>JAZDUA010000183.1:0-515000 GCA_038098605.1 Gryllus longicercus | reverse complement strand
AAAAATAATTATTATAAAATAAAGCTAAATGTGGTTTGCATTTGACTTCCACAGTACTTTTACAATATCAATGCCTTATGCTGGATTCAAACCAGCAACCCTTCGGTCCTTGCGGTATGGCTACCTGGTCAGCACTTCTCTGCAGGGGAGGTTTCCTGGACACGTGAGCTGCAGCTGGAAGCTACTCATTCAGAGTTGTATTGGGTTGCAATTGACCAAAGATGTGTCCTGTATGTGGATGTTTCCAGATTTACATATATGTGTGTTACATATACACACATTTACATATATATATATATACACACACACACACACATGTACATACATAAATATATACATACATTCTGAAGGTATGTGTGTGTGTGTACATGCGCACGTGCGCAATTATTATTTTTATTCCTGAATTTCATTGTATGCTTATATGTATTAAAAGAAGCTGGGTTGATAAATGCTACAGTGTTTTTTAAACTGGTTTCTGATACATAATACTTCAGAAAACATTCAGTGTTATTATGTCTAACTTAATGTCAAAAGACAGGACATTATTCTAAGCTAGACGTGGTGACAGTAGTCTTGACCTGCATGTCTTTAATGATATTTTTGACTGTAGGAGCAGTATTAAGTAACATTTTATTAACATTAATATAAAAATAATGTCTATGTATGCCATTGTTGTTGAAGTTTTTCTTTACAGTTGTTCATACTGTCAAAAACATTGTTCAGAGCTATTGACAAGGAATAAAATTGGAAGTTTTGTTGGATTTTATTTTGTACTTAATGGATAAGATAGATTGTTGCCATGACCATTTTTGAAGAATTGTTTAACATCATTATAGCCAAAATATATGTCCTGTTTCATTCACGTCATCCCCTTCCAGCCCTTCATATAAGGGGCAGTCCATATATTATGTAACACAAATTTGGAGTATTTTCAATACCCCCTCTCCCCCTTGTAATGCACACTTGAATCCCCCCCCCTAAGTAATTACATAACGCTTGCAACCCCCCCCCCATTGTAAATGCAAGAAGTGAAAATAAATTACAGCACAGTAAAACAATGTATATTATTTTTCTTGTGTCATATATATGAAAGTAATTAATTAAAATTATAGTAGAAATGAGTTGGCAATGCTGGCTGCATCTAACAATAAGATTGGGCCAAGTTGTGGGTGAAGGACAAATGTTTGGGTGAGAAATGGTTGAACACAAGCTATGCACATGCCATCATAGATGATCCTAGAGTGAGTGTCTTCAGCACCAATTTAAATGGATTCTATAATACGCTTCATATTGGTTTTTAATATTTTCTTTGTAATCTTACAGCCTCAACAAAAAAAAAGTTGAAAAATATTTCCATTTATTGTAACAATTCACAACTAATAACTTTGGTTTAATGTTTTTAAAAGAAATTAATTAGTTGATATTTTAATGTTTTAGTACAGGACAAAAAAGGAACTTTTTCAGCAAATGTTTTTTTTAAAAATTCAATGTTATGTTACACTTCACTAATATCCTCCTACCCCTCTGTAATGCAGTGTAAGACTGCCTCAGATCCCCTTCCCCCCCTCTAGCGTTGCATAATTTATGGCCGACCCCTAATTATTACATTTATTAGAAGTGGAGAATAGCATGTATCATCCCAACCCATATAAACTGTACATCAAGGCCTGCCATGAAATAATATACTATCTAACAAATCGTTGATTCTGACTAAACAATATGATGTAGGAAGTAATTTACTACAAATGGGAACAAGGTGAATCAACATTTTCTATAGAAGAGCCCCACGAAACGAGTTTTTCTACTTAAAAATCGCCCGTTTTTGCCGCAGCATTACATAACATTCTCTATAATACGTTTATTACTTTTACTTCCTCGTTAACGTAGTGTAGGGAAAGTTAGTGTCAAAAGTATTGGAACATCTTGAAAATATGAGAATATGAATAAATTTTACATAGAAAAAGTAATATAAATGACAAATTTTCAGCGGAATTAAATTATACATAGCAAATTTGCTACAATAAAAGCACTTTCGGTACAAGAAATTACAACCCACATATATTAGCAAATATCTCATAGAAAAAAGAAGCCAATAGTATTGGAACATGCAAGCACTGAAACGGCTTCCCTGGAAGTCACGCGGCTACAGACGCAGCCGTCTGTGGATTGACCTTCACCTTGCCAGTCGGGACTCACCTGTCAACCCTTAGCTCTAACGGTTTGTGTATCAATTTTTCTGGTATTCACCAGCCGGTGATTCAGAAGTGTACAATACTGAAATATTTGTTAATCAAATGTCACTTTGTGGCGTAAAGAAAAAGAAACAAGTGAAAAAGAGAGAAAAGTATAATTCGCTTTCGTAATTAATGCAGATCTTTGAGAGAAATCGGAAAGATTACACTTAGGAGTTGAATGTAAATGAATGGTACGATGTTCAGAAAACAGTGACAAACAAACGCAGAAGTGGACAGTTGCTGAATGAAGGTAATACCAAAAAAATCGCGACATTTAAGTATATCCAATACATAGAGTTCCAAAACGTGCTTCTGGAATAATCATTTCTACAATACATTTCGCATAATACGAAGAAACAGTGGAGACCATGAACGTGGGGCGCGTAGGAAATTCTGGATCAATGACATTAACAGAAAAAAGCGCTTAGAATTTACTAAAAAATATTGAAACTGATCTCACTAAATGTGGAACCAATTTACTTTTACTGATGAAAGTAATTTTTTTTTTTTGGCGCGAAGTAACAGAACCTCCAGCTCACAGTCGTTCTGTAATACTCGACTGGGGGTGAAACAGTGCTTCTGGTGTGGGGAATCTTCACTTTATAAATGGTACCATGGACCATACAATGTACATCAATATTGTGCAAAGTTAACTACACAAAAGTACTGAAAAATTGACTTCAAAGACAATTTCATTTTTCAACAGGACAATGATCCAAAACACAGGGTTTGAAACACAAAAATGTGGATCCTTTCTAATACACCACGAAATCTGGATACGCCACTACAATCTCCAGACATTAATTCCATTAAGTATTTCCTATTCTTGGAGAAAAAATGGGAACAGACCGATTTTGTATACAAATTTTCGTAAGCTCGCACTGTAGAAGGAATGGAACAGTACCTATGACAGTACATTCAGACAGTTCCGATTTCTCTCAAACAGTACCTATGAAATTAATGCCAAGGCGTCTAGGAACCATTATGAATGTCAAAGAACATTCACCAAATATTACTTTGCTCACAGTTACATTTTTATTTATTTTTTAACCACTGATCACGTGTCTGTTCCAATACTTTTGGCTGTCTTCTTTCGCGATCTAATGTTGGTAAACTTCGTTTTAAAATTTCCAGTGAGTTATGTTTTTGTTTGCTGATATCAATTATAAAATATACACCGTTTTCAATGCAACCTAAAATGGTTAATTTGTGTTTTTAAATTGCATCCGAAATTTATTAATGTTTTGAAATTTCCTAGGTGTTCCAATACTATTGACACTCACTGCTGCGGAAAATCGATTTCGAGACTTCAGCGGAAATATACGTTTTGGGGTCCCCTAATTCCGAAATGTTTTTTTTTTCCCTTTCTTTCTTTCTTCCCAAAACGTCTGACTGCCAATCCGTCTGTCCATGTCTGTCCGTCTCTGAGTATGTCTAAGGCCCACAACAGACTATACCGAGGAATGTATTTCCAGAAATGTGGAAAATCGAAACAAGGGACCCTTATCGATCCACACACACTTGAGAGTTTTCTCGTTCGCCTCTGCAGAGGTAAAAAGAGTTCCTCGGTCGAGTCGGTCAGCGACCGAATTTTCTCGGACACATTTCTACTCCTTCATTTGTTATGTGACATTTAGGCATTCACTAACCCAGGAAAACACTAAACAGTGCGTAGAAACGAGAGAAGTTATATTTGCCAGTAAAAGATGTGATAAACATCCAGTTTTTTGAATTGTTTACTTGCATTTTTTATTTAAACGGAAATGAATTAGGAAAACATTTCGTGGAAAATATTATTTCTTCTAAGAAAGTAATATGTAATGAGCAATATAAAAGTAAAGATTTGAAGCAAGAAACTTGAAAGGGTATTTTGTAAGAAGTGAATAAATATTTTTTTCTTTATTCACCATTTATTCATAATCCAACCAACAAATATAGTTAAACAGACGGGGTAGAGCTGAAGAAAATTTGCACAGACATAGATTGTACTCCTTCCCTACACGTCACATACAGTTCTTTTTTTACATTAAATAATAATTTATATACAGTGCAGTAATGTGTTTCTCTTTAGGCAATTCGATAGGCGATTATGGTAATGAAATAAGGATTTCACGGGTAAAAATTACACAAGAGCATTTAATAAAACAAGAAATGGGACAACAGATCTCATAGCTAACTGCTGTGACCACTCTCGGCTTGTGGCACATAAAAGCATTTCGAGTCATTGAATGACATTTTTAGTGTGTGGATGCAGCCTCGCCGGCTTCGTTGATTTCTCGCAACACATCTCGAGTGTCTGTTGCCGGCCTTACGAACGCGGCACTTCTCAGATCCTTACGAGAACTAGCGAACGGAGGAATGTGATATGAGGTATTGCAAACTCATGTTGATGGGAATACTAAACAATACTAAAATTATATATCTCTGTGCTGTTTGCTTAAAAGAAATCGTGAAGAGACTACTTCGAATTGACCCTAAAATAGGCGTGCGAGAAATCTACCTAGTTAGCAACAATAATTCATTTTCACGTATAAAATACATTTATTCTTAATTATTTCTGATATTTACTATATTTTCATGTGTTAATAGAGAACTATAATGCATGTAATGCTTTTAAACTTTTTAAAGACAATGGGTGAAAACGAAAAAATAGCAAAGAATTACTTTATCTGTTTTTATACCATTTAGTTTTACTTTGCCGTATACGTACGTATATACGTAGTATAGGGAAAGACATGTAATGCTGCGCAAAATCGATTTCGAGATTTCAACGGAAATACACGTTTTAGGGTCCCCTGATAATCGAAATAATGTTTTTTTCTCCCAAATCGTCTGCTTCAGATTTTTCAGAAACTAGGAGGCCTTGAATGTAAACATTACGTTTTCATTGATAACTTAAGTTTTACATTTTATGGTGTTGGAAATATTCTTATTCTGATAATCGTCATATAGAAAGTTACATTATCAAGTTGTAATAGTGACTGATTGATAGGACGAGTTCTCGTGAACGGTGGAGTTGGCAAAGCGTGTCCGCTACTACGCGGTATCTCGTGACTTCTAAGTTGTGCGTTTAATTATAGTTATTGTTGTGCATCCACATATTGTGTTTTGGGTCGCTCCTTGTGATAAAGTGTTCGCTGTGATAAAGTGTTCGCTGTGATAACACCTAGGTTATTGTGTGTACTTTAAGTTCTATCCGGATACAAGTATAACTATACAGTGAAGTGTATGTAAACGTATATAGTGCAATATAAATATTTAACAATTAGTGAAACACAAAATGAAACTGCTGGCCTCGGCCAGAGCATCCGTGAAGCAATACTAACTTACAACGGAACAACATCCGTTGCAATGCAGTCAACCGATCCACCGCAGCTAACGTCAGAACAACAGCTTCAATGGCAACCCCATCAACAAATGCAGCCACACCCCTGGCCTGCACGGCATCATTAACACCCGACAACATCTTAGTAGTAAGTACGCCAGGGCAGCAGCCTTCATGGCACCCTTCACAAGCACAGCACCAGTCCTGGCTACAAGGAAAAGATAAAGGTGACCTTGAAATGTCTACAACTTATAACCACGGAGAAGAAAGTAATGAAGAATGGCAACTAAACATACGTAAACGTAGACGACGAAGTGATGGTAATCAATTTAATACTAACCTACCAACATTAAAAGAACAAGTGATTCCTCTACAAAATAAGTTCACCCCTCTAATGAACGAAAATCAATTTCAAAATGAAGCGGCGGGGAAGGAATCACATTTTTCTATCCCACCCATATTTATACCTGGCATTACAAATGTACCAACATTGATTGAAATCCTAAAGCAAAAAGTAAAACAAGAAGACTTTACATACAAAATGTACAATAACGAAATAAAACTAATGCCACGCACAGTGGACGCGTTCCGATTGCTAATAAAGCTCCTCGACGAAAAAAGGCAGCATATCATACTTATCAACTCAAACAAGACAGAGCTTTTAGAGTTGTACTCCGATACCCACATCCAACTATTGATAAAGACGAAGTTGTAAGAGAATTAAAAACCCTCGGATATACAGTTCGTAACTTACATAACGTGCGGCATATACTAGCTAAACGCCCACTCTCACTTTTCTTCGTAGATCTTGAACCAAGCCCAAATAATAAAGACATCTACAAAATAGAGAAACTCGTCAATGCCATCATAAAATTTGAACCTCCCTACAAAAAGAAAACAGCCGTACAGTGTCACAGATGTCAAGAGTGCGGACACACAAGGTCTTACTGCAGAGAAACCCCTAAATGCGTAAAATGTGGTGAAGATCACTTCACTGAAGACTGCAAGAAGGATAGAAATGCACCAGCCATATGCGCTTTATGTTCTGATAATCACCCTGCCAACTACAAAGGATGCCCAGAATACCAGAAATATATGAAAAGCAGAATTCAATATAGAAAATCCACATTCCAAAATCCTATTTTAAATCCTAAAGAGAAGCAAACAGTACCAAACGCCTCAGATTTCCCTCCATTACCCATTTACTCCCTCCAAAATAGCTCTTCCAATCCCAACCCACAATCCGTAAGGAAACACGAGCAACCTCATGATAATTCAACCTATTATCCAATTCCTAAACCAGTATGGAATATAAGAAATTACTCTAATCATGGAACTACAAACGACCAAGAAAACCTCAGTCAAATCCTTGATACAGCCTTTCAGAGGTTCGAAAACATTTTGAAACAGCAATCCGCGCAAATTAATACCCTTCTTAATTTAATCACTACACTGATATCCAAAATGCGTTAAGTGGCGGGAAAAATAAAACTCCTTCTCTGGAACGCTAATGGTATACTCCAGCATCGCCGAGAGGTAATAGCAATTCTCACCGAACAAGCCATAGATATCATGCTTATATCTGAAACACACTTCACAGATAAAAGCTATCTTCAAATTCCGGGATATGAAATCTACACTACTGAACATCCGGACGGAACTGCGCACGGCGGAACGGCCGTTATCATTCGTAAAACGATCAAACATCATGAGCTTACCGAATACAAAACAGAAGAAATTCAGGCCACCTCCGTAATGATTACAGAAAACGGAAGACCACTAACCCTAACAGCAGTTTATTGTCCTCCGAAACACCAAATAACGGAAGATCAATTTACTACGTTTCTAAAAACGCTTGGACGGAGATTCATAGCCGGCGGAGACTACAACGCCAAACATCAACAATGGGGCTCACGTCTCAATACCCTAAGGGGGAAGAATCTACTTAAGACAATAAACAAACTGAATGTTATGACACTATAAACAGGAGAACCTTCATACTGGCCCACTGATATGAACAAAACGCCTGATCTTCTAGACCTTTTCTTAGCAAAAGGAATAATACCTGCAACAATCAAGATTAAAACCAACTACGACCTTAGCTCCGATCATACGCCAGTAGAGATGACCATCTGTTCATCCGTTATTGAGCGCAGATCACCACCTAAACTTTGTAGTAAGTTTACTAACTGGGAAAAATTTAGAATATACGTTAACAACTCGTTAAGCGTAAATATGCCTCTAAAATCAAGTAATGATATAGATACTGCAGTTTTACATCTAACAGAGGTTATACGAAACGCTGCCTGGAGAGCAACACCAAAATCTGAAATAATCAAGAACTTACCGTATCCCAAAGAAATTAGACAAAAAATAACTGAAAAACGCCGACTTCGTAGAATCTATATATACACCAGACAGCCTGAAGACAAAAAGAAACTTAACGCATCAGCCCAGCAACTAAAAAGAGAACTAAAGGAGTACCAAAACACCAAATTTTCCAATTACGTAAACTCCTTGACACCAACAGCTATAACCAATTACTCACTGTGGAAAGCAACAAAAAAAAAACAATCAGCCTCAACAACACATCTCGCCTATTAGAAGACCAGATGGCACTTGGGCACGAAGTCCTGAAGAAAAGGCCGAATGTCTTGCAATACACTTTTCCACAGTATTCCAACCAATAGCAAATCGAAGTTTTACGGAAAATGAGGTAATAGAAAGTTTACAGGCTCCTCTCCAACAGTCGGCACCCATCAAGGCGTTCAATTTATGCGAAATAGAAGAAACCATTAAAAAGCACATAAATCCTACTAAAAGCCCAGGACTCTCTGGCCCAGGACATGATCTCATAACTGGTACAATATTACAAGAATTACCCAAGGAAGCGCTATCATTCGTCACATCCATCTTTAATGCCATTATAAGCGATAGCCACTATCCGACTCTCTGGAAGTATGCACAAGTGATAGCCATAGCGAAACCTGGAAAACCTGCTACAGACGTTGCATCATACAGACCAATAAGTCTTCTCCCAGTTTTATCCAAGGTATTTGAAAAACTACTTTTACAACGGCTCAAACCAATAACCAATAATATAATACCAGACTTTCAATATAGGTTTCGTGAAGGTCACTCAACTATAGATCAGACACACCGAATAGTAAACAAGATGGCCGAAACGTCAGTCCAATCAACTGAGACGCGTCTCATCCCGGATAGCCAAGAATACATTGACAAGCCAAGAATTACATTGACTCCGGCCGCGGAAGCCTACGAACCCATACTTTTACAGACTGACACCGCCTCAAACGTGGCGCGGGAAATTGGAATTTTCTGTTTCAATTGTGTCCAAGTTACACAAAAAATACTCATATTTTCGAAAAATTAAACAATCTTATTTGTTAAATTTGTTTGAAAAATTAAACAATATATTTGATGAATACATTTCGCTAAGAAAAAAGTGCATCTTCACAATTATGACTGTAAGTAGACGCCGAAAACTATTTTTTTTTCAATTTTCGAAAAATCTGGGATTTCAACGAACCATGCACCACTCTCTTAAAAGTCCTATACTCTATCTATGATCAAAATTTAATAAAAAATTTGGTACCGTTTTTAAGAAGGTATGGTTTAAATAAAATGTTAATAATACACAAAATAACGCAAAAAATACTCAACTTTTCGAAAAAGTCAACATGACATTATTTGGAGATCTGTTTTTGATGAACATTTGTTGTAAAATAATATTCATAATTGTAGTTGTAGAAAAAAATATAATTTTTGGAATTTTCGAAAAATCGCGGTTTTTAATGAAGTTGAGACCTTCACTATTCTCTTAAACATCCAACAACAAAATTTAATTAAAAAAATTGGAGCCATTGTTTTAAAACAAAAATAAAAATGTCCCAGGGGCATCTTGTAAAGTACCCCATAATATTAAAATATCAGTTTGAACACAACCCAGATCGATTGGGAATATCAAATTTGGAGAAAATTGGCTGAACGGTTTAGCCGCTAGCTTTGTTCACAGCAGACTGACAGACATTTTTCCGATGGTGGGGGTATGAAAAACTTTGGCAATCGGACACAGTAATCTTCAGCGATATCTTGCGATTAAGTAAGGAACTTTTTAAAGCATTTTTCCGGGCAATGGCCACCAAGCTTTTGTGTCAACTCTATCTATACTTATACACTCTAAAACATAGGTGGTCTTTTATCACTCATACTTTCTCCTCTTAAAATCACTCATACTCTTAAAATATAGTGCCTTAGCGTTTAAAGTGACTGCCGACTCACATGACGTTTGTCACACTCGACCAGGAATAGATGGCGTTGATCAAGTGCGTGTATTGGCCGAGAAAAAAGCTGCGATAAGTTCCTTCTTTCACTGCGTGATGGCGCTGAAGGTAAGTATGTCCGAATTGCTGCCGACGTTTCTCGTATTACATCCCATTACCATGCCTCCAACACAGGAGTTAACTCTCCTTTTACAGTTTTCCTGCACGTCGTCTTGGTATATCTCTGACCTGATGAAAATTCAGTGTATTTATGCAATGCCCTCTGGATTAATCTCTAGTATTTCCAGAAGGCGCTGATTTATGACAGCTTCTGTCGCATTCTACTGTCGCCCTGCCAACAGGCTCTGCAACTGGAGCTAATTGTGGTAGTGATAACTTGTAGTACTGCATGAAAGCGGAGACGGTATTGATAGCTATATAATGTTATCTCTTAATTTCAATGAAAATTGCTCAAGATTTTTGATTGTTGACCACGGATTTCCATTCACGCAAGATGCTCTATCTATGCCATCGCACGCCAGATTACCGCGACAGTTGCTTCGTCGCAGGATCCATATGGTCGGATTGTGAATTCGTGACAACATAGGAACTCATCTGACTGATTAGAAGGCTGTGGTCAGACTGTGGTCTCTGGGTGCAGAAATAAACATGGCCGATAGTGAATCCGACACTAGTCCGCAGAATGATCAAAGTGGAAGTTTGCCGTCTGGACCGCGAGTGGTGACGATTTATAAAACAGAAACAGGATTTGGTTTTAACGTGAGAGGACAAGTTAGTGAAGGAGGGCAGCTGCGAAGTATTAATGGAGAGTTATATGCACCACTGCAACATGTCAGTGCTGTACTGGAGGGAGGAGCGGCAGAAAAGGCTGGAATTAGAAAAGGCGATAGAATTTTGGAAGTGTAAGTGTATTTGTTATTGTTTTCATTTTATTTTAAGGAGTTCGAAAATGCCATACAGATGACATGTCCATTTTCATTGTATTGTAATTCAATTGTGAACATGCAGGATGGTCACATAAACAACAATCTTATTTGCAGTTTTCCATGTCATAATCTCTATAACTGCTAAATGCAACCAGTGCTTGGTGGTAGTTTAGAATAAGACATAGTTTGTGATCATTACGTGAATGTTATGCCTTGTAACTGACGGACTTGCTTAACTTTCTAGAAGTGTTTTGTTTACAGTGATAGATCATTCCCGATAATTTTTACTTAGTTAATGTGCATATTGTTGGACAATTGTTCGTGGACATGAATGAAGACAAACGTTGATTCTGATGGTTCATGATTTTGTGAAGGCCGCGTTACGTTACCCTATTTTTTATGGGGTTGTGCTCGAGGTTCCAATTTTAAGACCTGAAGTGTGCAGAACTTACGAATTTTATGAAGAAGATAATGACATGATTTGATTATGATATCATTTATTTTACTGCGCTGTAGAAAATACATCCGCGTAGAAGGTCCTGAAATGTCCACGTAAAGAAAATGTTACTTTTTTGACAATTTCGATCTATTGTCAAGATATTGCAACCGCCAATATGATAAATCAGGTATTTGACGAGTGTGATGAGATATGTAACGTGAATTAAATTTGAGCAATAATTTCTTCACCATGTAATTTGAGTATACTCATTAATCCACCAAACCGCTTATCGTACGTCAATGCAATACGGCGAATCTCGGAGGAGTGGGGTGACCGAAACACCTGACGCTCAAAAAATTGAAAGTTACGACAGAGGGAGAAGTTTCGCTCACTTGCGCCGGCCGAATTCGTTACCTGAAACGTTAACCCAAACCCGCCTGTTCAGTTATTCTTATGCAAATGTTTTCAAACGACCTTGAAATTCAGTGTTGTAATACTATCAGCATTAACTTGAAAAATGTTTCAGAAATTAGAATTGGAAATTGGAGTTATAAAATTAGATTTTTTTAAATAGATGCTGTAGAAAATATCAATCATGAAAAAGACGAACTTTGAGGAATTTTTTGAAAGAGGAAAGATGGATCTTATTTGCAATGCGCATTTAATAAATCTAACTTTAAAAAAAATGTAAACCACTGAAAATGCTATTTCATCTGTTTTTACTGAAAGTGAATTCTTGGTAATGCTAACTACTGAGAAACAAATCAAAAGAATGCTAAGGAAAAGAAATGTTTTCAACCTATTGTGAATATGACATGTCACTGAAATCATGAATTTATCTTACTTTTTCAGCAACCTCCCTGAAGCAACCTTCTGCAGCATCCTTTACCAGAACATATTTACCCTTTTTGATTTGGATGATTTAGAACAAAGATTTCTTCCATGAAATAAAAGATTGTCAAAAACGGTGTCTATCTTGTGCGATTTAGGATATTTGTTGGTCTGTTTAATATTTAAGAAAAATTTATACCAGATTAAAGTGAAGTTACTCTTACATCCCAAAATATATTTTATATTGATTTGTCGCATAGTTTCTATGACTTGGCTACAAGAAGTGGTTAGTTTATTTATTTATGTATTTAACATAAAAAAACAGTTAACTACTATGTGGGACATATTATGGGGAGAAGTTCAATCTGTGCATGGTTTTTGAGCTCTGGGATTTATATATATTAAGTTGAATTTGGAATAGGTAGCAACAATAGTTTTTGGCAAAAATTGAAATGGTGAAAATAATTGCTCATAAAATTCTCATGTTTCATTCCATTTGTGACAATTTGTTTCTGTCGAAATGCCATATTCCATATGGATATTCAGGCCTTTGTTAGATTAGCCTAATTTTTTTTAACTTCTTTTCTTTCTTCTTTTCTCTCTCTTCATGTATTGCAGCATTTTAAATTAACCAGTATTATAGTAGTATACCAATGTAATACTGTGTATACTAATGTAAGAATTGTTAGTACACTTTTGTTGCAACTTCAGTTTAGTTTTGAAATGAAAATGGCTTGATAATTTTAAATTTATTTAATCGTGGAGGATTATTAAAATAATCTATGTTGGCAGCGTATTCATAAACTCATTATATTGATTTGACTGTGTTACTTGTTCATTGACGGTGATTTAATTTTTTATGCATCTAAAAACCTGTTAGAAACAGTCTTCTATATTTAGTAAACTTATTTTAAATAAAAGTTGAAGGTATGAATTTTATTGAATGAATATCAATCAGCAGTAGTCTCATTTATTCTTGAAATCCTTTTTGTATAATAATAACGATGTGATTACGAAACCATCCTTTTCATTCTTTTTCTTTGAAATATTTTCAGTGTATTCCCATAATATTTATTTTCTTTTGCAATGTTTGAAAGCACTGGTAAATTATTTATTAGCGAAAGTTTCTTCAACCAAAAAGGTGGAAAATTAAAAGATTTAGGAAAATAAGCACAAAAAATGGCAAATCGTACTGTGCTTTGTGACAGTTTCTGTAAGTTATACCGTACTAGAATTGTGTATACAAAATGGGATACCTGTTTTGATAGTTTATGCAAGAAAACTTCTCTTAAAGTACTGGAAGCCATGTACCAACAATTGAGTGAGCTGTAGCAACTGAATTCCAAAACACTCAAATCTAACCTTTCACATATACCAGATGTAATAATAAATAATGTAGTAACTAGAGTCCGGAAGTTAGGCATTTATTTTACCTAAAACATAGGGAAAAGGGCATTTATTGTTACTAAAATAGGTATCCAAAAATAGGCATTTACTCAAGCCAAAGTAGGGGATAAAAGTACAGGAAACTCTGAAAAATCGCCATTTAAAACTAATTATTGTAACAAATTATTAAAGAAAATGATTCAGTTTTATTCTAACACTAAAATTTAGATTAACACTTACCTGGAAGGAAACAACTTCTTCCTTGTAATTTTGGTTGGACAAGGTTCATCCGGTATGACAACTATGAATTTATTTTACTCGCATTACAATGAAATGCTGTTGTGAACTCCCTTTTGAATCTTGAAATGGTAAGAGTGAAAACAATTAGATTTTGTTCTTCGAACTTTGGTAATTGTGTGGAAGGGAAAAGAGAACAAGAAGGAACTGAGAAGGGTATATCATGTAGAGACAGATCTGTCCTCTAAAAGGGATCCAAGACCATATACAAACATAGGATGACCGTTCTCATGTGCGAAAAAGTCTGTCAGCATCAATGAACAATACCAAAAATCTTCAATATCATCTTCCTTTTCATTTTAGATTTTTGACACAACTGATACTGGAGCCTCCGCTTCTGCAGAAAGACTATACATGACTTCATATTCTTCAGGCTTGCGGGTATAGGGATTGCTGCCAGGAGTAGAAAAAGGGACAATAATGACGAAAAAGGCACAGATAAGGCAAAATGCCAAAAATACACACAAAAAAAAGGCAAAATGTAAATTTACTAACCACTCCAGAAAAACTGTTAAGTGATTCCTATTGATAAGTCATGAAATCATAAAATAATAAAAAAAGCATTTTGCCAAACTTCTGGGTTGTAGTAGTAACATTATATTGATTCGTAATAATGTTGGCTAAAAGCCATAACATGTGTAATAATGTAGCAATTGGCTAACTTGGTAACATTGTGGGGTGTGTAATAATAATGGCAAATGCCAATACAAAAGTAATGCTTCATAATAATAATAACTACAATAATAATAACAATAATATTAATAATAATAATATTGATATTAATAATAATATTGATATTAATAATATTAGTTATAATACAACTACAAATATATATTAACAATTGGCAAAAAATAAAAATAATTTACTATTAACAATTTCTATTCTTTTATTATTCTACTTTTATTAGCTAATTTAGATGTTCAATAGTTCTTATACACAATAAATTTTGTTTTTCTTTGAAGAGAAGCTTTGACTTTTTTTGTTACATGTATTTCCTGCTGGTATTTTCGTGTTCCTTATTGGAGAAATTTCTCCAAGTAGTACAAGAATAAAATTTGGAATTCAAATTTATTTTTTAGTCTCAATTACATGCTGTACTTTCTTCCAGTCTTATCCATTATGTTTAGTTTTTCATTAAGGCTTCTGGTGCATCTATTCTGTAATGCTCTCCTCTACTTTCACCTCTCACCACACACTCACCAATTCCATATTTTATGAGAGGCTCAATTAACGAGAAGTATATGAATTTGAAAATTGTATGGGACACAAAATATTGTGTTCTTGTAAGTTTCCAATGGCATTTTTTTTTTATATTTTTGCTTACTTCCAAAATATCTTCTCTCCAGCTCAAATTTTGATCAAAATCACACCTAGGTATTTCAATTTACTTTCAGAACTACTGCCCTTTCTTGATCTCTGTTGCTGGAGATTAACATTTTGTCATGAGCATATACGTTATTGGTGACTAACACATTTTGGACACATTCCCAATTTCAAAACAGTCAAAAAAGAAAGTTCATGTGAACATGGGTCAGAAAATAGTTTGTTATTAAATAATTTGCTCCCTTGTTGCCACCAGTAATTATTGGTAAATTATAATTAATTGAATTAAATTGTTACCAATTGATTGTTTTATTGTAGAAGCATAAAGAAGGCAAAATAAAATGTATTCTGTGAGTGAAGAGACTGATATACTTTACATTTATGGCCTTGCAGATGGGAGTGCATAACAACCACATGAAATTTATGCAGAAAGATACTCTGACAGGTAGTTACTGTGTTCATGAACATTGTTTCAAATTCACTAATGCTTGAGAGCTTCACCAATTCGTTTGAGGAGTGTTGTGGATGCTGGGAGACCGAGAGAAATACAAAGCCATTAGTGTGAAAAATGAGTTATTTATAATGATAAGAAAACTCATCCGTTAGCACAAGTCCCGTTACATTAAGGGAAGGAGTTAGTCACGTGACTTTCAAGAATTTTTCATGAAAATCCTTTGTATCCATATCACCTTATAAAATGGATGCAAGGTTTAAATGTGGTGGACTTTCAGTAAAGGAGAACTTCCTGTAACTGCATGTAACAAAAGTGCGCTATATTAATTTAATTAATTTCTTAGCATTTACCTTCTTCACTGATGAAGCTGCATATACTCATGACGGTACCTTAAATTTTTTATAATAATCATAACTGTGCCTATGAAAACTCTCATGCGCGTAATAGTGCTCCTTTCAGTCTGCTAGTTGGCAATTTCTAAAATGATGAATTTCCATTTAGATGGATTGGTCAAGGGGGATTTATTGAATGGCCTGCTTGATCTCCTGACATTTGAATCCAATTTATTTCTTCTGGAAACGTTTAAAATCTCTGGTTTATGTAACTTCTGTTCCTGATATTGACATTCTGAGAGAGCATATTCATGCTGGATTTGACCAAATACGAACCACTCCAGGGTATTTTAACAGAGTTTACAATTGCAAGGAATGCAGGCTTAGGGCATGCATTGAAGCAGAAGGAAGCCACTTTGAACAGTTATTGTAATATTCAGTATCTTGAAGCTGTAATAAATGATTTTCATGTCCATGTTCATATAAACTTCTTTTACTGTTTTGATGTTAAAAGTGCATCTCTGAAGTGTTGTTATTCACCTGTGTAATAAAAATTAATCCTTAGGTAATTCCTTATCATTTACAAATATTAATATTGGATGTAAGAAATGTGGAATTTCCATATCAACAATTTTTCTCTCAATATAGGACTCTAGAACTCTATTTCGACCTTGAAGCTTTCAAAAAGCTGCAACAATTTTCCTCTTACTCCTATTCTTTATAATGCATCCTACCTTTGTCTGTGGTTTATTGTATCACATGCTTTTGACAAATGAATATTTAAGGCCATCCTTCACATGTTGTTCTTTGAACAATTTTTCATTTATTAATTCATCTAAATTTTCTAATAATTCTGTGGTACCTTCATTTTTCGATAAGCATATACATCTATTTTTATTTGATATTTTTGTAGAAATTGGATAATTATTTAGGTATATATTTTTCAAATACTTTAGTGTATAGTTTTCATAAATTTTGAGAATATCCCCTATATGGATTGGTCTCATTATTATCGATTCTTTTAGTTTTTGTAGAAAATGCCCTAATGCTAAATTTAATAATTTTCTTAATTATAGGTGGTATTGAGCTGTTCTGCTTTGTTTCCTTCATTATAATTTTATCTATTCCTGGAGTTTTGTTACTATCCATTCCTTTGATTAATTGTGTTAATTCTACATAGCATGTAAAATTGTTAAATAACATTTGTGTAAAATTTTTTTTGTTTGCTGCTGAAATGTATTTGCAGTTTTCTACAACTTTTCTATAGTGTTGTTACTACCTGGATTTTTGTAATTTTATTTAATGACATTTTCTGATGCATCTACCAATTTATTTGTTTTCTAAATGTTTTTAATGTCATATCTATTATTTTCAAATAATTTCCTAAAATATTCCTTCTTTTGCCTACAAATTGTGTTGTTTTATTTGTTTTTTATATTTGTTGTATTTGTGTCTGAGTAAATCTTTTAATTCCTAATTTTTTATCTCAAGTCCTCTTCCATCTTTTAAAGCAGTTATCTGTATATTTAATAAGACTGTTAATTTCAGAATTTATTTCACTTTAGAATTTCATGTATTCTTATGTTTGATTCCTTTGAGACTATCGACCTGATTTTTTTTATTGCATTACACATTTCGTTAGCTGATTCGTTTTCAAAATTAATTTCATATCTTCAGTAGTTTATTTTGAAGTTTCCTTTTAGAGATGAATTAATATTTTTTAGTGATTCATCTAATTTTTAAATTTATAATATTTTAAAAGCTTTCAGTAAAATGGCAATCTGTTATTTTACTTTCAAGTAAGTATGGAATAAGGCTTTTTAGATTTCTTCTTACTGGTGTGTGATATATACATGAATTCACTAATTTATTTTCGTATTTCTATCCTAGCCAAAATTTAATGCAATATTCCAACTAGTAACTTAATATGGTACCTACAAAATCATAATTGTTGCAAATGTGTGTTACAATCACCAATAAAGATTTTATTGAAATTTGTGTGAGTGTTTTATCAAGTTCATGTAGAAAAAGAGGCTTGATTTTCTCAAGTGGTCTATATATTGCAAAAAATACTCATATATTGTTTCCTATTTTTAAATATCCTGTTAGTACCTTTAAATAAACATACCATAACCACACCAATAATAAT
The DNA here is from genome assembly GCA_038098605.1 of Gryllus longicercus. Taxonomy (NCBI): domain Eukaryota; kingdom Metazoa; phylum Arthropoda; class Insecta; order Orthoptera; family Gryllidae; genus Gryllus; species Gryllus longicercus. The sequence goes on along the minus strand of JAZDUA010000183.1, from coordinate 497,000 downwards.
AATAATAATAGTAATAGTAGTAATAGTAGTAATAGTAATAGTAGTAATAGTAATAATAACAATAACAATAACAATGATGACGCTGATGATTGTGATGACTACAGTGGTTATGACGTCTACGGTGCAGATTATGATGACTGGGGGATGGTTGGGATGACGACTGGGGTTGATATTTTAGTGCAAATTAGTCCTTTAGTATGACAAAGTATTTACTTCATGATTTGAGTAAATTACATATTCTCTTTTCTTCAAATTCTCATATCAGTTACATCTGCCGTTATTCTTAAACACAACTTGCTTAAGACATTGCAGAATTGTATACTAGTACATCTTTTGGATGTTTTATCATTTTGAAACTAGTATAGAAAAGAGATAACAGATTATTAGTTTTTGTATAGATGAGGTAAGATGCAAGGATTTGAGAGTCCATTTTTATAAAGCAACTTGTGCTTTTGGGCGTAGTTAAATGTCACATTGAGCATCAGTACAGCATTTTAATTTTAGTTGATTTAAACAAAATGTAACAAAGCCAAAATGGTGCAGCAGACCAACATATATTCTTATTACAATGTAATACATCTATTAGAACCTGGAAGACACCAAAACCACTCAAAGTTTCTTATGTATGTTGGTCAGTGTTCATCTGCTAGTAGTCAGGGTGAATACCCAAATATTCATATGAAAATTTGTATAATAAGGATTATTACCATATTTCATAAATTGTAAACTTTTATAAAGTAGAACAGGTCCAATTTTCATAAATATATTAGAATGCTTGAAAATACAAAATGACTACCTTTTGCATAAGTTGGATTAAAACTTAGGTAATTTTCAAACTTTTCTCAAAAACAGCCCCGATGTTTTTCAGGAAATTGTCTTCTCATATGTATCAAGGGAAGGCAAAGGAAGATGGGTTGGCCTTATTTTCGGTTCTTTGAATACTTTTTCCCTACGGAGTAGAGAGAAAGTTATGTAATGCTGCATAAAAAACGGCCAATTTTCGGCAGAAAAACTTATTACATGCCCCTGTTAAAAAAAAGGGAATAAATCCAGATGCTAAATTTAGAAAAAAAATCTCTAACACATGGTGTAGCTAGAATCCATGTTTTGTGGGTCCTGATACCGAAAAGTTGAATAAAAGCAAAACGTTTGTCCGTCCGACCGTCCAAACGCTAGCGGCTAAACTGTGTAGCCGATTTTGTCCAAAATTGATATTCTTCAAACGATCTTGCTGATGTTCCTGCCCCTTGACTTTTAAACCGATATTTTAATTTTTGGACGTACTTTACATTAAGCTCCTGGGACATTTTCAAAAATATGGCTGCGTTTTTTATTAAATTTTGGTGTTAGATGAATGGCGGAAGAAAAGTTAAAAGAATGGTGCAGATCTGTTCGTTGAAAACTGATTTTTTGAAAATTGCATAATTTCAAATTTTCGGCGTGTTCCTACAGCTACAATTATGTAAATAGAGATTTTTCCTTTAATGAAATTGCCCCTTAAAGATAGATTTTGAAATAAGGTAATGTACAATTTTCGAAAATTTGAGTACTTTTCGCATAATTTTGAAAGTACGGGCAAAATAATACGTGCTGTTTTGGCACCACTAGTTTTCTAACATTGAAAGAAAAAATGCATAAATATTACATTGAGTGGAGATATTTGGAATTTGTTTTAAAAACACGTCATGTACATTTTTTTCTTTAAATGTTTTCCTCGTATGTTGCAAAGAACGATGAATACCGTGGTGTTGCTCCTATTGTCGGCGAACTGTATTTTTGAAGAATGCAAACAAATTAACATTGCAAAAGTAGAACATTGATAGAAATTTTTTGGTTAAATGAAATATTTTAAAAAAAGTTCTTTAAAAATATCTTGCACATTTAAAAAGATATGGGCAGTTCAGAGTAATTTCGCAAAATTTACAAATTCGAATTTCCTAGACCTTACTAGAATCTTTCAAGAGTTATCAGGTTGCACTACAATAATGGGAATGTCGCAACACAGCTGTTTGAAATTATCAGAATGTCTTCCCATTTTAAGCGATGTTTCCGAGTGTATGGAACGTTGTTTTGGATTGTCGAATGTTTTGAAATATTAGCTTTTAATGAATTAAATTTTTGCTATAAATGCGCTACGAATGGTAATGCGTTTTGCAATTAAAGCCGAGATGCGTGAATATGGACTGTAATCGCGGAGATGTGAAAGGAAAAGAATGCAGTCGTTTAATTAAGCTGAAACTAACTAGGCAGAAGATACTCTGACAAACCATCAAACACTGCCGATTTGAAGGGATCTTATGAAGTGTGTTTAGAGTATGCTAAAAGTAAAAAAAAAGGTATTTTAGGGAGTTCAATACAAAATAATGTGTAAAAATGGCATCTTCATTTGAAGATAATAAAATGGTTAAAATTTTTGAAGCAATTTATTTGCCTAATTCGACATTAAGTACAAGAATGAATAATGTGGTTGGTCACAAAACTGGATTAGTAGGTATGTGTAAAGAAAAGGCATAAGCAGTTTTTCTACTGTGTTATCCACTAAGAGGTTAGCTGCAGAAAAAAATAGAAGGTTCAGTGAGTCAAAGAAAACTGCTGCAAATTCTGTAATTTTAACAAAGCCCAGAGAAAAAAAATTGCATTCCTGGACAATTTGGAAGTTGGACTATCTACTTGGCTGTCCAGAGACACCGCGTTTTGAGCACAGATGCCAATGTTTCGGACGCCATTGTTCGAGCTTCCTCAGGGCGAAATGGCGCAGGAAGGTCTCAGAATGACAGCTGATACGTTGAGATTTGTACTTATAGTAGGATTTATTTAGAGCTGCGTTTGAAGTAAATCACCCGTTGATGGTTTCATTCAATCGGAAGCTTATGTCACTTTGGGGATATACAAACTCCTGATTGGATGAAACAGTCAACAGCATATTTACTTCAAACGCGAAACTTAGCCCATCAGGCCTGCTCTTCCTCCTGACCATACAAATTTCTTTACGCTCCTTTCACCATGTAGCGCAGAAATAGAGTATCACTCGGGCGATTTAAATTTAGCTCAGGACCTTATTTAGGCTTGATCGTTTACAGGCAGTAAATATACATGGACCAACCGGCTTTACTTCTCCGAACGAAAGCGTACGAAGGAATTTTTCGCCCTTAAAAACGGGACAGGTTTTTAGGTTGGGGAATGAAACTCTTGTTTTTCTTCAGTGGTGTAAGATGACTTTATCAAGGAATTCTGATGGGATGTGTAGGTCCCGTAAGTACACAGTGCTCCATTGGTCAGTAGATAATTCAGGTTTGCGAATAAAATGCCATACTTCTAAGGTAACTCATAAAACAGTATTCAAAATATGAAAACATTACTTTTGAAAGTTGTGCGCGTGCGCGCGCGTGTGTTTTGATGGATGCACGCGTGCGCGCGTGTGTGGTTACCATGCGTGCGGGACGTGTTCAAAATGTCCACATTGTAGGCGCATCACCCAAGGCGATGTTATTGACTGACATACAACAAAGTCCGCTGTTTTAAGCGCGGGAAAACAATAAATTGTTTTGGGAAACTTCTCCCTAAACAGACTTCGTTTTAACGAGATCATCTGTCCGTGTCTCTTCGCCCACTTCCGCATCAGTCACGTCACACTCAAACAAGGGCCGGACGTGAGCAGAGGTTGGCGCTCTGGGCTGTCTTAGCTTGCAATCTCAGAAAACAAACAGCATTTATCAAATTACTCATGACTTATCTGTTCCGTTTTAGTTCCGTTATGCGCTTGAACAAGAAATTTATACTGCTTACTTAAACAAAGTTCTATTCGCTCAGTCATCCCAAACAAGAGAAGTTCTTTCAGGTTTACTATATAATTGAAAGAATTTCTCTGTCATTCATCATCTTTATATGTTGTCTTCATATCCGTTAGTGTTATGTGCGTTCCTTTCTTTAGAAAATATGAGGACCAACACAATTTATTAACGTTTTCAACCTCAGAGCCATGCCATTGAATAAATGCTCTCGTTAAAATATTGAGTAAAAGTTTTCCTTGTTTTGAAAGAGAGGGGTAGTTTAGGACACCGTCTTCAATGTTTTTTAATTTTTTTCCCCTTACAAGTTAATGAAGAGAATGGAATCTTAAGAAGTTTTTCAATAGAACACTCGTAGACTGTTACTGACGGCAGCACCACGGCCATTTTCCAACACTCGTGCCCGCCGAAATCTTGGCATTCATGAGTTTCTACATCACATCCAGATTCGCAATTCCTGTCTGCACTATGCAGTACAACAGCGTGAATGTCTAAACACCTTAAATATTATGTTCACGAACTAATAAAATTACGCCTTGAGGTGGTAAACCCACAAAAACGGAGCAGTATGAAAATGTGGCCGCAATAGTTTCCGCGCTAGCCTATTTCGAAGATCGCATATCGGGGCTCGCGAGTAATTGCGAAACTCTCTCAGGCGACTTTGGACTCAGCTGCTGGGATCGGGTCGTACAGTGCTGAAGAGAACCCGCCCAATGCGGAAACGGAATGGTTTTTCCTCTCCTTTCATCTCTTTTCATCTCCTTTCATCTCAACAGGGGGGGGGGGGGGGACTTTATTAATCGGAATACTTGTGAATTTAATGCAATTGGAGTGAGACGTGAGATATCGTTAATGGAATGAATACATCTGCAAAGTCAGTTTTAATTTCTCTGGCCCTGTGACACGCGATTTATACTTGAGTTTTTATTTCTTAGCACGTGAGGGCCTCTCTTCACGATGGAATATCTCACAGCACTTCGCGTCTTTTTCACGGTCGTGCCGCTAGTGCAGCATGATCGCCAACACTGCTCGATACGGTCGCGATCATGCGTAATCTAGCGGCACGACAGAGAAAGACGCGATATGCGGTGAGATATTCCATCGTGAAGTCAGGCCCTCACGCGTCAAGAAATAAAAATCCAAATGTAGTTGTGGCAGATGCACAGTGAAGGAGAGGAGCTTCAGCTGTCAGTGTAAAATTCGAGCTTGGGGTAGCTTATGTCTTACAGCATAGGCTTTAGGGGAATCCCCTTCCTCCCGGCTCTCTGAGCGTATATTTTAAAAAAATACTATGCTTGTAACAAATAATGTGCTTAGCTTCTGGATCAATGACCCCCTCTCGATCAGGTTTTTGTCCAGTTTCCCTGATACATTGAGCAAACGCTGAGACGGCCCCTCGAGCTTCTGGACGTAAATGTAGCTTCACTATGTGGTAGGAGAAGACATAAAGGAGAGTTACTATTTTGTTAGCAGAAAAATCAAATGTATGTTTACCATTGCAAATAAGTTTTGTACAACTCGGGAACGATAATGTCTAGTTTTTCAAAATTTTGCTAATCTTACTATTTTTAAATTTTATTTATTTATCTTTAACTTTTACTCATCTTTCAACTTAATATATTTCAACAATCAAGAGATTCTGGAACTCAAGAACACGTGCGCAATCTTCTCCCCCCCCCCCCAAACGTCACATACAGTTTTTAATGTGTTTTTTGACTAAATCTTAATCTATTACTCGCGCAACTTGTCTTAAACGATGTATTGAAGAAATGCAGGTAGAGTGGGGCTGTTAGTTACGAAATCAGCCACTAGATTTTATGAAGCAATGCCAATCTCTGGAGAATCAGTCATGTCTTCGCAACGTTCTCACGAATTTGTGTTCGAACTTTTTAAGGAGGATCCATCGAGGTGTCTTCTCAGATGGATCTTCACATGATTCGGTCATTTCTTTAGATTTTTCGAAGAAAATCACGGACAGAAGACATCTTCAAAAGAAAATAGTTTCTGTTTCGCGCCAGTGAAGATGTGTTAGACAGAAGCTACGTGCTTAGACGGAAGAGCACCAAATGGCCTAGCCTTGCCACTAATAAAGACAAATTATTATTATTATTATTATTATTATTATTATTATTATTATTATTATTTATTTATTTATTTATTTATGTGTTTGGAATGTCATCAGTGTTCGCTGCGAACGTTGGCTTTCAACTGTTTGTTGTGACAGAGATGAAGCAAGGTCATCGTTCAAAAAAGTTGCGCGATTATTAAAAAAAAGAAAAAAAACAAACACCCTATTCACGCGACCCCCTGCCCTGTGTTTAGAATCGTAACCTCTCAGCCAGGGACTCATTGGGTGGTATGAATAAAAGTAAGCAAGTACTCTTTGCCCCGAGTTTCCGAGATTCTACTCAGTTTCGTATGAATAAAGTGGGTAAGCAATTGCTCAGTCTCTGAGCACTTGCTCCAACTCTGAGCATACTCTCAACTGGCGAGCAAATGCTCAGAATTGGTATGAATAAAGTTAAGCGTTTACTCTCTAGAGTGAGCACTTGCTCCAAAATTTCGGAGGGACCTTAGTAACAGACTCACGTTTGAAAAGTAAGGTTAAATTGGCCGATTTTTTACCGTGTGTTGATATGCATATGCAGTGGACTAAAAAAATTCAAGATTAGGCGAAATTCTCGTGATGTAGACTATTAGAATCTTTGCCGATTCGAAAAGTGCAATGTATGGTTGGTACGATTTTTATCGGCGTTTGCTTTCAGGCGCTTTTTCATATTGCATATCTATGTTAATTGGCCATCGCTCTTTTCTACTTGGAATTTTTCGGGGTACTGTTTTTCGAAACTTTGAAATGTTTTGTTTCGACCACAGCGTACTTCCGAAAGCTGGCTCTTTTCAAAAATAAGTTTATATTCACTTAGCATTTCGGTAAAAATTAACTGGGCCACTAGCGCCTGTTTTTCGTTACTGCTATTCATATTCGAATTTAAAAAATGAGACAACAAACCATTGCTCTTTATTCCGCACGCGCGTAACGTATGTAACATCTTTGTTGCTCAAGAACCCAATTTTTAAAACTCTTAGCCTGCACTATCACTTGTTTCCGACGAGCAAATGCTCGCGAGACATGAGTAAGTTCTTCGGAGACATACGAAGTTTTTATTCATACGAAATGGAGCTTCTGCTCAGTGCCGCGGAGTAGACTCACTTTGCTCCGGAGCAAGTACTTGTGAGCAAGTGCTCATTTTTATTCATATGACCCATTACTTCAGGCCATGCGATGGTATCAGAAAGACAGTGCTTGGGCTTTGACGCATTGTGTGTTTAAAGTCAGTAAACAGTCCGATTGCAGCCTCTAGCTAGTGAGTGTGTATGTGTGAATTTTTGTTTGTCACAACCAGTTTAACAATGATTGGCAAAATAAAACCCTAACCTTAAATGAAAAGGTCAAACTTCTAGAAGGTGTCAATAAAGAATGTTAAATATTTTTTGGTGATATCTTCCATAAATACGTTATGTTGATGTAATTTTATAATTATAATAAAATCTTGTAATTTGCTAGTTTTAGACGGAAATATTAATATCACTAAAGACATAAAAGGACAATAGAAACCTCCCTTACCTGTTTCTTTGTTCCGATTTATTCCGGCTTAGACAGATTTTACTGTAGTACGTTTTCTGAACATATGCGATTCGGTGTTTTTTCTCTGCATTTACGATTTTTCCATCATTGTTATTTTTCTTTAGGAAGCGATAAATGGGGTACAATTGATTTTGACATAGAAAGGAAAAAGTATAGATATTTTTTTTTATCTTGATGCCATACAGGACGAAAAATCGTGCGTGCGTTTTGCCGTGTTCGTTATCTATTCGTTTCGAATATATTAATTAAGCTCGCTACTAGGCGATTTAGCCAGACTATTACATTGGCCGGTATTTTGTCATGAACTGCTATCTTCTAACCGTGGCAGCTCAACCGCAAGTGTGGTAGAAATATAGTACTGTTTGATTTCTTGCAGCAAATGTATTTCCCTCCACACACACCACACAACACACAACACACACCACACAACACACACCACACAACACACAACACACACCACACAACACACACCACACAACACACACCACACAACACACACCACACAACACACAACACACAACACACAACACACAACACACAACACACAACACACACCACACCACACAACACACACCACACAACACACACCACACAACACACACCACACAACACACACCACACAACACACACCACACAACACACACCACACAACACACACCACACACCACACACCACACAACACACACCACACACCACACACCACACAACACACACCACACAACACACACCACACAACACACACCACACAACACACACCACACCACGCAACGCACACCACACCACGCAACGCACACCACACCACGCAACGCGCACCACACCACACCACGCAACGCGCACCACACCACACCACGCAACGCGCACCACACCACACCACACCACGCAACGCGCACCACACCACACCACACCACGCAACGCGCACCACACCACACCACACCACGCAACGCGCACCACACCACACCACGCAACGCGCACCACACCACACCACACCACGCAACGCGCACCACACCGCGCAACGCGCACCACACCGCGCAACGCGCACCACACCGCGCAACGCGCACCACACCGCGCAACGCGCACCACACTACACCCTCCCTCACTGATGTGGAAAGATCTTGCAAGTTAACTTAGAGACAAGGCAGATTATTATTGTAACCTGTAGGTGAAAGATCTGAGGCTAGACCAAAACATATGACGAGGATGCAATTAAACCAAATCTTGAATTTGGATTAATGCTGAAAACATTATACATTATTATAAAATATATTTCACACTGCTGTGCACGGCTGCACCATTTGATATGTGGCAATGGATTTTTCAGTCCAGAGTAGCCAGAAGGATAGTTAAATTACAATGAAGAATGATTATTCTATTATATCCCCTTCAATTAAAATAATGGTTACTGACTGGAATTTTTGAAATTTTTAAATTTCATATTTTATCTTCCACTATATTAAAAAAAAATACATTTTAAAATATGTGGGGCTAATGCTTGTATGAATGATGTAATATCTTTGTTTATTTCATTGTTCAAATTTGTATATTATGCCAGCATAAAAGTCAGAGTATGTACATGTTCCTGGCAAATTTTAGCACTGTCCCTTATCTGTTGTTGACTCCTCCTGCTTTTGCTTCAGCAATGGGGTGAATGTGGAAGGAGCCACTCACAAGCAGGTGGTGGATCTCATAAAGTCTGGTGGGGACGTCCTCACACTCACAGTCATCTCTGTCACCCAGCAGGTACGCAGCCGTTAGAAGTGAATTTTTCCGTTTATAACAATGATATTTAGCTTTTATTTATTTAGAACATTTGCGAGCTTAAATGACTGTACAGAAGAGAGACAGTCTAAAGAAGTTTAAGAAGGGCAGAAATATGAAGTTTTATGATGAAACTTGAAGTAATGTACATCTGTTTAAGGGGTGGTTGAATGTATGCAATCTTGTAATTGAAAACAATTCTGATGGGTTTTCAAAACCCATTTCTGAGTATTTTTTGGTTTTATTAAAAATTTAAATAGATTTGATATGTCTTTTTGGACAAATTGAAGGGTTAACAAAATATTATTTTTGTGTTCTGGTCTTTGACCAATTTTTTTATAATGACTTTTACTGAATTTCACCTTTTACTACAGATTTTGAAATTAATGAATACAATATGTAATAAAATAATTTGAAACAGTGTTTTGACATGTGTTCTGTGCAAAAAGAATACCACACATTTTTAAGGGGTAAAATAATTTTTTTAACTAAAAAGGAATATTCAATTGTAGTGAAGTGTACTTGATTTTTTTACTTCTGTATTAAATTGTGTTGTTTGTTAGGTTCATATCTAAAAACTTGCATATTTGTTTTTCTCCCGTTTGCATGGGGTATGCACGGAGGATCCCATGTTGAGTTATGCTTGTCTTATTTCTCTACCTGTTTTTATCTGTAATGAAATTTCAATATTTGGGCAATTTCACATACAATAATTTTTGCAGGAAGCTGAACGTTTAGAGCCAAGTGAAGATCCTGCTGGTTACACATACATAGACTACAGCGAAAAACGGTCACTACCTATATCTGTTCCAGATTATCATTATTTGGAAAAGAGTGGTGAACGTTATGTGGTGAGTGTTGTTGTTGTGATTGATGTTTTTATTGAAAGTCTTCTCAGATAATCTTTTGCATTTTATAATTTATAATATTTGCTTTTTCTAGTCTTGGTAGAGCCTCTAGATTTGCAATATTATACTGAAATTCCTCTGTTTCAGGTATTTAATATTTATATGGCTGGAAGACATTTATGCTCTCGGAGGTATAGAGAATTTTCTAATCTTCATTTAAATCTGAAGAAAGAATTTATTGGCTTTAGTTTTCCTAAACTTCCTGGCAAATGGCCTTTTACGTGAGTTGGTTTTGAACAAATTCATTTATTGCCCTTCTTACATTATTTTTTTTTAAGAAAATAATTTGTTGCCGTTCTTACGTGAGTGTGTATTTGATTGTCTTGATGTGAAATTGTTCTCTTGTGTAGGTTGAGTGAACAACAACTTGATGCTAGACGAAGAGGTTTGGAACAGTACCTGGAAAAAGTTTGTGCTGTGAGAGTAATTGCAGAAAGTGATATTATGCAAGAATTTTTGACAGATGCCGATGATGAACAGGTAAAATGAAATTTAAGTAGAATTGTCTTTATTATTAATCAATATTTATTCATAAACTGTGCATTTGTCCTTCAACTATTATCCAGTTTCTCATCTTTTTAGGGTAATATATCTCCAGTAGACCTCAAAATTCTTCTTCCTGATAGGGAAGTAGTAACTGTTTCTGTCAGAAAGAATTCTAATACAGAAGAAGTGTATGCAGCAGTTATTGATAAAATTCACATGAACAAAAAGACATCAAAGTATTTTTATCTTTTTGAAATTGTTGAATATAATTTTGGTGAGTTTTCAATTTTTTCTTGCGGTGCTGAAGATATTATATTTTAAAACCTTTTCTTTGATTACATACACTTTATTTTGTATCCTATGAAATATTTTGTTCTTCCTATTCACCTGTATACCTTTGCGCATTTTCAATGAAATTACTTTCAGAATATTTTAGTATTGTTATTTACTTTAGGCGAAGCCATATTTCATCCTAGGCAAACTAGCCTGCTAGGGGCACAAACTCAAAGGGGGGGTCGCAGATGATGCTAATAAATTACAATAGGATTCCAATAAATTTTTTGAGCAAAAAGGATTTTTAGTTCACAAGTGTTGAAAAGCAATTTTTAAGTACTTTTTTAGATAACCCGATTTTTAATTATATTAATTTAATTCAGATATGTGTGGGTCACTGGAATATGGTAGTTACAAAACAGTTACATAACAAATAATAATCACTTGTGCCAAACATTTAGAGATGAAGCAGAGTAGTGCGTGGAGGAAATGTGTCTCCCCAAATGTCTGCAATCAACAGAAAGCAAATTTGATCTCTTTGAGTGCTGTCTAATCTCCCGGGGCATTTGAACACCATTTGATATGAACTGACACCACCCACGGGTTGACCAGCTGACCACACAAAGTTGTCTATGCATGGGTGCTTCTCTCACTCTCATGAATCAGAATCACAAGTGGAAAAACAGAAACCAATAAACAGGTTGGAGAAATGAGTTGGATAATCAGAGAAGCATCAGATAGCTGCAAGTCAAAGAATACAGTAGAGGGAACATAACCAATCCAAAGTCCACTGCAGGTCAGACAATTTTGCTGTTTATTTATAGGAAGGGTCAGGGAAATGGAATAACTGGCACAAACATGTGTGAACAGACAAAAACAAGATATAATACAAATAAATTGTTTAAGTTAGAAGTGAATTTTAAAGTGTTAGAAGCACTCAAAGATCAACATTTTTGGCCCCAATGAGTGATAATTTGCCCATTTCAATTTTGCATTCACCTCAGCAAATTTTCAGAAAACATCCCATAACAAAACAACATGGTACTAAGAGGATACAATAACACCTTGCTAAAAGTGGGGACATTGAACTTGAGAGGATTAACCCACAAAGAAATGAAATTAAACATGGAATTAAGGAAAAGAAAGCTAGTAGACATTAATGTCATCTCTAAAACAAAAAAGGAAAACAGAATCTAAAGAACTAAAAGATCATATTCTTTAGTTTGGAATAGAGGAAGAAGAACATGCTGCATCAGGAGGAGCTTTAATAGTAAATAAGAAATGGAAAGATTTCATTGATGAATATAACTGGATATCCCCAAGACTGAAAACGATGAAACGAAAAGTGAACAAACACAAACTGAATATAATAGAAGTATATGCTCCAGTTGAAGGATGAGCAGAAGAATCTGACTCTTTCTACTAAGATCTACAAGTAGTAGACCAAAGAAGTAAAGATGAGCTCCTCTTTATGACTTTAATGCCAGAGTTGGTGATAATGAAAAATTCCTCCATGCAATGGCCCAGAAGGGGAAAAAACAATAAATGAAAATGGTGTAAATGCAACATAACTTTGGCCTGTTCAACAACTTAAGAAAAACATTTCTTCAAGCGTAAGGAAAACCACAAATTCACTTGAGAAACAAGAGGAACAAGATCCATCCTAGACTATGTAATAATCAACAAAAACTTAATAAAGTTTGTCAAGAAGAAATAGATACAGACCACTATTTGGTAGTGAGCAGAATTAAACTCTCAGAACAACAAACATAAACTAAGGAAAATAATAATAATAAAACACCTCCTAAACTTACGGTATTCCTTCTAGAAGATGAAAGTACCAAAACTTTATATGAAAGAAGACTGAAAGATAAATTACAGAAGGTAGAGAAACAATATTGAGACATTTGGGAGTTCACTTTAACAAACAGTGATTGAAGCAGGAAAAGGGACTATAAACCGTTGAAGAAAACTAAATGGTTGTGAATGTGGGACAATGATTTAATAGAGATGATAAAGCAAAAGAAGAAAGCATTCAGAACATACCTCCAAAAACAAACAGTGATGAACTACTTGGAATATAAAAGTACGGGCCTAAGTGAGATGCCTCAGTCAAATACACAGGAGAGAAGACAGGGAAAATTTGTTAAAAGCAGAGAGAGATGTCTCAGTCCTCAAGGAATGGGATTCAAAGTTTTGAAACAGCTGCACTGGAATGTCAAAGAATAAATCAAACTAGATGATTACAGTAGAAAACTGGACATATTAGATGATGAACAGTAGAAAACTGGATAAAACACTTCTACTGTGAAACAATCAACTTGCAGATCTAATGAAGCGCTAGAAGGAACAAACCACATTACTGACAATGATGAACTAGATACCCCACTGAATATAGAAGACCTTGAGACGGAAATAAGAAAAGCAAAAAATTGGAAAAGCCTCTTACCAGTTGAAGTCAATATAGAAATCATAAGATGTGGACAAAAGGAGTTGAAAGAAATGTTGTTAGAAATTTTTAACAAAGTATGGTAAGAGAAAGCAATTCCAATAGAATGGCAAGAGGGTGTGGTTATTAATATTTTCAAGAAAGGCTCTAAGATCTGTGACAATTAATGGGCCATTACATTGCTGTCAACATCATCTAAGCTAGTATATGCAATCATGCTGATGAAAAGACTCAAAGAAATATGTGAGAATTTCACAGGAGAAGAGCAATGTGGATTCTTAAAGGATAGAAGAGTAAAATATTATTTTCATTGTGTATTACAGAGCGTTAAAGTCTCAGCGCAGGGGATGACTCCCCACTCCATCATCCTCCATGAAGAGGGAGTTTTCTACTTTGAGCCATGAAAATATGAAGCCTATAGTATTTTAGAAAAAATAGAATATAAATACTTAAATTTAGAAAACTCATTGTGTTTAATAAATATTTGTTTTATATTATGTTAAACATCAATTTTTTTTGGTTCAGTTATGAAAAAGGAAGGGCCCTGGAATCCTAATATTGTTTACCTAGGAACCATGTGTCTTCCCTGTTCTGGCCAGCCCTGTTTTTATGGTGGCAGCATCAGTTGATTGAATGTAGTGTGCATAATTCTAATACATATAACAATAATTTAATATTTTTGAGTAACACAGAATAAGAATATTTAGATTATTGTAATGTATTTATGTAATTATAATATATTAAGTATAGTAATAAAACACATTATTTTGTGAATTTCTTCTTAATCACAATTACAGCAATTTATAGAAAAGTTTATTTCAATTGTTCACTACTCCATTGCTAAAAGAGAATTTCCCCATCCGTATGTTACTCCTGTCATTTTGTGATATCTATAACTTTCTTTATAATAATAATAATAATAATAATAATAATAATAATAATAGTAATAATAATAATAATAATAATAATAATAATAATAATAATAATAATAATAATAATAATAACTAATAATTTGAAGAGTTTTGGTGGAATTACAAACTAGCTCTTTTTTGCATTTTATCATGTAATATTATTTTTAATTTAAAACACATCTGATCTCTGTAGTATCTTGTTTCAGAGCGGAAACTACAACCTTCTGAATATCCTCATAATTTGTATATACAAAACTACAGCACTGCAACTTCAACATGTTTGTGTATTCGGAAATGGTTATTTTCCTTGCCACGGGAACTGAGTTTAGTTACTGATGATGTGGCAACAACATACATATTTTGGCAAGCTGTAGATGATGTGAATCGTGGACATATCCGAGCTGATGACAGATTGTATCAGTTGAAAGCTCTGCAAGATTCCTCAAGAAAACATGAGGTAATGAAATTCATTTATTTCTTTTCAAAATTTAAATTTTTTGAAAAATGTATGAATTATGTGAAGATATATTGTTTGCTATACTTCCCCCTGAATTTCACCAGTCCATCAAGCATCATCGTCATAGCTGTTGTAATTTTTCTTTGATTCTTCTTCCTTTTCTTATTGATTTTTACCTTCCAACCTTCCATTTTTTATAGTAATACAAATGAAGATGTTACAGACTCTGTCATAAACATAAGATTTTTCTTGATGACAATACATGGTCCTAAAAATAATATGTATTGAAATTATGAAGTCATTTGAAATGGTATTTGAATGACAGTATTTGAAAATGGACAAAGTGTGGGTCATTTTGCCATGATTCAGGAAGTCATATTGGCAGTAAATTTATTTGACTTAGTTTGTTTTTCTGAACCATTTTGTTAGATGTGTCACACTGAAGTGAAGTGCCTCCTGCTAAATGCTATGAGATGAACAAGACTAGCTCTCTGAAAATGCAGACATCTCAAGCTCTTTGTGCATTGTTACATTTGTTTCATGAGATTTAAGAATGTGCATCTCTTAGATTGTATATGAGGAAAATGCATCAGATTATTCTTTAACATTTGCATGTAGTAGCTAGCAAGAAGCTTCTTCTTTCATATGTCCAAAACAAATAGTTAGTATGGCTGGTAAGTGGGTAACTAATTCCTTATTACGAGGAAATTAAGAAATGTCTACATCCAGGTTGAGATGGAATTTAACTTGTGTGTATGCTGGCATTGTGTTAAACTCGCTCGTACCCTTTTTAAAAATTGTGGCAATCAATTGGCAATAAATTATTGGATATTTCTGTTGAGCTAAAGATTTAATTAACTTGTGTGTGGCTGGTGCTGGTGTCGTGTCAAGCCAGCTCACACCTGTTTTCTCAATGAAGTGGGAATAAATTAGGAATTGTGGTTATTAATTAGCTGCAAATTATTAGACAGTTTTTATTGAAATGTGCTGACATGGCTGCTACAGTTTCACACAGCTGATCTTCAAAAATCCTCTTTATAATTTAGAAGTCCTACAAAAAGAGATAAACATACACTCCTGGACGAAGTAAGGGCTTATCCCTGTGAATCAACTGAAGTGTATAATAATGCATGTAGGTAAGAATAATTTAACACATATACAACACAGGAGATCAACGAATTACTACCTACACAAGCGGCGGCGATGGTGTGACGGTTAGCGTACCGGACTGTTAAACCCAAGCTCGCGGGTTCAAACCCGATCGAAGCCGTGGATTTTTAGGGCAACAAAATCCTTCGTACGCCTTCCTTCGGAGGGGAAGTAAAGCCGGCTGTCCCATGTTCGTAGATTTACTTGCATGTAAAAGATCCTCAAGCCTAAATGACGCCTCTGAGCTAAATTCAAATCGCCTGTTTCTCGCCCAAGAAATACCTCCTTTCTCTGCTAGTTGATGAAAGGAGCGTAGCGAAATTTGCGTGGTCAGACGGAAGAGCGGGCCTGATGGCCCGAGTCTCGCCACGTAAAACAAGGCAAATTCAATTCAATTCAATTCAATTCAATACACAAAATACCTGGGGATATTAATATTCCTTGCTTTAAAATGAAAAATGTGTGCAATATATGGTCATAAATAGGGGCGGATTTTAGTGAAGAGTCATATTTTTTATTTTCACTTTCAAAAAAATGGTGTTTAGTATAGAAATTTATATAATGTTATGACAAAAGAATATTACCCATTTTTATACGTAATTTGTTTGCATTTTCGATAATTTAGAATAATAAGTACTTTTTAACCTTTTCTGTTATTTTTTCCTTCAAAAAATTCAAGAGAATGCGTGCAAGATCTATTTTTTTTGCAAACATAATATAACCTAGCTTATTTCACTGAAGAAATGCCACCCATGAGAAGAGTAGGTAAAATGTTGAATTATTATTAAAAATTTTGTAGATTTTAACATATAATACATTATTGCACTTGGAATAGTCCTTGAATATCCAGAATGGCAGCTCCTGGGCAAGGAAATGCTTATTGACCGAGAACAAGGTGGTAAAGCCGGAACAGGCAAACATGCCGGAAATTCTAGCGATTTGCTGGTTATGAGCAACATACACTGTTTACTTTTTTTAAGTTACCCCTTCCACTTGGCGTTATCAACCTGACAGAAACAAGGTCAAGGGGGTTCTTAGGAATGGATGCACGAAATAAACAAAGTTATTATAAGATAGTTTTATGCAAATTTATTCAAGATATGGCAAACAGTTCATAAATTCTTCTCTCTCATGTCCTGCACAATAGCCGAGAACGAATCTCGAGGCTGCGTCTGGAACTCTTGATTCCATTAGAACTCAACCAAGTGCATATCCATATCTTCACGGCAAACATACTCTTGGACCAGTCTTCTGTGAAGGGTTCACCAGCTGGATTCAATATTGTTTCTGTGAACTCCAGTTACACAAACCACTAAGTGGAGTGGGTGGTGAACTGCACTGTGAATGAAGTTATTTTGATCCAGCTGGTTGTACCCTCTCCAGAAGTCTGCGAAAATTGTGATGCCAGATTCCACATCCTGCATAATCAATTGCTGCAAAGTTGCAGAATCCCTTCTATTATTGGGGCACACTTCCAGGCTAACTCCCCTAGTTTCATGGTCATTGTGTCCAGAACCGAATGTCCTTCTATCATACGACCACAATTATATTTCCAGCCAGATCTTTTGTATTCATTGATTTCAATTATGCGATTTTTGCTGCCAATTCTCAAGGCAAGTACTAAAGTTATATTGCAAAATGAAATGCCACTGGTGTTGAAATGACACTTATTGATTTATAGTATTAATTTTGTGATGTTTTTGTATTAGATTAAAAGCATACAAAAAGAATGTCCAAGTCCCCACCAGCAGTCTGAGACGAGTCTTATGACACATTGCTTGCGCTAAACAGAGGAGCAGAAGAGGTGTAATTTCTTCCCATGCTTCACCTTCACCATGATTCCATCTGTTTCAGCTAACTAATTTGTTAAAATATAGAAATAATACTCCTGAAGATGAAAAATAGTCAGTTTTCCATGAGCAGATAGAGATACATCAAATGATTCCTTGCTTAACCTAAACAGTCACTCAGAAGGGATCTGATTGAGTTTGAGACACATGCAGGTTAACTGAATACAATGGCTTTTAAGATACAGGAGAACATGTACACTTTAGAAATCCCCTGTTCTGTGTTAGGAGATTTCTGGAATCTGCCATCATATTTCTTTATCTTTCGGTCTTTCTCTTTTCTACAATTCGTGAAAAATTTTCTCTTCCTTTTTTCTTCATATTTTCTCCTATTTTGACTTTAAGACTATCTGATGCTAAGGCTAATGAATAATAAATTACAATATTGGCACAGGTTGTTTTCTCATTATGTAGTGTGTCTCCAATGACAGAATCTATATTAAAGTAAATTACTTCATTCAGAACACAATTCCAATTGATTTTTGGAAACAAAAAAAACTTTTCTGCAATAATTCCAAAACTAGTGTTTAATTTGGGTTCTGAGTACTACCTTTCTAACAGCATTGGTCTGCAGTTAACCTTTGATAGATGACAAAAATGTTTTCAAAATATCATGTACATTTAATTTCGTTGTGATTAAATTGTGTTTCTCCATTTGACTGTTGTGTATTATAAAAACCCATTGAGTCTTTGCCAAAAGGCATACTGCACCAGCCCAAAATTTTTGTTAAATCAATAAGTTTATTTTTTAATCATACTTTTTAGCCATTAGTTCCCTTAACATAATGAGCAGAAATGCAACTAAGGTTATTTTAAATCAGAGAAATTTCTTTACAGTACTTACGCTTAGCACGTGAATTAACTGGTTATGGAGAAGTGGTGTTTCCTCACTGTACATGTGACTCTCGAAAAAGAGGGCCATGTAATTGCCTCAATAGGATCTGCTCACTTCAAGCTCCAAGCGTGCAGGGAAGACGGTGCTTTAGAGGTAAGTATTTCAATTAAAATCATTTTGGGGTTTACAGTTTACAAAAGTTATTTTCACCAAGGATAAGGAAAGGGTAGACAGAGGCAGAGTGGAAATCATACTTTTTAAGAACAGGGATAAAATGTTCTTAGAAACTGTTACAGAAAGAAATTAAGAAAATATTTCTAATGATTTGTGAATATTACTGGCATAGAATTACATTTCAAATGTAGAATAGTTCATTAGGAGTTGGATTTAGAATCTATAACTGCTTAAGAATTACTGTTGTTATTGAATAACAGTAACACTGAAACTGAATGGACGGATCAACAAACAAGTTTCTTGGTAGATTATTATGTAATAGTGTATCTCTATTATGTAATAGTGTATATCACAACCACAATGATAACTTGCCAAACTGATTTCTTAAACAGCAGGAGAGCACTTGGACTGTGGAAGTTTATCGTGCTCTGCACTAAACTTCAGATCACTGTCTTTAAAATCAATCTTTCAGTTCCCAAAATGAAATAATGTTTCTTTGAAAACGTCTAGTGTTAGTTGCCTAGAACATCCCTAATACAGCCTCTACTAATAAGTCAATTTTTATATGTATTGTAACTTTTTCTGATCCTGAATTTTTTCTTGTCTTGTTGATTTGCAGTCTCAAGTAGTAGAATTTCCATGGTCATCTATAAAGGAATGGGAGGTAGATGATGAAGCTATGGCATTTTGTTTCCAGTATCAACGTCCTGAAAAGAATCCTCGATGGGTTAAAATATTTACTCCTTATGTAAGTATTATTAAATTATTTTGCAGAGTATGTAATATTCTGAATACATTTTTGTAATTTTATTGAATAATGTTATAAGGGAAAAGGGTTTGACGATTGCCTATTCACAGTAGACTTGTTATACAAAGCAAGTAATGTTCTTCACTTGACTCAAGGTGATTTATTTTACAAATTTGTAGCAGACATCTCTCACTTTCCCTCTCTCAACTGACTCTTTCTCCCTCTCTCTCTTCTCCCTCTCTTTCTCCCTCTCTTTCTCCCTCTCTTTCTCCCTCTCTTTCTCCCTCCCTCTCTTTCTCCCTCCCTCTCTTTCTCTCCCTCTCTTTCTCCCTCCCTCTCTTTCTCCCTCCCTCTCTTTCTCCCTCCCTCTCTTTCTCCCTCCCTCTCTTTCTCCCTCCCTCTCTTTCTCCCTCCCTCTCTTTCTCCCTCCCTCTCTTTCTCCCTCCCTCTCTTTCTCTCTCCCTCTCTTTCTCTCTCCCTCTCTTTCTCTCTCCCTCTCTTTCTCTCTCCCTCTCTTTCTCTCTCCCTCTCTTTCTCTCTCCCTCTTCTCTCTCCCTCTTTCTCTCTCCCTCTCTTTCTCTCTCCCTCCCTCTTTCTCCCTCTCTCCCTCTCTTTCTCCCTCTTTCTCCCTCTCTTCTCCCTCTTTCTCCCTCTCTTTCTCCCTCTCTTTCTCCCTCTCTTTCTCCCTCTTTCTCCCTCTCTTTCTCCCTCTTTCTCCCTCTCTTTCTCCCTCTCTTTCTCCCTCTTTCTCCCTCTCTTTCTCCCTCTCTTTCTCCCTCTCTTTCTCCCTCTCTTTCTCCCTCTCTTCTCCCTCTCTTTCTCCCTCTCTTTCTCCCTCTCTTTCTCCCTCTTTCTCCCTCTCTCTCTCTTTCTCCCTCTCTCTCTTTCTCCCTCTCTCTCTCTTTCTCCCCCTCTCTCTTTCTCCCTCTCTCTCTTTCTCCCTCTCTCTCTCTTTCTCCCTCTCTCTCTTTCTCCCTCTCTCTCTCCCTCTCTCTCTCTTTCTCCCTCTCTCTTTCTCCCTCTCTCTCTCTTTCTCCCTCTCTCTCTCTTTCTCCTCTCTCTCTCTTTCTCCCTCTCTCTCTTTCTCCCTCTCTCTCTCTTTCTCCCTCTCTCTCTCTTTCTCCCTCTCTCTCTCTTTCTCCCTCTCTCTCTTTCTCCCTCTCTCTCTTTCTCCCTCTCTTTCTTTCTCCCTCTCTCTTTCTCCCTCTCTCTCTCTTTCTCCCTCTCTCTCTCTTTCTCCCTCTCTCTCTTTCTCCCTTTCTCTCTCTTTCTCCCTCTCTCTTTCTCCCTTTCTCTCTCTTCTCCCTCTCTCTCTTTCTCCCTCTCTCTTTCTCCCTCTCTCTCTTTCTCCCTCTCTCTCTCTTTCTCCCTCTCTCTCTTTCTCCCTCTCTCTCTTTCTCCTCTCTTTCTTTCTCCCTCTCTCTTTCTCCCTCTCTCTTTCTCCCTTTCTCTCTCTTTCTCCCTCTCTCTTTCTCCCTCTCTCTCTTTCTCCCTCTCTCTTTCTCCCTCTCTCTCTTTCTCCCTCTCTCTCTCTCTCTTTCTCCCTCTCTCTCTCTCTTTCTCCCTCTCTCTCTCTTTCTCCCTCTCTCTCTTTCTCCCTCTCTCTCTTTCTCCACTCTCTCTCTTTCTCCCTCTCTCTCTTTCTCCCTCTCTCTCTTTCTCCCTCCCTCTCTCTTTCTCCCTCTCTCTCTCTTTCTCCCTCTCCCTCTCTTTCTCCCTCTCTCTCTTTCTCCCTCTCCCTCTCTTTCTCCCTCTCTCTCTTTCTCCCTCTCCCTCTCTTTCTCCCTCCCTCTCTCTTTCTCCCCTCTCTCTTTCTCCCCCTCTCTCTCTTTCTCCCTCTCTCTCTTTCTCCCCCTCTCTCTCTTTCTCCCCCTCTCTCTCTTTCTCCCTCTCTCTCTCTTTATCCCTCTCTCTCTTTCTCCCTATCTCTCTCTTTCTCCCCTCTCTCCCCCTCTCCCCCTCTCTCTCCCCCTCTCTTTCTCCCCCTCTCTCTCTTTCTCCCCCCCTCTCTCTTTCTCCCTCTCTCTCTCTCTTTCTCCCTCTCTTTCTCTCTTTCTCCCTCTCTTTCTCCCTCTCTCTCTCTCTTTCTCCCTCTCTCACATGCATGCATGTGCTTACACTTCCACACTTAGTCGGGAGGTTAGAATTTGTCCCAGCTGGGCGGTACCCTGCTGGTAGAAGAAATCCCCGCAATCTGATGTAGATTGGCGTTGGATCTCAGCAAAGGAAATCACAACCGTATTCGTGACAAAACATGCACTACACGTACGGGAAGATCTACCTTCGCCGTGGATGCTCCTGGAATCCCTAATCAATGAAGCTACCCACGGTATTTACCACTACTCTGCATCATGAAGGCCTGTCTCTGTTTGTACCTTTGTGGTTTAGTCACCTGGTGCTCAAAATGGTATCTTACCCAGCTAAAAATTCCAGAAGTTTTGTTTCTGAATGGTTGTGTATGTTTCTTGTGGTGCTGGATTTGAATTTTGTTTTTCCCACCTTGAGAAGGGTCGGTTTCACACAGAATATTATAACAACAAAAAAAATTCTCGAAACATTTCGCACTTTTTCTTATTTTGCTTACATTTCCTAAACTATGCCTTTTCTTATTGAAAAAGTCACTATTTAAAGTTGATTAAATTTCCTACAAAATTCATGTTAATATGTAATTTTGTGGGAAACATTTTAGACACTGTAAACTGGCGACATTTTGGCCCTCTGGCAGAAATGAGGAAGTAGACGTTTCCCACCCACCTAACTCGCACCGAAGTTCTCTGTATTTTCAATTGTAATAAGAGGGGTCTAGTTTTAAAACATGTCTTTTCCACCTTTGGTGAAAAATGAGATATTGTTTTAAATAGGGGTCATTCTATAAAACGATTTGTAACAAAACACATTTTTTGGTCACTCCAAAGGGCTTCATAATAATGTGTTAATATCGGAATGCGATCTTTCCATATTATTAATTTCCTTGCAAACGTACGATCTTTCCAATTCTGCAATCGGAGATCCTTGTGTTACTTGGTTTGTGTATTGTCAAAGTCAGCAGTTCGAGGTTGCTGATTTTCATGTTTGATGAAAAATGTCCTATGAAATAAAGAAATCAAAAGGAAATAATTAATACTCTTGCCATAATATTTAATGAAAACAAGTTAGTTTTCACGGAAAAATACTTGTTTACCAAATATTCAAAAATTTCAATTATATTTCAAATGAGACTTTTCCAAATTTTTAGCTCAACTTTCTTCATTACGACTAGATATTCTTGAATTATCTTATAATCTTGTTTTTACATGCACTAGCCAAGGGCATTAAACCCAAACATGTAGCGGCAGAATGTTTTAAATAAATGATATGACATTTTCTTGTTTTTCTCAGACTAGGAAAACAGACTAGGAAAAGTCTAATTTTTAAACTAGACCCCTCATATGATGTAATGTAAAAAGCAAATATACAATTAGAGCCTTATACATATAGAGCCTTAAAATTCAGAAGCTCTGCCAAAGCAAAGGTATACAATTAGAGCCTTATACATATAGAGCCTTAAAATTCAGAAGCTCTGCCAAAGCAAAGGTATAATTGATTCTGGCACAAAATGTGGTTCTTAACTGGAAAAGAAAGTCTGTAGTATGAAAAAATAATTTAAACAATTTCAATTTGATTTGGGCTGCCCAAAACGAAGATACACAGATATGTGTATAACAGATAAATGGTGTTTTGAAGTGTGAAGTATAACACGTACTGTCACTGAATTTTTCAAACTAAAAAAAATTTAAAAAATCTTATTCCAGTTTTTTTTGTTTTGTTCTGGGGGGTCCGGGCAGGAGGAACCATTCAAAGCAGTAGAACGTCCGGCATGGTGAACGTGGAAAATTGTGGCCCATAAGAGTAGAATTTCATCAGAATTCTTTCATTTGTGGCTGTTTGTGTGGTTCTGCGATTCTTAACATGACATGTTTCATGGAATTTTATGTTGTGAATGTCCTATTTGCAGACTAGCAAACAGTATGCAGTCTTCATCAGTACTTCACGAAGTTTTGAAAACTATTGTTAAAGGAATATTATTTGAATTTTTGCGTAAAATTTGTCAAAAAACTTTTATGAATGGTTTTTATTTTTTTAAAGTATGAGTCATAAATTACACATTAAAGATAATGAAAAACAACCTTTTTCTTTCTGCTGACTCCATCCAGCTCAGAATTCAGACCCGAGCTGCCATGTGCGCCCACGCTTTTCTAGGGCCAGTTGGTCAGGCCTGGTTAGGTGCTAGCATTGACCAAAGACACATGTATGTTTTGGTTTAAACCAATTTTTTGTTATTAAGGTCTCGCAACATGTGGGTTCTGATTACACAGCACACTAGAGGAAGTAGTAATGCACAAAAATGTGTTAATAGCTCGAAATAGAATACAAAGTGATATTAAACAAATTTTCATTTGGACTAATCAGTGGATCCAACTAAAAGTCAGGCTAAGATATTTAAACTTCGATGGTCTAATACTTTCCTATATCATCATTGTATTCGTCATCGTCATCATCGTTATCATCATCATCATCGTCATCATAATCATCATCCAGGAGTGGATCCAGTCGATAATATTGGAGGGGGCATCATAGATTTTTGTTATACATGATGTTATACAATATTATTGTTTAAATATTACAAAATTCGAACATAAATGAATATTTAAATCCCTTTTGCCAAATAAAGGGAGATAGAACTAATACTCTAGGCCTTTCGAGGGGAGGGGCATGGCCTTCTCCCCCCCCTGGATCCGCCAGTGTCATCATCATCCTAAATGCCTGACTTGTTGCTCCTGATCGCATTGTGTCCTTTGCTGTCCTTTTCATCTCTTGCATAGTTTTTGAATTGTAATTCAGTTTGAAGTACTAAAATGTTCATTCTAGATCTCCCCATGTATAAATATTTGTAAAAGCCCAATTATATGGAAAAATGGACCTGTCAAATATTTAGCCATACTTTTGATAAAAGACTAAACTGGAAACCACACATTTAGGGAACTATAATACGTATGGATAAATTATAAAACTATGCCCCTTTTATTAATAGAGAATCTTCATTAAAATTGAATTTCAATTATTATTCAAATCTATAATACTATTACCATCTTTAACTTATGCATGTCCAATTTGGATCAATACTGCTGATACAAAAGAGAAATTGTGGTGTGCACCAAATCCGCAAATTCATAGAGAATTAAATGCAGATTTAATTAAAAATCATGTATTGAAAATAATTTTAAAATTTTCTCTTCACTTAATTATTCTCATCTAACTTGTAAGTTTAATTTTGGCCTTAATTTGAGATCCCTGGCAGTGTCAAATCTATATTTTCCAAAGATTATTTGCATCCATCTTAATTATTGTTAGTATTATTATTGATATCCAGAATAAAATGTTATTAAAAGCCAAATCCTTTAAATATATCTTAGATTATCAGTATTAATGATGATGCAAGTGTGTTTAGATATTAATTATGATGTGATTAGTGTTGATGATAGCAATAACTGAAGGTGCCAAAACCTTAATGTGAACATTAATAAACATTTATTCAAGCTCTCGAAAGGCCATCTGGCCATACAAGAAATAAATAAAAAAGTAAAGAAAGTAATTTACTACATATAGCAACAAGATTAATTCTTTTAGGTATCAAGATCCCACGTTATGAGTGTTTGCTTTAAAATCACTGCTTTCTACTGCATTATTAGAAAACTTTCTCTTCACTATGTGAGTGTGTAGTTGGCGAGGAAATTAAAATTAAATCCTGGAAAATCCTGAATAATTAATTCATGAATTCACTAGCTAGGAACCTTTCAACAGGTTCCGCCCCCTAGTTCCATTTGTACCTTAAACAACAATCTCAGAGATTAGAAATACCTTACAGGAATAATGGAATATTATGTACATCCCTTTCTGATTCTATGCCAATTGTATGTGGGGACCCCCAGGGATCAATTTTAGGCTCTATTCTCTTCTACTATACGTAAATGATATGCCCTTGACCATTAGAAATGAAAGAACAGTTCTTTCTGAGGATGATACGAATATTCTTTGCAATAAAGAAAGCGTCAAAAGTACAATATCTGATATTTCAAATTGGTTCCCTAATAACAAATGAAAGTAAATGAAAAGAAAACAGTTTCAATGCAGTTTTCCATTTCAAATAAACTTTCAATTCAATAAAACCTTAAATGAAAAGTCCATTTGAATGAATTAAGTTATTTATGCTACACTTTCAGAATTGTTTCAAATTCAGTCAACCTTCGTTCTGCTTGTGTATATATGGCGATTCTTTATTCCCACGTGAGAAATGTATCTAGGTGTGGGTGTGTGTGGGTGTGTAGGTGTGGGTGTGTAGGTGTGGGTGTGTAGGTGTGGGTGTGTAGGTGTGGGTGTGTAGGTGTGGGTGTGTAGGTGTGGGTGTGTAGGTGTGGGTGTGTAGGTGTGGGTGTGTAGGTGTGGGTGTGTGTGGTGTGGGTGTGTAGGTGTGGGTGTGTGTAGGTGTAGGGGTGTGGGTGTGTGTAGGTGTAGGGGTGTGGGTTGTGTGTAGGTGTAGGGGTGTGGGTGTGTGTAGGTGTAGGGGTGTGGGTGTGTGTAGGTGTAGGGGTGTGGGTGTGTGTAGGTGTAGGGGTGTGGGTGTGTGTAGGTGTAGGGGTGTGGGTGTGTGTAGGTGTAGGGGTGTGGGTGTGTGTAGGTGTAGGGGTGTGGGTGTGTGTAGGTGTAGGGGTGTGGGTGTGTGTAGGTGTAGGGGTGTGGGTGGGTGTAGGTGTAGGGGTGTGGGTGGGTGTAGGTGTAGGGGTGTGGGTGTGTGTAGGTGTAGGGGTGTGGGTGGGTGTAGGTGTAGGGGTGTGGGTGGGTGTAGGTGTAGGGGTGTGGGTGGGTGTAGGTGTAGGGGTGTGGGTGGGTGTAGGTGTAGGGGTGTGGGTGGGTGTAGGTGTAGGGGTGTGGGTGGGTGTAGGTGTAGGGGTGTGGGTGGGTGTAGGTGTAGGGGTGTGGGTGGGTGTAGGTGTAGGGGTGTGGGTGGGTGTAGGTGTAGGGGTGTGGGTGGGTGTAGGTGTAGGGGTGTGGGTGGGTGTAGGTGTAGGGGTGTGGGTGGGTGTAGGTGTAGGGGTGTGGGTGGGTGTAGGTGTAGGGGTGTGGGTGGGTGTAGGTGTAGGGGTGTGGGTGGGTGTAGGTGTAGGGGTGTGGGTGGGTGTAGGTGTAGGGGTGTGGGTGGGTGTAGGTGTAGGGGTGTGGGTGGGTGTAGGTGTAGGGGTGTGGGTGGGTGTAGGTGTAGGGTGTGGGTGGGTGTAGGTGTAGGGTGTGGGTGGGTGTAGGTGTAGGGTGTGGGTGGGTGTAGGTGTAGGGTGTGGGTGGGTGTAGGTGTAGGGTGTGGGTGGGTGTAGGTGTAGGGTGTGGGTGGGTGTAGGTGTAGGGTGTGGGTGGGTGTAGGTGTAGGGTGTGGGTGGGTGTAGGTGTAGGGTGTGGGTGGGTGTAGGTGTAGGGTGTGGGTGGGTGTAGGTGTAGGGTGTGGGTGTGTGTAGGTGTAGGGTGTGGGTGTGTGTAGGTGTAGGGTGTGGGTGTGTGTAGGTGTAGGGTGTGGGTGTGTGTAGGTGTAGGGTGTGGGTGTGTGTAGGTGTAGGGTGTGGGTGTGTGTAGGTGTAGGGTGTGGGTGTGTGTAGGTGTAGGGTGTGGGTGTGTGTAGGTGTAGGGTGTGGGTGTGTGTAGGTGTAGGGTGTGGGTGTGTGTAGGTGTAGGGTGTGGGTGTGTGTAGGTGTAGGGTGTGGGTGTGTGTAGGTGTAGGGTGTGGGTGTGTGTAGGTGTAGGGTGTGGGTGTGTGTAGGTGTAGGGTGTGGGTGTGTGTAGGTGTAGGGTGTGGGTGTGTGTAGGTGTAGGGTGTGGGTGTGTGTAGGTGTAGGGTGTGGGTGGGTGTAGGTGTAGGGTGTGGGTGGGTGTAGGTGTAGGGTGTGGGTGGGTGTAGGTGTAGGGTGTGGGTGTGTGTAGGTGTAGGGTGTGGGTGTGTGTAGGTGTAGGGTGTGGGTGTGTGTAGGTGTAGGGTGTGGGTGTGTGGTGTGTAGGTGTGTGGTGTGTAGGTGTGTGGTGTGTAGGTGTAGGTGTGTGGTGTGTAGGTGTAGGTGTGTGGTGTGTAGGTGTGTGGTGTGTGGTGTGTAGGTGTGTGGTGTGTAGGTGTGTGTGTGTGTGTGTGTGTGGTGTGTAGGTGTGTGTGTGTGTGGGTGTGTGTGTGTGGTGTGTAGGGTTTTTTTCCGTAACTGCTCCTCGGAGCGTCTTCAGGACCTTTGCGGCATTGGTGGCTACCGCACTCCATTGACGTTTGGGAGTCCCCAAATACCAAAAAAGTGTTTCTTTTCAAAACTCCCGTCTGTGAACACAATTGCCAACTCAGTGCCCTGTGACGTCACAAAAACTGCTCTCCTGCTCCGAATGGAGTGGCCGAGCAAAAGTAGTGCCTGACGCGGCGCCGGGCGTACAGTGTTCCAATGGTGCTATGGAAGTGGGGGGAAAAGGTTAGTTCTATAATTACGTTTTTAAAATGTATTTATTATTTATGTGTTTATGATTCAATAAAGTCATGAAAAAATAGAACCTAGATTATTTCATAACACAAACAATATCCGACTCTATCGTAGCCAATAATTCCACTTCCATTCTTCTAACACACAACATTATTGAAGAAGACTGTTAACATTCTAATACAATATTTTATACAATGCTATGTAATATAACTATTCTAGTTCATCCTGAACACAGGCACACAAAATAAAAAAAGTTGTCAGACCCGAAGACTTGACTTGTGTTTCTCAATGTATGTCAACGCGCTGAATCCGAATCTAAAGCCAGAATTGTACCACCACCCTCCAATTTTTTAAATAACGAAAAACCACCATGAAGTTGTATTTTTTGTTTTCGGGGGTGGTTGTCAGACCCAAAGACTTGACACACGTTTCTCAATGCACGTCGATGCGCAGAGTTTGAATCCATAATTGCGCCACCGCTCTAGTTTTTTAAAATTGCGAAAAACACGTGTGAATAGTAGATTGGGTAGCATTATAATCTACAAAAGCCAAAAGTTTTCACACCAAAGACTTGAAACATATTTCTTTGTGTGTGTCGAGACGCTGTATCCAAAGCCAGAATTGCGCCATCACCTTCCAGTTTTTGTTGATAATTCCAAGATTATAGTTTTTGCCAGCCTATAAGAAACAATCAGCACAAAACTCTGTAACTGGTGGGTAGAGAATTACACCCTGCCCTATTATTGCAACGCACATTATAATCATCCCGTTGGATCACACCTCTTTTCAGGGCAGGTGGGTTCTTACAGTTCATGAGTTACGTGCTTACACTACCCATGAACTCATTATGGAACATACATGCAGCAACGCATTCATTCTGTTTATGTTTGAGCAAGGAGAGAGGACTAGTAAAGAATAATGTATTGAATGTGTTATATTACATGTTGGTTTGAATGGGCACCACCATACCATGATAATGAAGCCAACATCCCTGCCCAAAGTATGATTTGAAACAACAGGCCCACCACAGATCGTGGCTACTAGTGTACCACCCTAACCACTACACTAAAGAAACTGGCGACTAGTGAAGACTCATAATTGTTTATTATTTAATTACAAGTCAAATCTATGATGCCCCCCTCCCTGTCCTTTCCCCAAATGATTGGCTGGATCTGCCCCTGATGTCCTCATTCTGGGTTAATAGATGTAAAATAAAGTAATTGGGCGTATCTTTGTTACGTTTTGTCCTCCTACATTGCCACTATGTCAATAGCAATCGCTGAACACTTCCTGACCAGTAATGATTGGAGAGAAGAGAGGATTGGAGAGAACTTTAATTTAGCATAATAGTGTTTTAATGCTGTTTCTCTGTTCATTTGTTGATCTATGAATTCTTCAGGAATGTTATTCATTTATTTGAAGCTTAATAAAAAGTCAGTGACATGAAATACATTGTACTGTAATCTTTCAGAAAAAATTGAATTTTATTAATGCTTTTTAATTTGTTCTTATTTTACAGTACATTTTCTTACTTGATTGCTTTGAGAGGATACTGGAAGAAAGCAAATGGTCTGACACAGGCGAGTGACACAGATTTCCAGTAACAGCAAGTGACAAGGATGCAATACTGTCTTCATAACTGGAATTTCCACTCATCCTGCTCCCAGCATAGCACTAGCACTAAGATCTCACTGGACTAGATTTTATGATATTCATTCATTCATTCATTCACTCATTCATTCTTCACATAAGTTTCAGTCATTTTATGTATTCTCCATTTTTAGATTGTGTAATGGGAATACAGTAGGTGTTTCAAAAAAAATGACTTCTGGTCCACACCATCTGAATAGATTTGATTGCTTCCTATGAAAAACAAACTTTTCAGATTTAGTTCAATGATTAGAATAAATAAAATGAAATTCTTTTATGTTATGAAATTTGGTTATGAAGTGACGAGATGAGTTTAATCTTGTATCTTAGCTAGAAGAATCCCTGTTTTCATTGGTGCTCACCATACTGTTAGTACAAGCTAAATTGGGTTCTGTTTAGTATGTGCAGATTCCAATTTCTTGCAAATTGCAAAGTATTTGTGCCGGCCATGCACTTTCTGATAGATACCTTTCTATTATTTCTTTAAAGCTACATAAGTTTTTAAATTTATAAAAAAGCTGTTTTTTTCTTCTTGTAATTAATCAGTTTGAAGTATCCGATGTATTTGTGTGACTAAAGAAGAATGAAATTATTCATTCTATGATGACGTTTATGAACAATATGACATAAACATGTACATTTTGTAAAATGTAATTTTAGAGAAGAGTCTGGCTACTAAATTATCCAAAGAATTTTGTCTGAATTTCTTCAAACCTTGTAAAATAATTTTCATAAGTTCCTCTCTTTAACTTATTTTTGTAATAGAATTTATTTGTGGTCCTTGTAGGGCAACATCTCCACTTAAATTGTGTGAACCTATTGCTAGTGGAAATAATTTAAACTAATAGAAATATTTATTATTAAATGTGTCTTACAAGAGATTGTTGATTATTTATGTAGAAAAAAGTATTATTTACTCTTTTGTTTTTGTGCTTCAACTTGCAGAATTGCATGAATCCTTTGAGGGTGGGTTGAAAAAAGAGCTGTATAATGTATCTTGTAGTAAGGTTTAAAATAGAAAATTTCTGTATTAAGGGTGGGTCCCTTGGCAGCCACCTGCTGATTAGATATGAATACTGTACACTGTTACCTTACATCTTTAAAACCTAATTGCTCAGTGAGTGGTGCCACTTATTTGAACAAATTATTCTTTATTTAATTTGTCCATAGTAAAGCTTCAAACCAGTTATTTTGTATATGTTTTACATAGCAAATATTAGTTAATGTGTTAATTTCAATCATATTTTAAAATATTGTGTGGTGCGTGGTTTCAAGTAATATCATTGATGCATTTCTCTTTGAATCACAATTCAGGAGGAGAAAGCCTAGTTGTTTTGAAGAACTGGTGTTTAATGTCCAGATAAAGACCGTAATATAATACTAAAACCAATTTTCCTTTGCCAGTCTTAAGGTATGCTCAGAACAAATCAAACAGAGAAGACGAATTTTATTATGTTAATTATTTATATAAAGAAGTTCTAAAATAATGTTTATTTTAGACATTTGCATCATGAACAATGTTTTTATTATGTAGGTATTTGTATGGTTGGATTTCAACTCCGTTCTGAGTTAATCCAGAAAGATAAATAATTTTATAAAGATCAAGATTGTTGATTTGATATTTTTAGTATTTTGTTGCTCTGTTTATTGATAATTTGTATTATTGCAAACATGACTTTACTAATATGAGTGGTATGAATTATTAAACATTCCATGTTTACAAGTTAACTTTATTCTGAGAAGAAAACTTGTCATCAACTATCTCAAAGACAGTATTATTCTTCATTTCCTCCTGCATAATTGCCGCTCAACAATTAGGGTGGCTACATGTTTTGTAAGTTAATTTGTAGTCCTGTTACTGGTTATTGGTGTTGTATGTAAATAATGTTGATAGTACAGTAATAGTTTAATGCTTGTATATACAGTTCCAAAATATTAGAAAATTGTTTGCAAAATATGTTGATATGTACACAGAGAAGTTTTGAGTTGTATTTGATAATTTTGAGTGGCACCAGTCATAAGAATATTTGTGTATTTTATAGTGCCATGCAAATGATGGAAGTAAAGTGGGTCATATTGTGACCCAAACCTAAGATTCTTGAGGTATCATATTATTTTCTTAGTTTCTTGACTATAATTTGTTACCTCGTACCCCAAGTAAACAAAATAGCCTTTGCATTGTATTCTATTTTTGCAAGTCCCTGAAATTGAAGTGATTACTTTCATATGAATAAAATTTGTTATTGATCTTTTGAATTAATAATAGCACTGATACTAAATTAGTCATTGATTCAGTACTACATTGATTTATGAAATACTACATATGTTGTAAGTATGAACTAATTGGTATGTATAGCTTTGTATAGCATGAAATATATTTATTTTACTTGGAGACTGTTATGAATACTTCATGTAATTACAATAAAAACATGTATATTCTTTTATAAAGCATATTATGTAAATGTAATTAGAAACTCTTTTAGGAAAATATTGTTTTATTTAGAGTATGAGAATAACGGAGAGGAATAGAGATTTTTTCCAACTGTTGTAATTGTGCAGATTAATTCCATCACATTAGAAAAGTAGATCCATAGTGTTTTCTTTATAATATGAAATTAAGGAGAATTGTGTACAATAATTTCCTAGGAACACTATTGTTTGGTTGGTAATAAATTACATTCATGAAGCAGTGTTTTGTATCTGCTCAAATATTTATACATTTCCTTGTATGATAGGTTGAACAAAATTAATTTTTAATTAAAATGGCACTGTAGTGACAAGTAAAGTGGTAAGTTCCAATTCAACTTACAAACAGGACATGTCATGTTAGTCCAAACTTTGCTATCTGATCTCGGGAGATTCATGAGAATATATAATGGGATATGCATATGCTCAGAAATGCGTGGATTGCCCTAAAGAGACAATTGAATGACAAAACACTTCAACTGATGCCAATCTTTCCAAGTCAAATGGCAGTTCTGTATTTATCAGACCAATTTTTTTTTACTATGAAAAGGATGAAAAATTTCGGAAAATACAACATAAATGAATTATTTTATTATTTTTTTTAAAAATCACTAATTATGCTTGTATTCCTTTTAATTATTTAATTACACTAGTATTTTTCCATTGAATATTTTTTTTCTATATAATTTTCCAACAATATATTGGAAATTTCAGGGTGAGAAATATCCTCCATGTTATGTAAAGTACTTCAGCTAGAGTATCAACTTTCATTCATGATTTTTCACTTGATTAACTAGTTTGAAAATATTGAAAAGGAGGATCCTTTTCAAGGAAGGTCAAAACCTACAAGTTGACTGTACTCCTTAAAGGAAGATGATTGGTCATTTTAGTAATTATGGAGATTTTTAGAGGGGTGGAGGGTTGTATGGTAAGAAACCGGAATCGAGAGACTGGTATCTTACTATGAGAGATGTTGCAAATTTTAAAATGTACAACAGGATAGGAAATATGAAATATTAATAATTTTATATATATATATATATATATATATATATATATATATATATATATATATATATATATATATATATATATATATCTATATATGCAGATAAAACTTAGGACCCCCGTTTTTGCATATTGTACACACAGGAGTGTCAAAGTTTACGTTTATATGGAGGAGTACAGAAAGCAAATGTGTTACGAGCATATTAAATTAAATAACGGTATGCAGTTGCAACTCGCAACACGCCGTGTCACACCACTATCGTACATTTGCAACACTGAAACGATGCGTTTTATGGCCCTAAAACCATGTTTTCGTGTTCTCTACGAGACGAGTTTTGTGTACTTTGCCATAATCTACAAAATAAGACATTTTTTTAAGTTTTATTTCAAGCTTATCGTATAAGCGAAAATAATTCACTCCATATTTGCGTCTGTGTACGTGAAAATCAAATTATCGTACGTGAAAGATATTAGTTTTACAAACGTTCGTAGTGACGCTATTGTTTCACTTAACATTACATATAAAAAAAGGTGTACTCCAATATACTGGAGATAGTGAAGGAAGGATTTCGCCCTTGGCGGTTGAGGTCGCGGGACCAGTTTCCATCGTAGAACAGCGGGCCAGGAAAGTCTCTCGGCAGTGGAACCTTGCTGGTGAGAGAGCATGCAACAGAAATCATGTCGGTAGTAGGAGCGGCCCTACAATGAGAGCTGCAGAATCCTCACGTATTCTACTTTTTTTGTTGGGGCGTTGAGTGACAGTTTCTGTATTTTGGGATGACATATAGTCTGTTTTTTCTCTCCTCGCGATTAATTCGCGAACCCAACCGGTCGCGCAGGGCTCTCCGAGGCTTCCGTTCGCTGCAATTTGAAGCTCCTAAACATTTAGCATTGCTGACAATCTCAATTATTGGTCGGGACTTCGCTCGCCCATAAGAGACCATGAGAGCAGCGCTCGAAGCAGTTCTAGGGTCCGAGAAGCCCCGATTGCTTCACGATTAATGCCGAATCGCACATCAATGTAGTTATATTCCACATTTTTTAATTGAAATCAATCCACTCGTCGAGCAATGTAATAAATTGGAATTTCCCCCCAATTTTTGCCAAAAATCCAGGTGAGTAATTACCCACCTGGGATATTTTCGCGTGGGTAGTATTATTAAAAACAAATACTACCCAGCTCTTCCGCCGGCCCTGACTGGAAGTGCTGCCCCTTCTCTTGTTTCCCATCTATCAGGTTGCTACCAACATAAATGCAATGTTTAGTAGGCGCCCCCGTCTGGATGACAACGTAACAGCTGATTAAACGTTAACAGACTCCATGTTTAAATCGAGGTAATAGAAATACTACGATGAAGGCGGTGGCGATCACCATCATTAGTACCGCTACCGCTTCGACGAAGACTACTACCTAGGCTATTACTACTTTTTTGCCTGGTAGGTGAAAATTCTGCTCACAAATACCTTGATGCCAATCTTCAAGGTTATGTGGGGATACAGCCGCGACCCACTAAAAAACACCTCCCGTGTTCGTCCTGCTGCTGCCGGCGCGGAACTGTTTTCATTTCTTAATTGGATTGTTGGTGTTTTCATTTCATTTCACGCCGGCGCACGGTGGGGCCAAATGCCAAAAAGCTGGCCAAAAGTCAAAAAAAAAGTTACTAGATAGGGATTTTGTCGTTGCTACTTCAATAGGTTGGTATTTGGGCCGTTGAATTCCGCAATTAGTAACGGTTTCTCTCTTATACTTGAGGTAAGAGATCAGTTCAAAGTTGGGCCTCGAGCGATCGATATCGGTCAGCTGTGAAACGTGTTTTCAGAACCTTTGTGTTTCGAAGGATAGAGAAGCGTGCAGTCGGTCGAATTCAATAAAACAAAATGGAATCTATTCCTGAGAGTAAGTAGAAACATAATATGTATACTTAATTTTTTTAAAAATAATTTGTTAATGTAATAATTAACGTTGATTGTTGGCAAAAAATGAAAATGCTATAATCAAAAATTTGTGTTTAAAATGAAAAATAACTATGTGCACCGTCGTGCGGGGCTAAAAACGTAACATGACATTATTCGAAATGTTATTCTCTGTGAGAATCACAAAAAAACAGCTGCCCGTAGCTGCCGTTTTAGTGCCTGTGACAAATTTTCGTAGCGCGTGCAACATGTAGAAATACAAACTTTTGATGATTTTGTTCGCCATATTGGTCTGCCATTTTGTTTTTTTAGCATTTTTATTCAATATTTATTAATCAGCATGCTTATAAACCCAAATCAACTCATTTTTAATTATAAACACGATCATTTCGTGTTAAAAATGGAAAAAATTGATGATTTGGTCCGCCATATTAGTCCGCCATTTTGTTTTTTGGCATTTTCATTCAAGGTTATTAATTAGCATCCTTAAAAATTCAAACTAACTCTTCTTTACTTATAAACATAATAATGTTGTGTTAAAAATACAAACTTATGGTAATTTTGTCCGCCATATTGGTCCGCCATTTTGTTTTTTTATGCATTTTTATTTAATATTATTAATCAGCATGCTTATAAACCCGAATGAACTCATTTTTAATTTTAAACACGATCATTTTGTGTTAAAAATGAAGAAAATGATGATTTTGTCCGCCATATTGGTCCGCCATTTTGTTTTTTTGGCATTTTCATTCAAGATTATTAATCAGCATCCTTAAAAACCCGAATGAACTCATTTTTACTTATAAGTATGATCATTTTGTGTTAAAAATACAAAATTTTGATAATTTTATCCGCCATATTGGTCCGCCATTTTGTTTTTCGGAATTTGTATTACAGATTATTAATTAGAATGATCATAAACCTCTGAATACAAAGTTTCAGTCAAATCGTACAACGCTTTCGACTTTTGACCAGCTTTTTGACATTTGGCCCCACCGTGCGGCGACGATTGGTATCTCTCTGTCGTAGGTCATTTTTCACTCATCCGTCCTCTTAAGAACGGTGGTCACTTATTTCTGTAAGTAGGTTCAACTTTCTGTCTAGCGTTATGCTTTCTGGTTGCCACTCCTCACAGGCGAAGAGGTGTTGAAAATGTCTGTGTCATTGTTGCAAGGCGTCTTGTTTGATGTCAAGTTGCTTGTGTGTAGTGATAGTCTCTGGTGATGCTTGTTTGTATATGTTGTTTGAAGCTAAGGTGTCCTGCCACAAGTAGTAGTCGGCTTCACCGCGTTTCCTCCTTGTCTGGATTTAGGCGGTGTATCCATTTCCACGACGTTGTCACATCTCTTTTGCCATTCTGTAAGGAAACTCTCTCTTGCCTTCTGTTTAATTTCGACGTGTTTTCCTTTCGAATTGGTCACTTTCATGTTCTTGGCGAGAAAATCGATTGTTGGGGAGCTTACGTTAACGAACACTGTGCCTTCTGAGTCTGTGCTGTAAGCGGGTGATGTTCTCAGAAGACAGGTTCTGTGAACTGCGGATACATTTTTCTCACTGACTTCGTTCTAAAACCTTTATCCATACCGGTGTTGCGTATAGCTGTCGCAATTGAGGGACCCTTGCAAGGGAGCGCCTCTTATTTTCCTTCGGTTCTCCTATGTTTAGCAATAATCGGAAAAGATTGGCAGCAGTTGCTTTCGCTTTTCGCCTTTTTTGTGTGTCATGGCGGAAGACTTCGCTGCTCAGCGAAGGGCCACCGATGGATCGACGTCACAAAGAGGTGCCCAAGTATAGGGGTTGTGGTCTCTCCTCCACCGGTCGCCGATATATTAATAATGTATCAGGCGCGGATCCACGGGGAGAGAAATTAGGGAAATCCCCCCCCCCCTAACATTTTTCTGTAGCTATTAATTTTAACTTATCTCGAAACTTTCAAGCAAAAATATTTTCGGATAATGATTAAAACTAATAAAATCGTATCACAGCATGAGCTGAGTATAGCCTGTGACATTTTACAAAATCTTTTATATGGCATATTCGACCAAAACATTTTGTATTTCCCCTCCCAAAATGTGTCCCTAGATTCGCCCCTGAATATATTTCATCTCAAAGTTATGTCATCTTCCGTGGATTTCTCATCTACAATTGCACTGTCCCTGCTTAAGTATATTATAAATTCTTTGTTTTCGAAATATACTCCATCCTTCTCTTTATATTCGTCCATAATTTTCTCTGGATGATCCACTGCATTTGTCCAGTTTGTAGTTGGACACCGAATCTCGTTTTTCTTGTGTCAAATGTATCAGTTAATTTCAACAACTAAGACACATGCTCTAAATCCTCCTTCAAAACATGTCTGGCCCTTTACAGTTCCTGGCCAGGTTTTGCAATGACATTCTTATGGAGGTATCCCTTTGCCTGTGACTGTATACATTCAATTGGATTGACCATGGTGTTAGTGGGGAAACCCCAAATCAGTATGCCCTTCAGCTCTCAGAATTTCATAGATCTCAGAATTAACAACTCTCAGAAAAAAACAGATCTTGTCCTAAATGCGAAAATTTATGATTTACTGTATTTCATAAATATCTTACCTCAAATAAATACGCCACTTCACATATAAGTTAGGAATCCCTCTTCGCCACCTTCTCTCTTTCATACGTACTTCGCTTTCAAATTCCCAAATACAGTTATAACATATTTTGCTCTACTATTTAATGATTGTGATTTAATGTGAGGTTTATGTGAAACCTTTACACGTTTACTTGGCATCGTTTTAATTGCCTCAAATAATACGATTAAAAAAAACACACCAAAACATCAGGTCATTGAATGCAGACAAATAAACTAAAAAAGTACTCTGGTTTCCTTTCTTATTTTCTTTAAGTCATTCAACATCCTTATCAATGATTAGAAATGTTTATAAGAATGTAATTAATTTTATATCTCCACAGAGTTTTAATTATATTGGCATTGTACAATGAAGTGAAATATTTCACTTTATATATTTCGCCATAAAAGACTTTTACGAGAAAATTATCAAAGTAATTAGTCGTATAAGTGATTAAAAATATCGTATATAAAATATCAAACACGCTCCGTTGATTAAAATTAATGTTATAATTAGTCAAGTTTCATGTCGACAAATTGCGTCAATTTGAATGTGGCGCTAATGCCTAGACTTCATGTACGTTTTCGATGTTGGCTGTACCGAACGTCAGCCGTGATTTCGCGGCAGTCAGTTCTTGTGTCTATTTTGTAGTATGACCACTAGTTAGTCTTTCATTGTAAATTCTCCGGGTGTTACGACTGACTTTGGCTAAATTACGGACCTGATTTTGAAATATTGAACACCGGCTCACACGGCTTGTATTTGGAAATAAATCCGTTTATTGAAATCGTGTCAAGTTATTGCATAATGAGTTTTGAAAGTTAGCTTTGAGTATTGTTCTACTCCTTGGTATATAATATTCTTTGTCCATTGGATGGCTTGGTGGTCTAGTTTTATCTCTGGGTATGAATTTTCTTCTGACAGTAACGAGAACGACCTTAAGTAACGGAACAGTGACAGTAACTGACAGTAACGGAAGTTACAGGAGCATTAATCAGACTGGTAGCCAAAGTACGAGGTCCAACAGGGCAAGAGAAAACTGCTAATGACCGTGATATAATATTTTCTATTGTACGGGGCAGAGATCTGGACAACGGTTTTGAAACATGAGAGGTAAAGGAGACGAAAACTCTCAGTGCCAAGACGCCCATACGGCACAGTCTCAGAAGCCGCAGTCTTTGTAATCGCGGAGGCCATGTCTATGGATCTGTTCTTCCAAGAAAATAATATTTTCACCAATTCCACTGAAGAAATGTAACAACTGAAAACAACAAGGGCAGAAGTGGCAGGACAGATGGGAAAAGGATAACCGGGGAAGATGGACATCCACTTTGATCAAGGAAGTTGTACCGTGACTGACGAGAAATCACGGAGAAGAATACTTCTACTTCATCGGGTGTTTCACGTCAACTAACCTTACGGTTAGTTTTGGTGAAAAATAAAATGCTGCTCGTTATGGTGAAAAATAAAATGCTATTTCGCAAATGTTTATTCTCGCCTGAGATACGGCATAATATTCTGGGGAAACACATCCTATAGCTCCCAGACTTTTAGATTCCAGAAAATAATTATAGGAATAACAAGCAAGTTCCAGTTTATTGCACTAGGATTTCTTCTATTCCCGTGCCTCTCCATTTATGGATCAATGGTTTTTGTAAACAAATATTTACTAAAGGGTGGAAAAAAACTTCAACCAATACAGTTATCTATAATTTAAAAAAACTCGACGTAACAATCATATTCATCAGGTGTAAGTACCAATAGCTCTCTATAGAAATTTTCATACACATATGCACATTATTTCAAAACATACTGCCAGATGACAAAAATGGATGAAAATTGGTCCACAAGCTGTTGTTACATCAGTATTGTAGCATTATTACTAAATTTGCAATTTTTGAAAATTTAGAGTTCAACGAAAATGAGACCAGCGCCATACCTTTAATCGTCCCTTCTTCTATCCGTGGAAACAATTTAAAGAACACATTTTGAGCCATTTTTGAGAAAATAATTTTTTTATAAATTGCACTAATTTCCGGGACAATTTAAATGGAAACTTCTCGTTTTTTTTCTAAAACTGAACATGATCTTTTTTAAAGAGCTTATTTTTTTAAAACATTTTATTTAAAGCAATAATTTCTATCTTGCTTTAAAGGACAAAGTTTAATAAAAAACTTGAGGAGCATTTTTGGGAAATATTTGAAATGTTGAGACTTCATGTAAAATACTCTCAAAAGTCAAAATATTCGCCTCAAATTTGCGGAGCCTCGAGTTCGTTTAGATTGATCGAGGAATTTTGGAGAAAATCCACTGAACGGTATACGTGCTAGCGTTGACCACAGACAGCCGTGACTGACTGCCGTTTTGCCGTTAATCGATTTTTCGGCATCA
The DNA here is from genome assembly GCA_038098605.1 of Gryllus longicercus. NCBI lineage: Eukaryota > Metazoa > Arthropoda > Insecta > Orthoptera > Gryllidae > Gryllus > Gryllus longicercus. The sequence continues at coordinate 457,000 of JAZDUA010000183.1, read as the reverse complement.
AGAACCCACTACTCCACGTGTTAGAAGTACTTTACTGTATTTAGGAGGAAGATTTATCTACTTTATCGTTACCGGGACCTGACAAGAGTTTTTCTGTCAAAAATTCACCCTTTTACAATACTTTCTCTTCTTACTAAATAAGTGCGAGAAATAAAAAATTAACAGTTTTTGAGAAAAGTTTTTAATATTGTCCACAATTGGCTCACAACTATGGAAAATGACTAATATTAAAAAAAAGAACTAATTGTTGAGAACAAACTTCAATTGAAGATAATTCTCTTTTATCAGTAATGTAGTTGTGCATTATTTAAATCATTTGCAATTTTTGAAAATAATGTAATGACTCCTAGTGTTTAGGTAGCACGGTTATACAATCACCAGATAATCGAAGAACTTATTATAACGTGTAAGGAATATTAATTTTCCATTTAATGACATTCAAGATATTGTAATAATATCTATGTATATGAAATCATATGGAAATCAGGAATCAATGTATGCCTGTCGATCGATTTCTCCTGCGACTTTTGCGCTCCCAGGCAGTGCACCGTGTCACGTCAAGCTCTTTTACTTTTCTACTTCGTTTACTCTTTGGCGACGCATCGCTATGCTTCAACATAGGGCCCTCTTTGTTTTCGCACCGCCATGAGCCACCGGTTCTCAGTGCAGGGACCTGGCCGTAGAACCCTGCGCGCCGACTCGGCGTCGGAAGGAAATATCAATTGAATGCATTCGTCTGAAAGTAGCAGCCGTTTAATTTGATGAATTTTGCGAGTTTTTGAAGGTACCCAATTCAATCAATTTTTGTCGGGATTAAATACATTATTTATGTGGTTTGGGTAATTTATTTTCATGTGATATGAAGTTTGTTAATTGAGAATGTACAATTTTTGAGTCCAACTTTATAGTTGGCCGTTCTGAAAGAAAATATCTTCTTTGTGCCTCTTCTGAACACTTCCCGGCATCAATGGCCAGTTAGTCTTCGAGCATCGTTCTGAATACGTGTGTAGGTGTAAGATCTTTTATTAAAGCAATGTATACCACGGAAGTGAAAATTTTGTATCAAAATAATTTTATTTCGTTATTACCTCCAGCAGAAGCAAAAACAACCAGAATAGAAATGAACTAGTATAAAACATGATCAAACAATAATGGCTTGTTGCCAAGTGCTGGTGTGCTATTACCGTATTTTCGAAACCTAGTTCGTTTTTGTTTTAATGAATTATACTACTGGCAATTGCCTCGATTCAGGACTAATACAAAAACTCGAGTGTCCACCAGTGGCGGCTTATGCTTAGGTTGTACAGTTGTATAACTCCCACATATAATCGAAAAAGATCTCTTCATATCTTAGGAATATGCATTTTCCTTTTAATGACATTCAATATTCAAGGTATTGTAGCAATATCGATGTACATGAAATCGTTTTGAAACCAAAGACCGTCCAGCTGTCGCTCTCCCTGGTGCCTTGTCAGGTATTGCATCACGCTCTTTGATCTTGGCTGTATTACTGGGTTTACTGTATTTACTCTTTGGCCCTTTGGTTTAACACGGCAACATATGGCTTTTGGTTGGGCAACTAGACAGGTGGCGCTGTCTAGCGCAACGTGGAGACGGAGAAAGACTCTGGGGAATATCAAAATTCTATCTTCGTCTGGATCGCTGCAACGTAATTTTATGAATTTCTCTTGTTATTGAAAGTACACAAGTTCAGTCAATTATTGACGGAATTTAATGGTTTATTTATGTTTAGATAATTTGTTTTCATTTGATATTAGATTTAAAATGTACACTTGATGAATTCTTGTATAAAGTTGTGGCCGATGTGGAAGTCCCTTTCTCGGTAGATGCAGCAGGCTGAAGTTACACCACGGATAGTGCTGGTGGAATACGAACGTATGGGAGGATCTTTGTGACAAAATATACCAGGGTAGTGATATTTTGGAAATAAAATAATTTTATTGGAAACGTGTCGAAGCAAGAGTGTTTGTTGCGATGTGCTGTAGTCGAACTTGGTGTCTAGTGGAAATGAAAGCCAGAACCACGTGCGCGGGAGGTGAATAATATACATGACTCGGTCATGACGCATAAAATTATGTGATGACTCAATATAGACTATTATTTTTTTTTAACTTAAGTTGAATTGCTTACATTTTTATTATATTTTCGTATTTTGAATTCTGGAAATTACATTTCCGTCACTCAATGATAGTGCAGCCTCCAGCCTGTTGGGACACCAGCCGCCACTGGTGCCCACTTGGAATCAAAGCCAGAACCATGTGCGCGGGAGGTGAACATACTTGACAGGTACTCTACACGTAACATTATAAGTAAAGTTTAAATATAGACTTTTCTTCACCTTAGTTTTAATTAATTTTCATGAATTGCTTACGTTTTAATATATATTTGTGTTCTAAATTTTGAAAAATTTCATTTTCGTCATTTGATGGAGCTACAACGCTCAGTCGCCGAAAAAATGTTGAACTTTTGCAATTTAAGTCCCAACGGAAATAGGACCAGCTGCATTTTAATCCGAGAGAAAATGTAATACAAAACTTGAAAACCATTATTCATTCATCAATTGATTAATGAAACCAGGCGCGCCTACTGCTAAAGTAGTTTGTCCCGTAACAGTGGAGCATGTTTTTCGGGAGATGGCGGTGAATGGTGAGATCCGGCGCCGACTTACCCGTCGGCTAGCTGGGGTTTCCCCTACCAGCTGGGCACCCTCCTCGCCATCCGAGACAAGCTCTAAGCTCCCGACTGGTTTCTCGACGTGAATGGTAGTGAAGTGCTTGTTGGCGGAAGTGGGTGTAAGTAAGGGGAGAGGACAGAACAAGGAAGAGGAAGGAAAGAGCACGCGCGGTCCGTGGCCCGTTTGGTAGGGTACTGCTCCGGCATTTGCTTGGAAAGAGAGAGAATAAAGAGGGAAAGAGGAAGGGCAAAGAGAGAGAGAGAGAGAGAGGGAGGAAAGAGAGATAGGGAGAAGAGAGAGACGAGGGGAAGAGAGAGAAGAAAGGATAGAGAGAAGGGAGAGTGAGACTGACAAACACAGACAGAGAGAGAGAGAGGGAGGGAGGGGGGAGGGGAAAGGGGAGGGAGGGAGAGGGAGAGCAGGGTACTGCTAGTACTACGAATATACGTGTATATGCAGCCCCGAGGACATATATCTGAATCAGTGCTTGCGGGTCCCACTACCCTCCACCCGTCCCCTGCTTTTCTCTTGTCTTTTCTCCTACTGTCCCCACAAATCTAGTGTTCCTTGAAGCCCCAAAAAGCTCGTGCGTCTGCAGTGGTCACCAAGCAAGTGACTCGTGGTCTTGAAGGGACAGGAAAATAAACACCGATGAGACACGAAAACCAACTTTTAAGGGCCTTGGATGCATCTTTTTCAAGTTATGCGTTGTTAAGCGTTGTTATAACCTAAACTACCCTCACATATCCAAACATAACATACTGTAATATAATTTAACTTCACTTGGCCTGGAATATTGTGAGCTCGAACATAATTTTTCTCCATGTTCTCGCAGTGATGAGACGATTCCTCCAAATGGGATACAAAAAGAAATGTAGCTCACTGCCATTGCGAAACGTTTTTATTACATGGGAGCGAATTATCTAAGTATATCGTATTATCAAATCTTGCCAAAAACGGTTGGACGAACTTTACGATCGTATTCATAATTCGACTTAATGTCGTACTAAAAGTGAAAGGGTAGGAATTCTAGAGCTTAAAAAACACACACTAATTGCACTTCTCCCTCACAGTAAGTCACTCACAGATTTTAAGTTTTTCGACGATAAACATTTATACACCACGTTTACAATTCCGTCTCCCTCCCAATTTTAGGCGAGTCGTATGAGCCTCTTGCTTATTGGCAGCGCTGTAGAGAGACTCGCAATGTCATACGCTTCTCGTAGTATCATGGATGAACGGCTTTGCAAGAAGCGAATCTCACAGAAGTCACATGGAGGAGGAGGAGGAGGAGGAGGGCGCGGGACCTCACAAAGCGAGTGTTAAGGAGCAGCGCTCAAAGGAACACTCGCGATTGGAAAAGGTCGATTTGCAAGGCATGGCCCGCTCTCGCCGCGAAGGCTTTGCGCAGCGGCAAACCCAAACTTAAGCAATACGCAATACAGAGTACGACGACAGCGGCGAGGGGCGGGGGCGCGGGCGCGCGGAGGCAAACAGAAGACCCTCGATTTCCGCGCGGTCGCACAAAGACGTCTTCCCTCCCCGGAAGCAATCTCGAGCGAAGACGCGCGCGCCCAAACCGCTCTTAGATGGTTCGAGAGGCCTCTTGATAATGCAGCCGCGGCCGCAGATGAGTTCCGCAGCCAAGAGGCGCCTTCCGTCGTCGCGCTCGCAAAGGCTGCTGCAACAGACGTTGCAGACGGCGCAGTTGGCCAAAGGAGGACGTGCGGCTTCGCCATGATGTAAGGCAACGGCGGAGAAGGATATGCATGCGCAATAATAGTGGCTCCCCAGCGAACCGAAAGATATTTAAAAACGGACGACGTGTACCAAGATGACACCAAAAGTTCATTGAAAACTTGTCTTCAATTATTATGCACATACGCGTGTGCAGCATAAAACGAGAGAGGCCAGTTGCATTTCCGAGCCTCTCTGGGCCTCCTCTTCCATTGCTCTTGTTTATTTGCATATGATTTATTTTCCGTCTTGATACAGGAAATTAAATTCTTAAGTCTTGAGAGGTTAATATATTACAAGATATTTATGTTTCAATTAAAAACGACAATACGTCTGGGGTGCAGCTTGTGATCGATTTTCAAGAGTTGAAAATTCTTGAAATTACAGTTACATAGTATGTATTGTCCTAAAAGAATTCATTATCATTCAAGTATATTCAAGTATACAACTGTATAAAACACACTTCATATGAAAATTAAATAAATTTAAACTCACTTAAAATAACCATATCTTTGATTGGGATAGTGATAAAATTGTAGATAGGGGAAATGTGTGTGTGTATAACAAGATATTTATGTTTCAATTAAAAACATACACACAAACATACACATGACATACATACGCACAACTTACTGTTGTAATCATTTCAGTCATTTCTTTCGGCCTTCCAATTCAAAATTTGACTATTTATTTCATGATTCCTGATGACTAAGTATATTCCCAATTTACCGTTTGCCCTATTCATAATTATATTTTGATTCGTTATGTTGGTACATTGTAGATATTTAAGATCTCTGATAATTATTATGTTCTTCAGTCAACTATATGCATAACTAACGTATGCAACTTGTACCACACATCACTACAACTCACATTTTGTAAATCAAAAGGTATCTTATTGAAAATTATAATGCCAGAATCAGGTTTACTGATTATCAATAGACCAACCATGTTGATGGCCACAATTGAAGGCCGAAATGTTCGAAATATTAACGGATAATTCACGGGATTTATTCAGTTTGTTAAAATTGTCGTGATTTATCACTGGAGGTATGTAATACATGATATCGTTATATTAGTGTTTTCTGTGATTAACATAAATTGGTAATTTTGAAATTACATATCAAATTTGTGTCTCGTAATAAGAAAACTGAACAGTCATGCACACATTTGTTCCGTATTTACATACGAGACATATTCATAAATGCAAAAGGTTCTGCTTGGGAGAACGACAATTAACTGCACATCAAAACAAGAAAAGTGGAAACATGAAGACATTTACATTAAAAGTGGAAGTGGACAAACTCGCGTAACTTAAGGTTTGCTCGGAGGAAAGATCATTATGAATATACACTAGGTGATCAAAAGTATGCGGACAATGGTTATGGTGTTATGGTGTGGTCGTGTTTTTTATGGAGGGGGCTTGCACTCCTTGTTGTTTTGTGTGACACTATCACGGCACCGGCCTACGTTGATGTTTTAAACACCTTGCTTCCCACCGTTGAAGAGTAATTCGGGGATGGCGATTGCATCTTTCAACACGATCGAGCACCTGTTCATACTGCACGGCCTGTGGCGGAGTGCTTACACGACAATAACATTCCTGTAATGAACTGGCCTGCACAGAGTCCTGACTTGAATCCTATCCAACACCTTTGGGATGTTTTGGAACGCCGACTGCGTGCCAGGCCTCAGCGACCTACATCGATGTCTCTCCTCAATGCAGCACTCCTTGAAGAACGGGCTGCCATTCTCCAAGAAACCTTCCAGCACCTGATTGAAAGTATACCTGCGAGCGTGGAAGCTGTCATTAAGGTTAAGGGTGGGTCAACACCTTATTGAATTCCAGCATTACCGATGGAGGGCGCCACGAACTGGTAAGTAATTTTCAGCCACGTGTCCGGATACTTTTGATCAAAAGTGTATTATATCACTTTAATTGTAATTGTAACATGCGTATTACTATTTATTGACATCAGAATTATTTAGGATGAAGTAAGGATAAGAAAAATTAAATTTCTACTTCATGCTAAATTGAACAGTATCGTAGTAAATGATATTTAGTGTGACTATTTCACAAATTAACACATTACATGAAGAGAATGGATAATTAAAATCACAGGAATTACGAAAAAGAGAAATATTACTCAAAACTTCTCCCGGATAATAGGAAACTTTCACTCAGCACCGAGTTATCACTGCCTCCTGGAATAACTTATATTCAAGGAGAATATGAATAAAAGTTTATTGTAGAAAACTATTACAACTGCGTTTCAATCTTAGAGTAGAACTCTTTCTAAAAACAAATATAAAAAACTACACACAAGAAATTGAAGGAAGTTGAGGTTTCCAATCTTCGCATTTCATAGAAGTATTTGAAATGGAACCACTGCTTCGTCAGTGCCTTCAAACTATACTAAACACAGACAAGTGAGGATTCTCCTGATCGCCAGTGACCCTCAGCCACCACCTCCGGCTCCGCTGCATCTCTCGGTGTGGAATTAAGAGGCGAATTAAGAAAGCAAATTTCGCAATTTCGTCAACGAAATAGAAAATCTAATTCCATAGAAAAAATATTGAGGAAGATATAGCTCATGCCGCACTATTTTCCATTTAATCGTCTCCATATCGCCGCCTTAACCCAGACATTTGTCTTATTAAAGAATCAATATTTATTTTCCTGCGTCGTAGAATTCTCCCGCCTTGGCGTTACAAGAGACTCTGCGTTTCAGAAGGTGTCAAACACTTCTGCCTATCCCAGACAGCGGTCACCTACAAATATTGATCCTTTAATATGACAAATGTGACAATTCTTGTGGTTTTTAAATGAAAAAATGGTGCAACATGAGCTGTACCGGCTATAATAAAACTTTTCCATGAGCTGTGTTTTCTTCCTGGAGACGTAGGTCCCTCTAACGTCTGTCGTCTGATTGCATCTTCTAAGGAACACCACCGGGTGAAGATTGTTAGGGCTTCTGAAATCGTGTTCTCCGAAGGCGAAGTTTGAACGATCCTTTTTTGTCATATATGTCCTAAAATATTTGTTATATTTTGTCCTGCTCGATTTTTTATGATGTCCATACCACACATTTTTAAAGAATGAATGAATATATACGTAATAAAGTAAATTATAAACACTAATATGAATAAAAACAATAAAGTTGTGGGAAATTCGTAAAAAAAAAAATGTATCAGTCACCTTTCAAAAGCAGATTATATCATTAGACTTCCTCGTTTGTCTTAGCATTAAACTGCTCTTGATGAAAAATGAAGGAAAAGCACGTTTGCGAGGTCTCAGAAATTACACGTCGCTCCCAGGGACAACGCAGCCAGCGCGGAAAACATGCTTCAAAGGCGCAGCGGGCGCGCGTAGCTACCCAGCGAGCATCAACCGCCGCTGATCCACGTCACGCCAAGACGCGCGCGCCGCGAGCGCAAAAGAAAAAGATCTCGCGCTGCTCCCCGAAAAAGCACAGCATCGCGCCGCGTCGGGCGCAGCCCGTCCCGCGGGGAGGGCGCTGCGCAGGGCCCTCTGCACACGGGCTCCTGGAGGAGGCGCGTTGCAGGAGGCGGCGGCGGCGGCGGAGGTAGAAAACGCGCCTGGGGCGGCGGGTGTCGCTGAAACGCGCGCGTGCGGCCACGCGGAAGGTAATTGTTTGATTGCGCGCGCGTGGGGCGTCGGAGGCGGCGAGCGCGCAGTGGCGCGGAAGACGCAGCCGAGCGCGAGCGAACGCGCGCTCCCGCAGGCAGCCGCCGGCCGGGGCGGGCGGCGGCTGGCGGGTGGCGGCGGCGGTGGCGGGCGGCGGCGGGCGGCCACACGCCCCTATTGCGTTCATTTCCTGCCAAGTTCTCCGGTCAGAGGCCAGCGACGCACTCTTCGGAGCTGTTTCAAAGCGGGAGACTTCATTCCCTGTGGCCACCGCCTTCGCCGCGGCCCCGCTGCCGTCAGTCCGGAGAAGTCGACAGAAGAGCCGCTCACAAGTCATAACGGCGCGGAAAGTTAGTGTGGATGTTGCCGCTGATGCGAGAGGATTCTGCGATCTGTGGGGGATTAGCAGCATTGCGCGGAGTTTCTTATTGGAGCTGAGCGAAACTGTTTCCTTAGATGTGCGGATTATCGTGCTCGCGAGATAAGTACCCGCTTAGAGGCACAGAAGAGAGAACTCCCTCGTGCAACTCGTACGTCTCACGAGAAACGTCCAAGTTATACGCCTGAAAGCAATTCTCGGTTGATCACAAACTTCCATTTCGCGCCAATCGATTCCCGAATCCTGCGCTCTAACCGCGAATTGAAGAACTGTAATATCGTCCCGGTCTCGCTCGAGAGATGGCAGCTCAGTCCTCCTACCGACGGCGCTCATAGTTCGAAGCGTTAACACTAGGAGCGTAACGACGACTGGTGCGAAGAGCGACGGCGACCGCATAACGATTCCATCAAGAAAATTACTGGCCGGGAAAAGCTAATAATCACGAACGCTTTCTCTCCCCTCGTGCGGGTGACACAGAACATGATTTATTGCGCTATAAAATATCATTTGTATTGCGCTCCGGGACTCGAAGATTAATGCGGGGCCGACAGGCGCAATGAATACGGCGGCCGCGGGTTACGGGGGCTCGCGCGCTGAACCGATATTTCAAGTCGCGACTCATTAGGGCTGCGCTGAATCTCACGCGCAGCGCTGCGCCTCTTTATCTGCGCCGACGCGCGCAGCAGCGGCGAGGCGAGCGCACCCCGAAGGAAAAGGCGCGCGTGAGATCGCGGGTAGAGACAATTCCGGGAACGGGTTGGCGCGAACCGTGTTTAACCATACTCCGAGGAGGTCACAGTGTCTCGAAATGTAAATGTAGCACTTGATACCAGTGTATCAACTCGTGAGAGATAGATCAGTTGAGGTACGTTGTGGATTGCTAAGGAGGCGAGTGTTTGTTTGTGCTGGTTAGAGTTCTTAAGAAGTGACGATTAAGTCATGATATTAAAAATAAAATACTTAGTTAAATACTCAGAGTAGCCATTTAAAGTTTTTTTTGGAACTTTAAGGGTTGTATTTGATATTACCTCAAAAGTGAGATGAACGAACAGTGACGTTGGGTAAAGGGAAAGCAGTGTCAGCTGAAATATATTGGAAATATGTACGATCGCGGGCGCCTAAGGTAGCATACACTGCTGCTGGCAGCATACATTGCAGGGCTGAAGTTTATTAGATACGTAACACCCAGATGCTTAGTTTAATAGTAAGTATTATAGTAAGTAAGTGGGACTGAAGGCTTTTTTTCCTTCGCGCTGAGATTCGAAAATTGGTCCTCCGAGTCAAGAGATCAAGCTACACGTTACCCATACACAACGCGGTCACTCGGGGATGCTCGCTATTTCCGATGACTAAAAACTAAAGATTTCTACCATTATTTATAACTTGAGCAATTTTCGGAAATTCAGAAAGTTCATCGAAAATGATACCACCAATTTTTAAGTGTCCTTGGCTCCCTAAATGAGAAAATAATCTTTTTTATTTTTTTTATAAACTGCATCAATTTTAAGCAGAAATTACGCAAAAATTACTCATTGTTTAGAACAATTCTACATGACCATTTTTTAAAGCTCATACTTTTAAGAGCCGATTTTTTTAAAATCTCCATCATCAATATTGTTTTGTTTTTTTGTATGTTAAGACATGAATAAGGGAGAGAGCAACATGGAATTTGAATACATTATAGAACTACCCATGGGTACAAATGTACTTTTACTTTTCCATAAACGTACGTATATTTGGTGTAATATATAAGTAGTAAAGGGAAAATTATGTAAAGCTGTATAAAATCTATTTCGAGATTTCAACGGAAATACACGTTTTGGGGTCTCCTGATGCCGAAAAGGTGGTTCTTTTCAAAACGTCCATCTCTCTGTGAACACCACTAGCGCCTAAACCATGCTTAGGATCTTTTTCCAAACTGAAGAAACTCATGTCCATATGGCTTGAGTCGAAGCTTTGAGATCTTAAAAAACTTTCTGTAAAATTTTGGGGTTCTTTACATGTACACGCCCGGACATTTTCAAACTTTTATCAAAAACGGCTCCAAATTTTTTCTTTAAATTTCTTGACAGAATAGAGCAAAATACACTTATAAAGGTGGCAGAGATCCCATTTTCATGTTCATTCTGGGGTATTTAAAAAAAATTACACATATGTAATTTTTTGAAAGATCTCTTCCGCCGTTAATTTGCACATTTGTGGAATGTCAATGTGCGTCAAATGTCTTCTAATGAAGCTATTCAAAAACTCAAAAATTTTCTGTTAAAAAGAGCTTAATATTTCCAATTTACGGTAGCGCTTAAAGACCATTTTCTTAAAAACGGCTCCAAATTTTTCATAGCAAATTGCCATTTAGGACGAGGTTTTACTGTTATTTAATATTCTTAAATTATATTTTCGTTCTAGTACTAGGAAAATTAAGAAAATGTTAAAAATATGTACTTTGAGCGGCGATAGATAGCAGCTGGCAAGAATATATGGCAAGTTCGTAAGCTAGCCGACACCAAAGGAATCAGAAAACGAATACGGGAAAGTCTGGGCCATTCTGAAGCACCACAACTTTGTTTCATGATGATATCCCAAATGGTTCCGAAGATAATTTTTTTCGTTGACCCTCCCCTTTCGTACTGTCTGGATTTGTCCCGTGCTCTGTGCGATGGGCACGAAACTTAGAGTACCCGGGCGCTTGTGAGGGGCCTCTGTCATTCAACTGCCGAGTGCCCAAGGAGGAATAAGGCTTTACTTGAGGTTACTACTTACATAAGTACCTTGACAATTCTGTCACACCCTATTCAGGAACGATTTTACCAGAAATACATTTGGATGTGCCCCTGTAAAGTTGAGAAAGTATGTATTGAAAGGTGAAGAATGATATAGAAAATACACCCGAGAATCCTCAAAATACAACTCTGATGGCATTTTTGTCTCGGTCAAAGTGTATTGTGTTAACGAGTAGATGGCTACAAAGATACAAATATTCATTTGCGAAATGTCGGTAAAAGCAACCACTTTTGCCAGAAGAAGGTTTAAGCTTAGGGTATCGTCGTTTTTTTTGTGACTGTTATTTGTTGTTCATATTTTGAAACATTATTGTTGACATTGCATTGTTCCCATGAGCTATTCAATTATGCAATGCTCGAAAGTTTGCTTATTTCATTGTGTTGAATATTTTTTTAAAGAATAGGTATTTTATCATTTTATGTTTAAAACATGGAACCTGCGCAATGAAATAATATAATCTAGAATTTAATGCTATGGGAAAAGTTTTTAAGAAACCAATGGTCTTAGCACTATTTAGATAGAAATAAACAGTACATTTTTCCATCTTCACAAATCAAGTGTGTATTACTTGTAATTTGTGTTTGAGAACTAATTAACTATGATGTTCATGTGAACATTGTTCTTAAAACGCGAGGAATTCTTACCCTCAGCTTAATCTTAAAACAAACGATAGTAATAAACAAATTTTGAAGTATCTCTCAACTTAATCGTAAAGATCAGAGTTGTTCATTCTGTATTGAAGTTTAGCAATTTTCCTCAAAATCGTCACACACATCGTCAATTTATATCTTAATGTACTACTATTATGCTTCAATATAATATCCTCTTATAAGAAACCATGAACACAAACTTCTGTAAGGATGTTGATACTTAATATGGTATTATTCCCCAGGGATGCATTAAAGATATTTATGCAGAAAAATACAAGGTTACTCAAAACGATTGTCCGGGTTTCGAAAAATCATAATACACGGAGTAAATGTGAACCTTAGGAATATGAACCTTATTTTATTGTGAACTGGAACTCTTCCAGTTTTTTTACATATATTACAAATGCCACATATGGGAGCTCTTAGTCACTCGACACACATCCATCCGATAGACCATTTCTTCCCAAACACTTTCCAACATCTCAGTAGTGATGCTTAAGAAGCTGGCTCTGATGCGCTGCTTCCGTTCCAGAATATTCGTCAGCAGAGGATGAATATAGACTCGATTTTTAACATATCCTCACAGGCAAAAATCACACGGCGTGAGGTCTGGTCAACGTGGTGGCCAGGGTAAGAGCATCTGATAACGGTTCGTCCCGTGTCCGATCCACCGCTGTGGAAGCTGCTTGTTTAAAAACGCTCTTTCGTGCTTGTGGAAATGAGGTGGTGCGACATGCTGTTGTAGTAGGAAATCGTCCCTGTCGTCTTTAAACTGAGGTAACAACCATTCTGTAATCAGTTTCCTCCTGCCTGTAGCAGTCGATTTTGTAGGGCTACGGAGATAAGTTTACCTCAAATGCTTCACTTCCACGTCTGGCCCAGCGGGACGTCCACTGCTTCGCCCTTTTCACAAACAGCCCTTATCCACACATTATGCGTACCATCTGCGAAGAGGGTGGTCGGAAGGAGGGTCCTTTCCGTATTTCGTTCGAAATGGCACTGAGCTATGGTATGGATTGAGGTTGAAGATACTCAAGAGTACAAAACGCTTTCTCCTCACCGCTCACCGCCATTTATCAAACACTGCTGTAACTGCCATCTGACGTTAATTGAAGTACCTACAATTGTTGTATAACGAAACTTCCAGAGTTTGTCTATAAACCGCAGCAACTACAATAATCGCAATTATTTCCACTGTCTCTAAAAATATGACGAAACTCCAACAATCATTTTGAATAACTCTACAGAAGAACGCAGATTACGGCATATTTGGATTATCATATGCAACCCGCAAAACACACCAAACATTTAACAATTGTGCAACGCGCTTAGACGATGCGTTCTCGAACCTTAAATCCATATTTTGGAAGGATCATCCTAAAGGGGCACAAGTTGTTTTCTGTATCGCAATTTACAAAACCTACAATCGTGTTTTCGGACGTTCTGTTACATTTTTTAATGGTCGCGACATTCTCTAGAATTGTCCGAAACACTAAAAGATTGTTTCCAGCATTAATACATTTTCACTTTTAAAACAATTATTTAGAAAGTGTTTTTTATTCCATGTTTTGGGTTCTTCTATTACTTGTTTGGGGTTTCCGCAGTTCTCACACCGCACTATAGCACGCGCCAGCCGGGCGCCTTTAGAGTCGTTCTGCGCATCTGGGGTCACGTGGTGTCCTTCAGCAAATCAGGCTCATTTCTGTTCTGGCTTCGCTTGCTTGTACACGTAACGTACTTCGCTTGTCTTGGTCGTTACCCGTTTCGCTCACACATTTTATCGTCTTTTTTCTTTCTTTCCCTTTCTCTCCTCCTTCTCTCTGTCTCTCTTTGTCTCTCTCCAATACGCCCGCCTTCCGAATTGACGCAAACTCTAGCTCTTCAGAACGTTCCGTTCGGCAGGGAAGGCTCGGCACTCTACGTTCCCGAAACGGTTATAAGGTGTTTCGTAATATAAACCACTTAAATCACATTTTTGAATTTCCAGTTTAATTTACATATTAACAATCGCGCAAATAATCGGTGAACGCGTGAGACAGATTTCGGATAGCATTTGAGGAAATATTTGTGGGAACATTTGAAGAAAGATGTGTAAACCTTTTAATTAAACATATTACGGTACATCAGTAAGAACAACTTTCATATTTGTTATTAAATACTAAGTACACAGAACACTTATGGACTAGTTCACAAACCAATTTAAATCTGATTTTCTCACGTCCTAAGTTATTCTGACTTTACATTTCATAATGAAGCACACTATGCAATTTAAGCTTCACTATACTTTGAGTGTTCGTTGTACTTCTGCCTCTCTTGCTTTCCACTACGCTCTCACATTTTAGACACATAAACACTTCACATACACTCATTGTATATACACCATTTACACTGCTTGCGCTGCACCGTCGCGTCGTGTGCCTCGCTTCAGCCGCGGCTGCAAGAGCCCTCCACTCCCCCTCCCCTGCGTCGAGCACAGGGGCATTGCATGAGTTTACGCCCGCGTGCACTCGACTGGGACGAGGTCAGCCTGGGCGGTGTGGCGGATACAGCATGCAGAGCAATAAACGCGGCGCCTATGCGATCTCGTTGCACGCGCGCCTTGTCGCAGGAGACACACTTTCGGAATAGCGTACGCTCTCCTCGCACCGCTCGTCGAGGGGGACCTCCCACTGTAGGGTGGAAGCGGGCTTTCCTGGTATTCCTGGCTGCTAAGAAGGGATGAAGAGTATGCTCGTATTTCGATGTCTTCTCATCATAGCGCTCGCCGAGGCGTCCTGGGTACGCTACTTAGATCAAAGACAGATCGCGCGCGGCCCATGGCTCGTCTTGTTAGGGCCTTGCTCCGGCATTCGCCTGGTTACGATCGGAGAAACCACGGAAAACTACCGATTGGAGAGGCCAGCCGCTAGAATTCTCCTTCAGACAGCGACTCAACTCGACCCAGCTAAGCAGCTAGTGTCGAAAAATCCTGCCATCGTCGGGTCTCGAACGTAGGACCTTCCAGTCAGAGGCCTTGAAATGCCGCGCACTGCCACACCTACACGAAAGGCGCAGGGGACTTCCCAAGTGGAGGGTTCCTGGGATCTACGTCTGCTCCGGAGCGGTGCCGCCCGTTGCAGAAGGCGGGGAAGGCTGCGACGCGTGGCCGCTCGGCTTGCCAGCTGCCCTTGGCTGTCCGCTGCACCGGCGTGCATTGTGGATTGCGTGCTCCAGGCGTCCGCTGAGGTCCCTGCTCGTTGTAATGCATGAGTCAAGGCGGGAGGAGGGCGAAGAGGCGGGGCGGCGCCGCCGGCTAGAAAAAACAAGGGTTATTGAACAGGTGCCTCAACTAGGAGGGCAGCGCTCTGTTGATGCGGGCGTGGCACTGAGTAGCTCGCATGCGGGGGCGGGGCGTTAAGTATGGTCTTCGCTCTCGACTCCACAAGGACCAGGAGAGGTGGCTCAGGGCATCAACTGATGCAGTGCCGTTGACCTGGAGGTCCTAGGTTTGGAGTCCCAAGGGTGGCAGGATTTTAGACACTAGCTAGGTATCTAGGCCGACTTCAGTGACTGTCCGGAGGAAAATTCTTGTCGCAGGCTGCTGCGATGGGTAGTTTTCCGTGGTTTCTCCGATCAACACCAGGCGAATGCCGTAGCACACACATGCACATGCACTATATTCCCGCACATGCTGGGAACTTGGAGCTTAGTGCTTGTCCTGGCTGGTCGGTGCTTCGCTGGTGGGATATACTTGATTGGAGCAAACCCTGCTTGCCAACGGTAGATCGGCGCTGGATCTCACCATCTAGTAGAGGAAGATCAACACGACCTTCCGGGGGGAGCAAGAACTACACTTACAGAACCAATTGCCTTAACAGTTGATGTGCCCAAAATCACCAATCAATCGACCTCTCAAGTATAAGGTGAAACCTGGACTTCAGGTGGGGGCGAAAGTGCTTTTTTCCTCAGCACCGTCGAACACCATCCGGTCCTTTCCAGCTCCAGATCTGCTTCTCCGCCGTCGCCGACAACACCAACGCTATTCCACCGCCTGAGGCTTCGCAGAGCGTGCAGCGCGCTGCTCGGGAGCTCCGTGACGTGGAGGCCGAGGTCTTCCTCCGTTCGAGGCCGGCGCCGCCGCGTCTTGTTGCTTACCGGGCCCGCAATTTGAAAGAAATACTAAAACAAGATTTTCTCAAAAAAAGGCTTGAAATTTTTTCTTTAAACTTGATAAGGATAGTGCCAAGAGTAGTCTATAAGATGCCATAAACCCCATATTGCTCTATTCTTCTGTTTTTTCAAAAAATACATAAATTAAATTTTTATGAAAGATCGCGGTTAATATGCACATTTCCAGGATATGTAAACTCTATTGTATTTTTGAGTAGAAGTGCTTGAAATGATATATGAAGTTTTTCAAAATCTCAAAACTTTTCTGTGAAAAATAGCTTCAAATTTCTAATTTATAATGGCGCACCAGCGACATTTTCTTAAAAATTGTTCCACGTTTTTTAAAGAAAATTGCAATTTAGGACGAGGTTTTACTGTTCTTTAATACTCATAAAATTATATTTCCGTTCTATTATTAGGAAACCGAAAAATTAAGACAATGTTAAGAAAATATATTCGCAAGTTCGTATTGCTAGCCGCGTCCAAAGGAAATAAAAAACTAATTCGGGAAAGTCTGGGTCATTCTGTAGAACCACTAGATTGTCTTAATTTAGCAACTGGATTCATCCACTTTTTCGTAACCATAGCCCTACAATAAGAGTTTTTCTGCCAAAAATTTGCCATTTTTTCGCGCAGCATTACATAACTATATCTTTTCTGCGTAAGAGGTAGCGAGAAAGTAAACATTTCTTTCATGTGTGGTCGCCTTGTGAGGCAGGGACTTGTGGCCGATGTACATGGTCAATTAAGTTACGATTTTGAAAGCTGAGTTAGGCGTGAACGTTGTGTTCGTTTCGTGTCTTTCTTGTATTGCAACTGTATACGATAATCCTTCTATTACCTGTTGTCCTAAAATGCCCTTGGGTGTGAAATCTGCCCGTCCTGCGAACTGGATCCTTACACCCTAATAAACGGTACGAGCTCTGAGGAATGCCATGACCAAATACGTCAAGACACAGCGCCGAGATAAGCTATGATCGGGGAACGCGGAGGATGACTGGGAGTGTCACGAGCAACGGTTGGTACTTCTCATGATGAAAATGCGTGGGTGAGATGGGTAATTGTTCTGGTGCCGCGCACCTATTTTTGCTCGTTGTGCGCAGCAGCAGTTTGCGCCCCGAATCACGTGACCACAACATGGATACTTCGTTTGAAAAGCTGGCCGGCATGCTGCATGGCAAGCGAGAAGTGTTGGAAAACATTTCGAAAGTGGCATAAAGGGAGAATTTTTGACGGTGACTAATAAAAAATAACACGATGAAAGTGCACAAGATGCAAAATTTAAAAGAAGTGCTTCATACATCTGTTCCAATGACTTGTAACAAAGTGATAATTTTGGTATTTGGGTGCGTTTAAACTTCCCAGTAACATTGTGACGCATGGTGCATAATATCTTGAGCAAGTAAGACACAGAGCCGATAGAGGCGATGCTCGGAGAACGCGGACGAGGACTGGGAATGTCAAGAGGAACGGCTGAAGAGGTAGAGGCTGCGCAATAGCTCACCCATGCCTTTTCATCACGATACTTCTCTGAAACTGTCACGACAAGCAGTCGGGACCGCGAAAGGCCCTGGAAGGTCTTTTAGGCTCCGCAACTGGGAAGAGGGCTGGATAAAACTGACAAAAATTGCTCAGACTCAAGAGAATAGGGAAGTATGATGATGTCTGTGATATTATTTAACCCTACTAATTACGATAGTTGTTAGTCCAACTAAATCGTCTTAAATTTAACTGCATGCATTCTTATTTTTTCTGAGAAAACTATCTTAGAAATATATTATCATTAATCAAACATTATTTCCTGTGAACTTTATTAGTCATTGTTTTTACAGTTTTATTTCATATGAAGGAAACGTTACAAAACTCTTTGAAAAAATATCCTAGTTTAGAAATGAAAAATATTTACAACTCTCAGATATAATGATATATAAAATAAGATCAGTGTGTATTCCTTTGCTGCTTGAAAAGTAAATTGAAGGTATCGAGCAACACAATATTCTGCTCTTCCAGGGCAGAACGTTTTATTGTTTATTCTTTTCTTTAAGACCATAATGTCTGTATTTTATATTGGTCGTTGTATCATAGCTATCTTCAACTCGGTCACCATTCACCAAATGCACTACAAACATGAAATATGTAGAACGTATTATGTGCGTAATACTGTATAGGGCTTACTACCTAATTATAATTAAATATGGAACTATACAGATGAAAATATATGTATTTGAAACGGAGCAAATTAATTCGCTTTTCTGAACAACCTAATTCACATTAAAACTTCCACTCTTCCACAACGTGTCTTGAATATTCACTGCCATCACGTACCTCGGGGATTTAAATGGCAGAGTTTCTAAAATCGAGAAAACTAGAATCATCGAAAGTATTTAAATTCTTTCTAATGTAGCGCTTGGGAATTAAGGGGCAGAATTTTGTGTTTCTTCATATTTTTCATCTTCTCGTTATTAAATATTCTCTGATAATGGCAAATATAAATATGCAGCATTTATTTGCCGTATAAATGTAAATTTTTGCCATTTAATGCAATATTTTAGCATGTTCAAGAAATTTGCATTATGATATATTTTTGGCATTAGTAGGTATCTATTCAGAATATATTTATGAATGATTACGCCAAAGAAAACTATTCATACCTCAGGACCCAACAAGGCCAGCTTCAGTGGATCATGGAAACCATGCCCGTTCCCTTGAAAATACACGAAGCTGAGATCAGCGTCATAATAAAGAGTAATTAGAAAAGTTGGCCTAATAATCCACTACTTCCATTTACAATACATTAAAATATTATTACAAATAAATTGAATTTTAAAAAGTTTCTTGTAATAAAAGTGTCCCTTGGTATTGTCTTAAGCAACCTCTATGATCCGGACATAGACGTGCAATGGACTGATAGCAGAAACCAAATGAAAATAAGAAAAACAGAATGTGATAAGAAGAAAATTCTATCGAGCAGTATCTCATGATCAGTGGGCAGTTTGAATGTAACTTTCTTAAGGTACTTCACAGACACGGTCGGAATTTGCAACAAATTCTTTTGAAAATCTATATATACTAAATACAAGGGAAAGTGCATATGTGTGTCGTTGAAATACGCAAAAACTACTCGACCGATTTCGATGTAATTTTCACACTTCTTATTATTAGTAATGGGTGTGTTAAAGAGTGGTTTGAATGTAATCGGACATGTGTGGGGCGTTGCTGATAATGATTTATTCGTTTATGACGACTTAAGCGCCCCTGAACACTACGCAACCCGCCGCGCAGTCAAGGATTAAGCGCGTTTTTGCTGCATGCCAGTATTCTGCCCCTGCGATTGTGAATTGGGATTGTGAACAAATAAATCAAATTTCTCCAAGGTAGTGTCATAGCGAACGCATGTCCAAATTTGAGGGAGAACGATTTAACAAAAGGATACTTGACAACTATGTGTAAACCAGACCATAGATCCATAGTCACCAGTATGGTAATAAAAACGAAACAAATCATTCGAATTCGAAAAATGTCTCGAACAAATTATCAAATCCTGCCACTTTTAAAGCTGCAATGAGCACATGCAACAAATTGTTTTTTATCAATTACATTGTTTTGAAGCTTAAAAGTTTGGTCATGGATCCATTATTTCGAACCACCTGATTTCCATTCTCATTTAGAAATATTTCTACCAAAGAAAGGGTGCAAGAACCAAAGCAGCCATACTGGTTGAATTTTGTAATATAATCCTAAACAAGTTTTAAAATAATTTGAAATATTTTCATTACTTCCACGTGTCATAATGATTACAATTTTGAGAGAAACGCAAATGGGGCGTTACAAAGTTGAATAAATGTTGTTGCAAGGTTAATGTGTAATTATTTACTTATTATTTCTTTAGGTATTTCTATGAAAAATCTACTGAACAGTACCCAAAACTTACATCATATTGTGCATTTCAGGCCATAGTTCACAGTGGAATGTTTATTTCTCTTGTCATGTGTTCATTCTCACTTCGATGCGTAACATTCAACAAGATCCTGGTGAACACTGTTGCCCTCCATTCGATTTCACCTTCTTCATTCTCTCCCTCTCTGACTTTCGGAAACGTTTCCGTTCAGATTTTGTAGCTCCAGGTAAGTTCCTAAAAATAGGATAATTTAAAATGTCTTTGTTTTCTCCCGTCAATGCACATGTATTTGTGTCATCTTGATCCCAGTTTTCTTCATTAGGAGGTAAATAAGGAGTTATCTTAGGTGCCCAAGTTCTGGATTCAGGATTTTCGTCGTCAGGGAGATACACTGTTCTATCTGCCAGGTATCGACTTTCACAAATAGTTAAATGGAACTTAATTTCTGGAGCTGGTACATGGTGAGACGCATTAAATGGACAAATCTCCACATTTGCAGTACGATAGATCTTCCTGCACTTGAAAAGATGATATTGCATTCTGGACTTGAGTATCATGTGCGAAGTATTGTAAGGACAGTGAATGTACTCTTCGTCTTTACAAACTGAATACATCGTCAATATTTTAATTGTAAAAAGGAAGAATGAGAGAACGATATTCAGGACATACACGAAAGTCCCTTTGATCCAACGTCTTCAATACATATTTAATCGGGCGATTGCTTCGGCTAGTGTTTGTCCTGCCATTTGAAATAAGCGTCCAGGAAACGATGACTTTTAAATATTGTTGTTGAAATCTTTGTTAGGCAACAATTTCTATTTACTATATGTTTATAAATGATAATTAATGTATTATTGTATTCGTTTTGTCAAAAGAAATGTCTCTTATCAAGGACTGTACACGTGAGGTTTGAGCTGTGAGGCTTGAAAGATTTCTTTATTAGAATAACCTAATGGACAATTATAAACTTTTTCATAATTCAAACAAAATATAGAAATAAAACAAATATAACTTGTCAGAAAAAAATGTCGAAACGAGGTAAGATATGGAATTTAGGACAAAAGTAATCAAAAATAGAGGTTTGACAATAGCTTGTCAGAGGTTTTCAAGTAGAGACCTGTTCTTGGCTCGACAGCCCGATGTGAACCATGGCCGCCCAGCGGTGGTCCAGCCTCTTGGCTATTGGGCAAGGGGTTCATGTGGTCAGTACGGAGACATCAGTAGAGGTTTTAAATGATTAAATTAGAACGAACGAACAGCTACAAACGGATGCCTCTTAATAAGGTATTGCCCCCTTTGTGGTTCACAATCAATCCAGGTCTCTCGGATTGTAGTCAAGTTTTATGATGAAGTATAACCACTCCTTATGAGTGAAATTTTTTGAAAAATATTGCAATTTCCACAACAATATGATCTCGAATATTGGTCATGAAATCCGATTTTGGGGTTATTTTCAGCTATACCTTCTCACATATGACAGCATTAAGATTTATTAGTGTTTCTCAAAAATGGTTAAAATTGCTGCAGATGGAGATGAGATTCACGCAGCGCTTGCCGTAGAGGCGTTTGTCTGAGTCTGACCCAAACGTTTGTCTGAGGCCCCAAAATTTGGGGGTGGCATTTTGGCTGTAAGTGCAAGAAAAATATTGTTTTATAATTTTTATAAAATGAAATTTTAAATGATTGTCTTTGAAAATTTTACTTATCGATTTTACCTTTTGCTTAAAATGATTTGTGCTCTTTGCCTTTGTTTCTCGCGTATTTATACTGTATATGTCGAAAAGCCAAAAACATTTACAATTCTTGATTCTAAAGAAAACAATCATAAAATTACATTAATTCTTTGAAAGCTAACTTTTATGTTCGACAAAATATTGTAAAAACTTTATCATTTTTAAAATGCTTCTTACATCTACTTTAAACAAAAATTTATAAAACAATCATTCAACTAAAAATGTATTACGGTTCAAAACTGTATAGTTCTATAAATCCGACTATTTTAGAAACAAATAGATCCAATCTTCAATTCAGCATGCCGTTTAAGTTTCGGAGCACTTAGATCTAGTCCCGTCACTAGTCTCTTGCAGATGCTACTTTATTTCCTCTAGAATTAAGAAGGAAATTAATTTGCTTAAAATTTTCCTATTCAACATTTCTCTAATCCTACTAACAAAGATATCTTTGAACTCTTTAATCAGCATGGTTGTAATAAATTTCCTTCTATTCAAAAATCACAATGTATAAGAATTTACAAACATATTTCTGAATTCTCTATTGAGCCACCATTACTTTTATCAGAAAATATTAAATCCCGTTCCTCCTTGGTTTTCGTTCTCTCCTTCAATTAATCTAGATTTGACAAATATTCCCCACTCAGATTTACCGTCATTTGCTATTTTCTCGTACTTTTCGTCACTTCAAGACAAACTCATTACTAATAAACATTTTTCATTGACGGATCAAAACAAGATGATGGTACTGGAGGTTTTATAACTGCGTATCATCCTCAACCTACTTCTTTTACTCGTTTACCAGACTTCTTTTCTATTTTCTCCTGTGGAGATTGGGCAATTACGAAAGCATTAGATCTCTTTGTACAAAATATAATTTCTTCAGATTTGGTTATCTTCACAGATTCATAGTCATATCTGCTATTCAAAATGAACAATAAATAGTCCTTTTATTCAAGAAATGTAAGAACGTCTTCGATCCTTATCCCAAAATAATTCGAATTTCACTCTTAAATGGATCCCTTACCAACGAAGAAGAAATGGAAATGAAGATGCTGATTACTTAGCAAAAAAGCTTCTAAACTTCCTTTATCCAATAATTCCACCTCTGGTTCCCTTGAAGGCTTTAAAAAACGTATTCTATTATCAGCATTACGACTTTGGGATTTGATATAGAAAGCAAAATATTCAAAATTACATCAAGTAAGGAGTTTATACTAGATCCTCCTTTTCCCCTCATCAACTTCGAAAGAAGAGATGTTATTTTATAAGTAAAGGTAATTGGGTCCAAAGGGGATTCCGAAGGATAGAGAGAACTAGATGTGGGTAGGGATAGGTCAAGGGTAGGACACTACCGAGGTTGTGAAATTGTGTGTGTTTACAGGCTCGCTACCGAGTGTATGTTTTGCGACAAGGTTCATGTGCACACCATGCCGGGTGAAGTGTTTTCCTGAGAGAAAGTTTAGTACGAATATTTTAATATTTGTGCAGTTTCAATTGATTGTTTGTATGTCTAATTTTTTTAACATAGTCGGTTTGTCGTACTAGAAGGGCAGATTCGAAAGTATAATATTCGTGTTTTGAGCGACACGTTGTCCTCTCATCTATTAAACCAACTCCCTGAATAGTAAATTATTTAAACTTCTATTTTGACCCATTTCCACCGAAACTTCTAACTCCTCATCCTCCCCCTTTTACTGAGTCCTTAGTTTGGAAATGTAAGTACAAATATGTCTGTTTCCGTCCGTTTCACAGAAATGCTAAAGAAGTGATATTGTCCAGAGTTAAGATATCATGATTTTTTAACTAGGACTAATAACCACCCCTTTGTTGAAATATTTTTTATCACAAATATCTATTACATATCTTCTAGGACGGCTCACGGGCTCAGTGTAGTAGCTTCTCGTGATACGATCCCGGATTCGATTCTCGGTCGAGGCAAAAATAGAATTGTACTTTCCTTTAAAATCTTCTCAGATTCTGTAGCTGTGTTTCGAAGAAACGCTCTGGCAGGTGGAGTTTCCTATTTACGGGTCATGTTCGCCACATGTCTTTTACTCCCAAACGTGGGAATTAAACTAGGCGCAGGCATGGGAGACGCTGGTAGCTAGCCGACAAAGTCGAACAATCGACCCTAAATGCCGAACACATAAATACTAATCCATTTGTTGAAACAGGTTTTGTCACAAATACCTGTTATGTTGAGGGGCAATAAACTACATATTCCAAACAATTTGAACAAAATATTCTTATATCTTCCAAACTTGGATTAATTCTCTGTCTATTTTGAATGGGCATATTTAATTTTAAATGATGTTTTTATGTACGAAAAAGGTCTTTATCTATTAATACATTTTTACTAAGTGACTTGGTTACACTTGCATTGTAGGTCTCCTGTAATACGTAGTTCGTGGCCTAACTCATTGTTGACTAGCCTAATATAGTTTTCCTCTCAAACTCTTACTCCATTATATTTCAACTACATTTTTACTCGTACACTATTGTTTGTGAGTCTACTGTCCAAAGTGAGCATTTTTGTCTTGTCATTTTCTATCATGTTATCGCCAATATGGGCTCACGTTCTTCTGAAACATCTGCTGTAAGAGCATAGTTTCTTCAGATTGCAATTTTCTCCTTCTCTGTAGTTCGTATAATCTTTATTATGTTTCATTCTAATAACCACACAAAATTATAGCCATTGATGATTTATTAGGATGGAAATTACATGTTATGTCTGTATTACGATCCAAAACAACCGCAAGAGCGTTCGGCATGCTTCTGTGGTTGGACGTGTGCAGTGGTGCTAAACGCATTCTTTCAGCGTATTAAGAGCTCTGCTGCGACGTGACGGACGTACTGAAGACCACCCACAATTCTGGATAGAGTGTCAGCAACAGAGCCAATTGACTTAAAAATATTTGTAAAACTAGTAATTCAGTGTTACAGGGTATATTTGAAATCAGTGGCGGATCTATCAGAAAGAAATGGGGTCATAATCCCCAAAACCAACATATTAAAATAATTTTAATATATTTATTAAAAATACCTTATTGATTACATCACGTTAAATTACTTATTTCTCATTATGTATGTTATACGTTTTTGTTCCACTTTTACAGTTTCAATTTTTTTATTTAAAAAATATTTATCGGGAAAGACGGTTCCTACTGAAATTGCCCATAGCCATGAACGTATATTTTCTCGATACACGAGTTTGAAAATGAATAGAAACAAGCATTCTGCCAACAATATCACATTTGAGCATATTTTGTAGATAAATATATATCAAATAAAGCAAATGGTTGTCTGTATTTTTACTTTCTCGTATTTGTACGCGTATACAAAGTAATATATACGTAGCACAGAGAAGTTAAACAATGTTGCGAAAATCGATTTCCAGATTTCAGCGGAAATACCCATTTTGGGGTCCCTTGTTACACCAAAAGGGGTTTGTTTTCAAAACGTCCGTCCGTCTGTAAACAACACTAACGCCTAAATTATTTGTAGGATTTTTTCCAAAAATGAATATTCGCCGTTCCATCAGCCCCGACTCAAAGCTCTGAGATTTTGAAAAAAATACTTTACATTTTGGAGATACTTTGCATGTAGTTTCTGGGACATTTTAAAAAAATTCTCAAAAATTGAGTAATACACCCTTGGCCACACTAAAATGGCATTGGTCCGATTTTTACTATTAATTTGGAATTTTCAAAAATAACGCAAACAAATTATTATTATTATTATTATTATTATTATTATTATTATTATTATTGTTAAGAAATAGTTCGTATTTGTTCGGCGACTTCCTAAAGCTACAAACTAGCGGTGCTATAGAAAGGCACCGACTTTCTAAAACTTGTTAATTCCCCCATTTTTTTAGTCTTATCTCTTTATCTTTTGCTTTTGCTCTACCCACTTCTCAGCTGCTATCTATTGGCGCCTAAATACTATTTTTAGTTTCCCGATATATCGGATCCTTAATAATAATAATAATAATAATAATAATAATAATAATAATAATAATAACTACACCTCGAGAGTACATGACTTTGATGTTAGTAGTGGAGCTTGAGTACCCCAGTGACCCTGAGAGCTATGCCGGCAGTAGCGTAGCTATTGGTAAGGCCTTCCATGCCGGACAGGTCTATGGGGAGGGGTGAAAGAAGTACTTCAGAAGAGAACCTCAACAACAGAAGAGAATCTACTGAAGAGGCAGTCCACAGAAGACATGAAGATGGCCTCAAAGCGACCCTTCTCTCCTCGAGGGTTGATAAAGGTACCCCCTTGAGTACCTCCATGAACCTGAGAGCTATGACAGTGGTAACCTAGCTACTGGTACCACTACCTCCCTTGCTGAATAGGTTGAAGGTGAGGGGGCAGACCAAGAAGTACTCCAGAGGAGAGTGAGAAGTAAATAGAGAGGGAAGGGTCATGAACCTCTGGACTTTCTGTTATCGGCCCATGGAGGGTTCTGGAAAGAAACTGGATGGGTACACCAGGCTACTACACTATTAGAGTGGAGGCTGAACCTTGCATTAGCTAGCGAAGGAGGCTGCCTCCAGCAGACAGTAAAAATCCCGTAGGGTTAATAAGGGTGACCGCCAATCGGAGGGACCCATTTTCTAGACCCTGCGGGGGGATGTCCCGAGGCCACTGTGGGTCGCAGAAACGAATGCCAAGAAGTAACCCATGGTTTATGTGTGATCCGTGAACTCGAATTTGCTTCCTGCAAATCTTCACATAAAAATGAGCAAAATGGATAGCAAAGAAACGTAATGATTCTTTACGTACCTTGTTCTACCAATGTCCCATCCCTGCTCAGAAACCGCGTCAATGTTACGTCTGGATATCCCATGGAAATTAGTTCCAGGGACCCTAAATACTATATATACAAGAGCTCGAAACCATCGTCAGAGATGGAAACGGGATGAATTGAAGGAGGTGATATGGGATCAGAAATAGAAGTTTTCAAGGAATGAAGAGAGCGGAACTCAGACATGAGATCTACTCTAGATTCAAAGAAGCTTGCCAGTCAACGACGATACATACTCGACAGTAGAAAATTCATAGCAAAACAACATACTGACATTAAGAGAAATGCTGAGTATGTTCTTCAATCGAACTACCTACATGACGAACATGTAGAACTTGAAAACGATAGCCCTGTTGAAGGTTCATCTCTTTCGAATGAGACATACGTCAGTGGTGAAAATTCATATGGCGATGAATCACACGACAAAGACATGAAGCAAAATCTCCTTCGATGCGTGGTAGAAAGGGTTTGTCAACTTTATTCTTTATATGGCTTCAATTTTTCTCAGAACAAAACACGATTATAAAAAATCCGCATGTCTCATTTTCGTTGAATTTACTGAATTTTCGAAAATTGCCAAAGTTCAAAACTTTTTCGGTGTCTTCCTACAACTTCACTACTAAAGATAGGTACTTTTTCGTAATGAAATCTGTTCTACAGTGTCGGATCATTAAATAATCTTAAATCTTTACAATTAAAAAAATCTGAGAAGTTTTCTTGTAATTTTAGGTCGAATCCTAGGCAACTTTGGAAAAATTATTTGCTTAAAAACAGCTCCAATTTTTGTCTTATTTTTTCTAAACGAGTAAACTACTCATTACTACTGTAAACTACAGATGGCGCTGATATAATTTTAAAATAACCGTCAAAATGAGAAAGTAATTCTTCTTGCAGAACAACTAGTTAGATCGTTAAGGCAGGATGTGTGCCGGACCGAAGGATTGCGGATTCGAGTCCCGCCTTGGGCATGGTTGTATTTGTGTTCGTCCTTTCACCCTTTATCATCACTATATCATGTGATCTTCACAGTTACCATACCGTTAAATGCAATAGTGGTCGCTAATGCCCTAGATGGTGATGCGACCTTAAATTTAAAAAAAAACTAGTTAGTAATGCAGAGCTTCATAATCGCGTGGAATTACCTCGTAGGCGTGTCGTACTGTTTGATAGAAAATTCGAAAGAAAGTAGTGTTCCGTCGTGTAAAGTGCTGTCGGTTGATCTGCGAGCTCCTATCTCCGCGGTTCCGAACCGCCGCGCCGCGCCGCCACGCGGTGATTCGCAGATCGCCAGGCCCCGCCCCGTCGCGTCGCGTCGCGCCTTCCGCCCGCGCCGCCAGATTTACGAAGTGCGCGGTGACGTCACGGCATGGCGTCGGAGCCCGGCGCCCGCCGGTTCGCGCCCCGCCCCTCCCGACCCGCCCGGCGCGAGGGCGCCGCGTGCGCGGCCCAAGATGGCGCGCGGGACGAGCGAATGCCGCAACTGCTGGTGTCGTTGGTCCTGTAAGTGTAGTGCATGTTGTGGAAGAGAGTGGTACGTGACGACTTCTCAAGTAATGTTACTATGCGTGAAATGTCTTCTCCTCCTCCTCTTCCTTCTTCTTCTATGTGGATGGAACCTGCTATTGTTCACCCGTCATCGTCATGACGAGTTGGGAGATACCAATGCCCAGCTTTCCATCCATCTTTTCTGTACTCTTCCTGCATCACGCTTACTTAAAGGTCTTGAATATCTCGCAGTTTTGATCAGCCTCCTGTTATCTACCCTGGACATCCGTTTCCTTTTATTATCCCCCTCTCACTTGCATTCCTCTTTCCCTCTCTCTCCCTCACTTTATCCCCTCTCTCTCTCTCTCTTTTAATTATTCTGCATTCTTCACTCTTCTCCATTCATACGCACAATTTTGTCTGCTCTTGTCATGTCTAGGACTACATGTCATTGAAGTTTGTTACATTTGTTCCGAACCATTCAGCACAAGAGTCCAAGAGAGCAAGGAGTGCAGGAAACCGTGCACCCCAACATCATTAACAGTAATCCAATGTTTGTTTCTACCTAGAAGTATTTATTCTGTCACAGTTATCGTGTAGCTGCAAATTACTTAAGAAAACAATCTGTCGTAATGCCATATGACTCACAATAACGCAGGAGGAATTAATCAATGTTAGTAAACACTGGCTTCTACAGATTCCGTAGGTTATGTCTCCGTAGGTTAATTCTATAAATTGAGTTTCCTAGTAAATAATGTTTAAATCATAATAATAATGATGTATGTTACATTCCAACTTTCGAATGCTAGATTTTACGAAACCAGACGGAGATGAAATGGCTGGGGACAGCTCCAGAGCGCTGGGTGCAAGGGAGCGACGGAAGCGTGCAAGGAGCAGATCAGTCGATGGGGGAGGGGGGAGGGGGAGGTGGTTTTGTGGGCGCGCAGCGGTCGTCGGCGGAGGCGAGCAGAAAAAATTCATTACGTGGGTGCGACGGCGACAAAGCGCCGGGATTGGCTTTTTCCCGGGAGACAATCGCGCGCCAGGCAAGGTGAGGCGGCGGCATTCTCCGCTTGATTAAATTCCCGCGTCTGCCGCCTGCACGGGGGCGGGGGCGGGGAGGGGGCGGGGGCAGTGGCGGGGAGGGGCGGGGGTGGGGGAGGAGAGCGGGGAGCCGTGGCGGCGGCCGCTTGCCCTCTCGCGACAGGTGGCGCGGCGCCCACATTCATTCCCGCTGACAAACTAGGTTCCATTCAGATTTTGCTACCGATGCCTAAAACTGATATTATTTTTGCAGCTTAAATACTGATGTCATGTTATTAGTATGAATTTCGATATCTTTTCATTACATAAAAACTCTAATGTAGGGATCCTCCGTTATCGAAAATTTTTATTTCGATGATTTCAATATGGAATGATACAGAATTTAAAATACAGAAAGATATGAGTCATACAAAATTAACTTTTCAGAGTATTATAATATACATGCGTTTGTAGGCTTCCGCGGCCGGAGTCAATAATTCTTGGCTATCCGGGATGAGCCGCGTCTCGGTCAATTGTGCTCCCGGATAGCCAAGAATTTATTATAATACTCACTTATAATTCCCACCGATTTTAGTTTTACTGCTACTGCTTACGCAGAGTAGATAATATATTTTAATTCTGTGGGGGGAAATGGCGAATTTTCGGCACAAAATCTCTTGTTGCCGGGCCCTGATAACAAAAAAGTGGATAAATCTGGCCCCTTTATATTGTAAATTACTTCCTCTAACACGTCGTGAAGTCAGAATCCATGTTTTGTTAGATCTTGGTCCCGAAAAATCGATTCACGTCAAAACGTCTGTCCGTCTGTGAACAACGTCAGCCGTTAAACCGTAAGCAAGTTTTTCACCAAAGTTGCTATTCCCCAATCAATCAGGCTGATGACGCGTTCACTTGAAATTGAAACAAATAATTTTAATAATGTGGGTATTTTACACAAAGCTCCTGCGACATTTTCAAAAAAAGACACCAACTTTTTAAATTAAAGTTGACCTATTACATAAAGCATAGCATAACATAATGGCATAAAGGAAGTTTAAAAAAATGGAGGAGGTTTAATTTTCGTTCAGATTCCTGATTTTTCAAAAATTGCAAAAATTCATAATTTTTTCCGCATTTCGCTATAAATACAACTATAAAGATTTTTTAAAAATGAAATATGTTCATCAAAAACATTTTCAAATAATATGTTCAATTTTTCAAATTGTGGGTAGTTTTGCGCCAAACATGGAATTTTTTAAATTTGAAACAATTATTTTTTCAGAAACGGCTCCAATTTTTTTTTTCATAATTTCCCTCGTTTGTAGCAAAGAACTTTTAAGACAGTGCTGACGGTTTCATGATCGGCGCACACTCTGTATTTTCGAAAATTGTAAAAAGTTCGAAACGGTAAATTCGATATTCGCGCGTTTTGTATGTTCGCTTTGTTGTTGTCATTTCGCAACATTCCAGCACTGTGGTTTTAAAATTCTTCCAAATCATTCCTTTGATCGTGATAGTTGTATGATATAAATAATATTCTTAAGGACGGAAATAGATTGAATTAAAGTAATAAATTTAACTTGGAACTAACACACTTCCTTCCTTACCTACCTAAGAGTTGGTAATGACACCGTAAGTAGGTATGCATGCATTCATAAGGCGATATATTGGATGTCCTTCAGTTCTGGATGTTTAATTTATACTTGAAATTATCCTTTTTGTTTATATACTCTCCAGCAAATATTGTAAGAGTTGAGATTTATTCATGTTTATTTCTTTTGTAGTTGTAAAAAAGGACACAGTTTCTGTCTTTCGAAATAATAGCAGATATCTACCAATGGCACTTCGTTTGAATTGGTTTAGAATTTTTCAGGTTATGGCAGAAATTGCAATATTATAACCTTACGAAACCGTTCCCGATAATGAGAGAAAGTATGTGCTGTTGTAACATAAACTTTCGTTTTTATTCCTTAATATGCTATATTCAATATACAATTTGATTTATTAAATTAGAATTATGTATTAAATGTTTTTATTTTATTCAACAGGTTAAAGACTCCTAATTGTCAAAAACTGCTACAGTAAGTACCTTTTGATCAACCACGGGTGATAAAACAAGTCTTGAACGCGCCCCTGCAGCGAGAGACATTTTACCCCCTGCGTCTTCGAATAGTTAACAACAAGGCTTAAAGAATGCGCTGTGGTGGAGGGCTTGCTGTGATATCAAGTCTAAATGCTAGCTATTTATTTGGCTGAAATCGACCGAAACGTCGGCATCGTTGCCATGGACGTGGCGTTACCCGGACAGCCAATTAAGTACTGTCTCCGGCCGCGGAAGCATAGGCTTTCTCTTAAATGCTAGCGGTTGTTTACTTGTCTCGCTTGAACCATCTGTTGCAATTTATTTGTAACAGGGGGATGTGATTCAACTTAGTTATTTACAATACTTCTGTTCCATTGCCACATAATGAAACATACTGCAAAATATAAAGGAGAGGAAGGGAAATTATGCCTGAGCAAAATATTGTTTTCCTTGGCGATAACTACCTTCAAAATTGACTTCTCAAATGTTGCAGAAATTCTGATATTCTATTTTATACATTTCGTTTCTTTGTTGAAATAAAATTTTCTTTCTTTCGCAACTGTCTCCTTCACATCATTTGACACATTCATTTCCCAATTCCAAAACATTTACAAGAGTACAAGCCACTTTGCTGATCCAGTTCTGCAAACAACGGACTTCGATTTGTTTCGCGCGTTATGATAGAATATCAGTTGTTTCTTTAAATTCTCAATATACAATTCCTATCTCACTATGCTAATTACGTAAGGTATCGTATTTTAAAAATTTTATTACTAAAACCAATGGAATCAAATCAAATTCATTACACACGATGATAAAGACATTTCATCATCTAGTAAAATAAATTACTAGTACTGAGAACCCATCAAAATTAGACAGTGAGATGTGTGATAAATGTAAAATACTGCGTCCAGACTAATATTCCAATATTCCAGTAAATGCCCGTGCTAATGTTGCGTCTTTTGGGGCACGTGAGCAAGGATTCGGAATGTGACAGCCTCTGCACAACGTGTTTACTTCAGCAAAACCCAACAAAACCCACTGACCAAATGTTCTATACAAAATACACCACGAAAAAAACGTGCAAACAGTCAGTACCAAAATGCAGTTATTACTCCTGAAACACAACCTTCACGTATTTTAAACAATGCGACATCAAGTGGCGAGGTCTTGCATCTATCGGTAAACTCATATCTATCGATAATTGAAACAGACAAACTTTGGAGGAAACAATTGACTACTGATAAGCGTACTATTAAAGAAAAAATTATTTAATTAATCTACACTGTAAATGATAGTGAATCAAGACAAACAATACTTGATAACACATATAGAGATCATTCTTTCATTGCAAGCAAAAATAAATACGATCGGTTCTGAAGAAGCTTGAAACGAAGCCATGACAGAATACCTCATTTTTTATGTATAGGCAAAAGGATTTTACGCAAATAATTTTATTACAAATGATATCGCACCTGACGATATTACATTGAAATTACAATTTTTTATATGTATCGATATCGATATTGATATCCCTGAGAGGTCCCGCGCCAAGGGCGATGAGGCGTATCGCAGGGTTGGCGTCGGAGGAAGTCTCTCAATGTCAGTGGTGAATCCAAGGGGGGAGGGGGTTTGGGAGTCATGCCTCCCTCAAAAAGCCTAGAGACCTTATTTTATTTTCCAACAACATTTAACTAAAACCTATGATGCCCTCCCCTCTAAAATCGGCTGGATCCGCCCCTGCTTAGTGTAGGCTAGACTGCTGACCCGGGAAGTGACAATCAGCCCTTTCCCAACCCAATCCACCGCTGCGTCCGGGGTCCCAATCCAGGCCGAGACACGTGAGATTTGTGGTGGAAAAAGTAGATAAATGTGAGATTTTCACAGGGTGCTCCCGTTTGCCAACCCGTCATTCCAATGTTGCTACTTCATGATTCATATATTATTGTCATCAAAATCCGCTATCCTTCAACCCACTCACCCATTCGTTTAAATTTATTTCTCACCCCTCCCCGCAGTGAATTTTGGTTCTAAAATATGAAGTTTAATTACGACTATTATAAAGTCTTAATTGTGAAAAATTAAAAGGTGAAAACATATTAATGAAATAAAAATAATTATCCTTTCAATTAGAAAACATAACATTTTATAAACTAGTTTATTATAAAAACTAAATGGTAATACACAACCTATAATCAATTCTAAATCACCTCCCTCTGTATAATTAATATAACTCTTTTCACTAGCTCACGTGTTCTGGGGCTGTTGCAGAACTAGAGTATGTTCGCAAGAATGAGTGTATTTATTTTGATAGAATGCCTTTTTTTTCACTTCAACACAACCTGTGAAAGAAATATTTTCATGCGTAGTTCTTTTATTACAATGGAGTGTACAGCGAGTTTAAGTAAAACCGCGAGGAAAGTAAACAAAGAAGTCTCTTTGAAATTTGACATTTATGGCTTGTACTTCTACATCTCTGTTCAAAGACAATTTACACGCATATTCACCTGATTTAATTCTCACGCCTCATCTACTTACGACATTTTTTTAATAAATTCGGAACAATGTACATCACTTACGAAAAACTCCTCAACTTTTAACTGCACGCACTGAATGGAGCGCTCTTCGGCAATGCTCAACTGTTTTTCAATCCGTCAAACAATCGTCTATTGGCTTGAAAATATCATATAGTAGAAAGTGTTTATTTCAGTTGCATTCTTCCTTTGCAGTACTCACTCAGTGACCGAGGCGGAAATTCAACTACATATAGTTACTGGCGCACAGAAACAGAAGGTATTATTACATTTTCCGCGGTAGGCAATCAAAGCAGATTAAATTTCCGCTTCGATAGGAACTCAGCGGTACTTCAATGTATTAAGGGCTACAATAGGAATTTACGCCTAATAGTAATTAATATATAAAGTACTAGTGTATCTGGCAATGCTTCGCTATTGCAATGTATTACAGTTCACATGCTACTGGTCACATTATTAATAATCACTCTGAAAAAATTTCAATAGACGAGATTTTCTCGCGAGTGTGGTTCCGTCTCTCTCCCCGTCTTTCTGTCTCTCTATGTCTCTATTCGTCTCTCTCTCTCTCTCTCTCTCTCTCTCTCTCTTTCTCTGACTTTCTGTTTCTCTCTCTGCGTCTCTGTCTGTCTCTCTCTCTCTGTCTGTCTCCCGGGAGAAATTTCACAATCGCAGGGACAGTATACGCAATGAAGACGTCTTAATAATCGTATTTCAGTGTGCGGCGGGTTTACCTAGAGAGCGCCGTGGCGTAAAGCGCTCTGATCAGAGCTCTTGAATCTACATAAAATCATCATCAACGCGCGCCTATGTGCGCAGGCATATGCACATTCACATCGTACTTTGCCTATATTCTTCCCGGAGGTGCAAGCAATAAGTTGACTAAGTTTTATCGCGATCGGATTAACGGCATGTCAGCGCATTATGCACGAAACTAAAACAAACATTCTTTCATATATTAGATTAGCGACGCAATTCCTCTTTGAGCGAGAAGCTCCCACCACCTGGCTACTTGGAGTTCCCCTGTTTGGACACCTCTCGGATGACCGCGTGACCCGTCGTGAAGGGGAAAGCGAGAGGTAATCCCCACCACTTCAGCGATCAGCTGGGAGCCGGCAGCGTTGGGCACTTGGGAGGTGCGTGAAGGTAGCACCCCCCTTTTTTAATTTTTTTTTTTGAAAAATCAAATGACATATACCAAAGATTTACCCAACTTTTGCTCAAGTTTACTCAACCTTTAAAAAGTTTTGCTCAAGTCACAAAATGCCGGAAATCGCAAATCAAATTTTGGACTTTAGTGACTAGTGTCCCCTCTTGCAAAATTTCGAAATTTTTAACACACCATCGTTTTCCTCAAGTTTAAGGTCGGTCTGTCTGTTCATCCGTCCGTCCTTCTGTGAATCTGTCAGTGAACCAGCATGTAAACAGCTGACAGGATTGACACCGAAGTGGATATTCTCCGATTGATGAGGGTAGTATTACTGCTTCTCAACTTTAAAAGGGATCATATAATTCTTGAGGATAGATTTCATGAAGTCCCTAGGATATTTTTTAATTTAAGAAATTACTTTTTACAAAACTTCGCAGATCCAAAATGGAGGCTCGGAACGAGTCGTGATTTTCTTCACCGAATATGTATTTAAAAGGAGAATCTAGAACAAAAAATCAACTAAATTGCACGTTGAAATTTGAACTTCCCGAAAACCGAACCGGTGGGCCTCACAGCTTCGTCAACCGGACCATCGTGTCGGGAGCCCATACACTGTATTTCGCGGTTCATCTGCAATTTTCCGATTTTTTAAAGAGATTTTTTGATAACAGAGGATTAGCCGTGGGGGACGGAGTAAAAAACAGAAAAACAATGTTTCTCCGCTCCTAGTTAACGGAGCGAATCGCCGTTAGCGACGTAGGAAGTCAACAGCCCTAGGAAAAATAAGCAATGAAATTGTTATGGCAAATTTCTAAAATTGTTTTAGAAAATTCTTGAAATAATGTGAAAATTTGTTCGAATTTTTTCGTCGTTTTAAGCGCATTTCTGGCGACAGGAAGCCGAGAACCAGCATGTCTAAAACTGACTGTTACTGCGCAAGCAACCGGAAAATTTGCACTTTTTGAAATATTTTTCTCCTACAATTAAAAAAAAGCCGTCTTAACGGTTGGATCCAGATTAATTGTTTCGTTTAAGGAGAATTTTTCTAGACGGTCGATTAAATATATAAAAATTGCATTCTCAGGGCGTGTTGAGCACCCACCCAAACATAGATACTCGCAAGAAGTTTTTTAGACAACTGGTACCGTTTAAAAGCGGTACACTGATATTTTTAGGCATTGATGAAAGCGTACTAGTTAGGGGCAACTCAATACAGAGCCGCCAAAGCAAACAGAAACAGAGGCCATTGGACCATTGCACGCATGGAACAAATACGAGGAACACTGCTTTTAAAAGACGACACCCGAAATAAATAAAGACATCGAGGTGTGGTTTCCATCTCGTCTTCAGTGCCGTTTTTTCAATTGTGCTGCGCACGTCTTGATTAACTGTTTTTTGCAAAATTTTAAAGTTTTAAAAAAGAGATTTTTAAATATATTTTTAGAGATGCGCATCTTGAGCAGCGTCTTCCCTTACGTATGAGTAGGATTCTTGATGTAGGTGGTGTGGTGTGGTGTGGGTGAAATAGTGTTGCCAAAATTGCAAAATGTACGAATTTCTAGCTGCGAAAGTAACCGTTTTAAAATTATTCCGTCCGTGCAATCGGATACAGAATTGCGATGTGCATCGCAATGTTTCCAAACCTTTGAAAACGAAAAAGTACATGCTGCTGGCGTTGAATCGAGAGTCGGCACGGACTCTGCAACATGCCCATTGTGTCCGACGTGTTTCAAAACGTAAGTGTACCGACTTTTGCGCGCGTGTTAGAGCGGTCAGAAAAGGTCAAATGTATTGAAGCAAGCGAAACTTAGCTCACAATAAAGAATGTTTGATATTGATTAATTGGTGTATTTTCCATAAATATGTTATATTTTGATATATTTTAATAATTATGGTAAAGTCTTGAAATTTACTAGTTTAAGGACAAAAAATATCAATATCACAAAAACAATAAGTCATAAACGGAAACCTTCACAAACCGGCATTTTTTGTTCTGATCGATTCTAACTTAGATTTAACTGGCGTAATGGTCTATAGTAATAATAATGATGATAATAATAATAATAATAACATTGATGATTATGATAATAAATACTACTCTTAATGATGCAGAATAGTGCACTTGTAATATTTGTAAAACGTCATTAAGCTTTGTAAATTCTCAATTGAATTATTTGAATAAAAGTTGGAAATAATCCACTTTTTATTAATTATTGAGTAGCTTTTGGTATCTTAGTCATATGAAATCTGATACAAAACACTGATTTAAAAATATTATGTTCGACACATTTTAAATTAATGGATATTTTAGTAATTGAATTTGTACCAAACAATATTTTTGTTTTCAAAGTAGGAGAAATGAACATTATATACCAAAATAGTTTCGACGTGTTATAATATTATCAATAACGTGATTTTTGTTTTGTTTCAAAACTTGCTTTTTGCCATCAACTTTAACCATCCATAGTTTATCAGATTCTTTTTCCCCAGTACACACTAAGAGAAAACTTTCAAATCCTCAACTCAACTCACCAGCACTAATCACCAAATGTACACTTTACTAAATCCCTCAAAATCAGTCGCAAATATATTCACGTATCTGTCTTCCTGTAAACAACACACCTTGGTCCTTGATTTCCATTATCTTCATTAATTAAATTCAGGAACGCAATCCTTGACTTCTATTCCAAACTAAAATCAATAATATAAATTATTCTCACATCCGACAACGTTTACGCCAATCTCCCCAAAACATATGCTGGTATTTCATTGAGTCAGGTCACAATAACCTGTAGAGCCGAATCGCTCAACGTTGTGTAGTCTAATAACGGTCTGAAATTACATTACGGTCTGAAAAACACATTTTCAGAAACATACTAGTACGTATGGAGAAATGCACAACCTCTTTGCACCTGCATTCCCACACCATTAGCCTCGTATATTTCTTTCGTCTAATTTTGATGAATAGTACCCGCACAGAAAGTAAACCGTAGGATGTCTTTCTTCTTCTTCTTCTTCTTCTTCTTCTTCTTCTTCTTCTTCTTCACTTTGGAAAGTTTTTTAAGGTTTATATCCGTAAAATTTTACATTGCTTTAATAAGAAATATCTCTGTAAATGTGTTAGAAGTTCTTACACAGCCACTTTAAGAGAGTAAGGAAGCAGTGATTGCCGTAATTGAAAATGAAATAGCGATCTGTGTGCTGTGCCAGTCGACGAAGTGCCAGCTCGTCGGCGGCGACGAGGGTGGCTGCGAGGCGGGGTGAGGAGTCTGCCCCGCGTCTAATTGATAATCAATGCGACGGTGATCCGGGGGATTTTTGCGGCCCGTGGGGGCTGGGGCGGAGGGGGTGGGGGTGGGAGAGCGGCGCCAAGGTAATCCAGGCCGGCACTTAGCGGCTCAGCGTGGCTCGAAAATCAATGGAGCCAGACCCTAATTGAGTGAAAACTGTCGGCGACGACGCCCGCCACCCCCTCCCCTCACCACCCCTCCCCACCTTTCTCTCCTGCCATGCCTCGCCCCGCACCGCCCCGTTCGCAGAGCGATTCCGCCTCCTCCACGACCGCACTTCTCCGCCACGCCCACTCCAAACGGCGGCGCCGCCCCGCGTCGCTTATTAGCAACACTCGGCAAAGTTCCTTCCATTACACTTCCTTCAAACCAGAAGGAAGGAATGGAGGAAATGAAGGAATGGAAGGAACCAGAAGAAAGAATGATTGATTAATTACTAGTGACACCGGATGCGTTAACGGCTAAGGTCACTCGTCTCATAAGTGAAGTGCATGTTTTTTGCTCGGGGTGGCGGTGATATTGCCCCGCTGTATGGCGAGATCCGGCGCTGACCTACCATCGGCTTGCGATGTTTTCCCGAACCAGGTATCTCCCACCATCAGGTCACCGCGCCAGCTGGGATAAGCTCTAAGATACCGATCGGTCTCCCGGCATCTGTGGTAGTGTAGTGCATGTAAGTGTAAAAAAGGGATGAGGATAGGAAAGAACTGAGAAAGGTCCCATTATAACTGAAACATCATCTGCGGATACTTCTTGGCGACTCCCAGACAGCCAAGTAGATACACACTTCACATTGTTTTTAACTTTTGAAATTCGCGAATAGTCAGTGAGTTCACTGAAAATGAGACCTACGCTGTTTTATAAACGTACTTTGCTCCGACCAAGGAAAAAAGTAAGAAGAAAACTAGTGGTGCTACAAAATGGCGTAGACTTTCCCCGTATTAGTTTCCTATTTCCTTTGATCTCGTCTAGCTCTTCAAATTTGCCACAAACTCTTGTCTGCTGTCATCTAACGCCACTTAAAGTACATTAAAAAAAATTGTTTGGTTTCCTAATAGTAGAAGGGAAATATAATTTTAAGAGTATTAAAGAACAGAAAAACCTCGTCCTAAATGGCAATTTTCTTTGAAACATTATGATCAGTTTTTAAGAAAATGGCGTTCAAGCGCTACAGTAAATTCGAAATTTGAAGCACTTTTTGACAAATTTTTGAATAACTTCTTTTGAAGTACATTAACTCACAAATACAATAGTGTTCACAAATTACTAGAAAAGTGCATATTAATGACGAGAGAGATCTTTAAAAAATACATTTGTGTAGTTTTTAAAAAAAAAAACAACTGGACAGTGCAATTAGCACTATTCTTTCGATTAGTTTGAAAAAATGATTTGGAGCAGTTTTTGAAAAATTACGTTTGAGCATTTCTGAAATTGCGAAATTTTGAGCAATTTAACAGAAAACGGTTTTCTATCAAAATGAAACGAGTTTTCGAGAAGCTTTATAGGACATTATTTAAAGCACATGCACTCATAAATATAATACTGAACAAATTGCCGCTAATGTAAACATTAACGACGTAAGAGACAAGTAAAAAGTAATTTTTGTAATTAAAAAATACAAAATAATAGACCAATATGGCGGTTATGTAATCTTATAGAATACATTTAGCACAATCTCGACCAAACGTTTAATGAAAAAAAATGGAGCCGTTTTTGAGAAAATCTAGTTTTTATGATTATTTAAAATAACACATATTGCAGGCAGTATTGCGCGAAAATAGTAAACTTTTCAAAAAAATGTAAATGAACTTTCTTAAAAGAAGAAATTATGGACAACAAATTTTATTTGAAAGGCAAATTTATATCTTTAATTTCGTACTTATAGGAAGACCCTGAAAAAAAGCATACTTTTAAAATTGTCGAAAATTCAGAGTTATCAGTGAAAATCGGACCTATACCACCATTATAAGTGCAAGAAAACAATTGAAGCAATTTTTGAGAAAATTTTGGAAATGTCCCAGGGGCTTCGTGTAAAGTACACCCAAAAACTATTGAATGATTTTCAAAATCGCAGAGCTTCGACTCAGGACAAGGGTTTCTTCATCTTGGAAAAAATCCTTCTCTAATAGACGCTAGTGTTGTTCACATACAATGGATATAGAAGAATTTTCTTAACGATGGGATAAAGTGACAGTTGGCGAAACAAGTGAACATCACGTGTACTTCAGAGAAGTATCCCTCCGCCGCGTCAGCTGTTTAGTTACGCCCCTTGGTAGTGTTTGTTTACGGTTCACGCGAGACATCACTAAAGAGATGTCTGAGTTTCACTTAGTTATATGCACGTACGCGAGTCCGGGAAATATAGAAATTTATTTACATAAGTGGCAAAATGTCTTAATTCAATCACATTAAATAAAAGAAAACTGCCACGAATGTAAATGGAAAGAAAATTGATTTTTCAGGGGACGTTCAAATACCTTTTCCGGACATTTCACAGCGTATGGCTCATCCACTTTTGTGGTGAACAAGGTGGTTTATTTGTAATTATAACACCCCGACTATCAAAACTTGGTACAATGCTCTCATAACTCAAATGTGTTTTAATGATTGTTTTATATTTCACTAATGTTATGCTTTTCAATGCATGCCTTGATCTACAACTAAAAGCTTTACTAAATTTTCTTGAAAGTTGTTTCCTTTACAAGCATTCATTTTTCAAATAAATATTTTAAATACTAAATCTCGATAGAACATCACTATGATGTTAAAATAATAAATGGGATGGGTATTAAAAATGTCCTGTAAAGGTACAAAAATATATGTAATTTCACGAGATTTATGTAGCACTTTGACCAAAGGGGTGGAATTGTTAATTCCATTACACTGGGACACAATTTAATAATAACAATAATAATAATAACATTTTATTCATTTTCACATAAGTT
This sequence comes from Gryllus longicercus, assembly GCA_038098605.1. Lineage (NCBI taxonomy): Eukaryota > Metazoa > Arthropoda > Insecta > Orthoptera > Gryllidae > Gryllus > Gryllus longicercus. Next base: position 416,012 of record JAZDUA010000183.1, on the reverse strand, counting down.
AACGAATTTAGCAGATGCACCTGAATTAGAAATTACTTCGCTTGGATGCAGTTCAAGCAAGCATGTAATGAAAACAAAATCTGAGATATGGTAGAAAAGCAACAATTTTTAAACAGTATTACAAAACAGAATTCTATCATGCTTAAAATAATTATATAAAACATATGTTAGTACAAAGAAAAGAAAATTATCAAAAACAATATCCAAATTTAAAGAATATATAATACACAATACAATACACAAACCTACAATTATAATACAATACACAAAAATTATAATACATTACACAAAATTCAATACCACATACATTTCAACAATATACAAATTTAAAGAAAGAAATTAACAAGGGTAGGAAATATTTATTTTAATTAATTGTGGTAAATATATACAATTTTGTTGTTTTCTTGTGTCAGTGGAAGTTTCCTGGAACAAAAAGAGAAAATTTCATTAGTGTTCCGTTTAGTTAACTTTTAATTAGTATTCTATTTTTTAATTGAATATTTTCTCATAATGTTTTCATTTAACACAATATACATTTCAATGATTATCTAAGAAATAATAACAAACTGTAAAATATAATATGATTATCATTCACTTACTTCTCAACTGTAATTTGATGAAGGCCATCGTGCCATGCTCATGTAAACATGAGCACGATCAAATTGACTTCCAACATGAGTTTTGTAATACCTCTTGCAATCATTCCACACCGTTTCTATTGGATTGTAGTGGCAGTGATTGTGATTGTAGTCACAACACAGTATGTCCAGCAGCATTAATAATATTGTCCACACGGTACCTACAAATATTTTACTGGCATGAAAATATTCTACTTCACAAAAACTGTTCTGAATATTCTCAACAGTGTCATGCTTCTTCTTATTAGAAGGCTTTTAACTCAATATGAAATGTGTTAGAAGTCAGGATATCATTGTAGAACATTCATAAATACAAATTTAGAAAATCAGTAACATATTTATAATTAAATTTGCTGACCACAATCTGCGGTTGTAGATTATTTATTATAAGTGGGCAAAGCATTCAGAGAAAATGCATACCGTTTCTCTGGCTTGTTTGATGAAGCTAAAGCAAACAGTTCCTTGTGAAGTGCATCAGCCCTAAATGGAATATTGTGGTTTTCCAGGAAGGTTTTGTTGCAGCTTTGTCCACTTTCTTGTAGGTAATCTCTCCAACTGTAAGCAAAGAAAATACAAAATTATTTCCTTAATTTCCTTTTTGGAAAATAAGTCACATCATCTTTTTCTTTTGTTTTGCATTTTGTATTTACAGAAATGAGAATATTGCTATTATATTGTTTCTTACAGAGTACAGCGCAATTGATATTCAACTATTACTTACATGAGCACTGTGATAAAAAGCATTATCTAGTACAATAACAGACGGTTCATCAAGTTTTGGAAGTAGAGAGATTCCATCCATTCCTCAAACATCTCTCCATTCATTGTTTCATGGTACTCTTCACTACTATTTTGCGATGGAAACACTAGTTTGGCATCATTTACCCTTCTTACCTCCTGCATGTAAAACTATATAACGTTGTTCTACACTCAGATTCTTTCTCACACAGCTGAAAATACTTCAGTCTTGCCAAGTCTTGGTAGCATAACCTAACAAAAAAAGTTGTACAAATATAAATATCAATTATGTGAAGAGTGCTTAATATAGTACACACATATTATAGATCTGCAGCTTACTTTAAAACTGTATTTTTGCTCAGATTCAGCAGTTCTGCTGTGAGCATAAGAACAGATCCTGCTTTATCTTCCTTGTTGCATTTCTTCTTTTTACCTCGCAACGGATATATTATCTTCTTGTCGCTGGCGTGAACAAGGAGGATGCGCTTTGCGCCCACTCTGGCTTCTCATTGTTCACAATTGTGTACAATTGTACAAAAAAGCACGAAATATCACGAAAAGCTCTCAAACACAGGTCGCCAGTCGCCACACAGCACAGATGCCGGAAACACGTGCAACGTCACGAGTACGCATCTCACATTCAAAGCTCGATTTTAAAACAAACATAATACTTATCATATGAAAACTAAATTCAATATAATTTTTATTAAAAAAAATAATTTTTACATTAGAGCACAAAGCTCTGCACTTCCTTATTTCAATTATTTCTCGTGGCGCACAATATTTTTGTCGGACGAGGACATCACAGCAGGGAGCGTCGTATCTGTTTACAAAATAGCCAACTGCAAACGAACGAATGGAGGAAGGAGAGTCTATTAAGTTCAAGGACACAACGACCACAGAATCGTCAGTTGTGTTGCCAGCACTAGCTGTCAAATCATCCCATTGTTAAGAAAATTCTTCTATAGACGAACGGTCAGACAGACGGACGGACGTTGTGAGAAGACACCAAAAAAATTGTAGATTTTCCCTCAAATATCAAAGCAAATAACGTGTTTGGTGATTACGTTGAGAAGAAGACGAGAAAGACTTCCCTCCGTTCCGTCCACGAGAAGCCGCCCCTTGTTCACAATACTTCCGCGCAGTGCAGCGCTCGATCTCCCTCAGCGCCTTCCCCTTCCCCTCTCTCTTGGGGCGGACGCGGCCTCGGTTGGCAGACGTGGGCAGGTGACGCAGAGTAAACGGACTTGCCGCCGCCCCCGCCGCCGCCATTATGCTCTTAATATAAGTGTTGGAGCCCGTAAAAGAGACGTAAATTGCTTGGCTCGCTGGGAAAATAAGCGGTGTCGGCGCCCATTGAGGGCATCCCGGGCCGAGGTGAGCGCGCTTGGCGCCCGTCGCCTTTGTCGACGGACTGCCGTCTCACCTCTGGTAATTGACCATTGTGCGTCGGGCGAGGCGGGGCGAGGCGGGGCGGGGCGGCGGCGACGCCGGCGGCCGAAGCCTCTTGAGACGGCGTTCTCCGCCCCCGACGTCCGCCCGTCGCGGCGCGTCACAGCGTCGCTGAGGAGCCCAGCGGCGGCGGGGGCGGACGGCTGAAGAGGTCGCGGTGGTGAAGTTGCAGAAGGTGGAGGCTGCAGAGGTAGAAAAAGAAGAGATCGACCGGCTTAGGTGGCGCGGGGCATTAATTGATGTCACTGCCGTGCCTCTGAACGGGAGGTCATGGGGTTATACTCCTCACGGATCGGGAGAGTAATGCTGTGCCCTCCCAGACACCGTCGCGACGGTGGTAGGATTTTCGACATTCGCTACGCAGCTAGGATGAATTCAATCCTAGTGTGGTGGATGCTTCCAGAAGTCATCTTCGCTGTTCGTAGTTTTTGCGGGGTTTCTCCGATGAACACCAGACGAATGCCGGAGACGTATCCTAACAAACAGACCATGGACCGCGCGCGATCTTTCCTTCCTCTTCCTTGTCCTGTTCTAACACATTAACATGCCCTACATTACCACTAATGGCGGAAGACCAGTAGGGAGCGTGGAGCTTGTTCTGGCTGAGGCGGTAGTCGGCCAGTTGGAGACACCTGGTTGGGGAAAGTCCCGCACACCAGCGGGTAGATCAGAGCTGCATCTCGCCATCCAGCAGGGGAAGATCATCGCCACCATCCGCGATGAACAATGTACTACATTGACGGGACTAATGACCTTAGCAGTTGACGCACAAGGAATCGCTAATCAATCAATCGATCGATCAAAGTGGAGATGGGGGCGTTAGAGGTTTACAAATTATGTGATGCTGATGGAGGTGGGGAGATGGAAGTGGCAGAAGAGGAAAAGGAATGGGTGGCGATGGTGCCGCTGAGGGTTGACGTGGAGAAAGTGATAAAAATAAAATAGAGCCTGTTAAGGTAGGGGATGTGTGAAGATGGCGGAGGTGGTGGAGTTTTAGGTGGAGATAGTAGCAATGAAGTAGGGATGTGCACGTAACAGCTAAACTTTTATTTCTTAACAGATAACGTTACATAACTGTTACGCTGAATAAGTTATGACTTATTCGGTTGAAACACATATGTTATTGACGTTATCGGTTGAATCTAGTGGGCAAAATCTGAACAATTACAAGTTTTCGCGGCAACCATTTTGTACGGGAACAATTTCATTGCAGCTTATCAATCGCGATTAGCAAGTGTTCAAATTATAGGTTCATTAATAAAAGAATCATCACTATTATACACAATGCGCCACAATATTTTTATTGTATACACTACAATAAGAAGTTTGTTCTTTAAATCCGTCCAATTATTAACTTATTTTTGTTTCATTGCTGCTTAGGTGGATCCAACAATATTTCTCTAAGTTTGATAAAATAAAATGCGTTACAGTCAAATAACTAGCATTATAATAGTTGATATTCAACAGTACTTCAGCAGTAGGTAAGAAAAAACAATTTCGGCACTCGTCACTTCACTATGCGCAAGTTGATATTCTAAAGAATATTTGCAATCTGAACCTTAATCACAAATCACTGTTATTTCTGTACACTTTTGCTACTCATCGTTTCAGTTACAATTTTCCCTTCGCCGTTCATCCAGGGTCCTTCATATCAGATGTTTCTCTGTCCAGCATGTTTGGGGGAGTAGTGCAAGCAAGCGCCATGCGGTAGCTGCACAAGCTTTACGGTCACTTTACATCAACGTTATTCGTTTTGCCTGGCTTAACTCTTAGCAGTCGCCACAACTGATTTAACTCTTAGCAATCGGCCACAATTGGCCATGTGGGCAGCTGATCATGGGCCAGTTATTTTTCAACGGTTATCAATAACCGTTATTGCGAGGCGACTGTTATTCCGATAACAGTTCTTGAAGGAAATCTGTTAAGCCCATCTCTACAATGAACGGGAGCCGGGGCATGAGGAGCGTCACCGCAGAGGCGCCGGTAGCAAGGCGATCTGAAAGCCACAACTTCAACTGGAATGGGGAAGACGAGAGAAGTAGGGAGGTGAAGAGGCCACGCCACACGAGCGACGTGGAGATCAACTGGGGCGGGACGGGTTTTGCGAGAACGCGGCGGAGACAGGTGCACCGCCCCCCTTGTAGGAGCTCGCGGAGGTGTCACTGGCAGCGACGTGCGAGGCGGAGGGGGGGTGAGGAACCTCAAGCATCGCGGGCGGTGGCGGCGGCGGCGGTAGCCAGTACACTCGGCATGTCTCAAGTGGGGAAGGGAGGCCATGGTGATGAGAGGCGTGAACCCTGCGTGGACCCCACACTTCATTTATTTTCTATCTCCACAGTATAAATCCCCGAAGTGGACACCTAGGCTTTTTATCTTTATTCTCACTCCCTGCGCATGGCACGCTTTGGGCTGTTGGTATGCGGATCCCGTTATCCCCCTTGGAAACCTCCCCAATCAATGCCCGGGCCGGGCCGCCCTGTCAGCTCATAGCTACTGGCTTTCGAGGCCAGTGCCGGAGTGGAAACAATGCGCCACTCAAACTGCGTCGGGACAAGTTCCTCCTTTTTGCCCATGGTGTCGGGGCCAATGCCACAACGAAGCCAAGCGCCCCCTGGCTACCCGGTGCCAGTGCCTTGATACATAACTTTAGTAATACTATACGTCTGATCCTACGTGCAAATTTTTAATGAAATTTTTGTAACGGGTTTTGAGGTACTTCCGATGCTCATGTTTGGAATCGCGATGCGACATCGACAGCAAAAACATCGATGCTTCAAAATATTCATGTGCAGAAATAAAACATTGATATTGATAATGCATTGCCCTCAAATCATCGAGGTTTTAAACATAAATGTTTTTAAAAGTTGTTCAGTAACGTCTAACATTGAATGCGTTCGTGCGGTGGAAAATTTGACCATGCGGTGGAATATTTGACTGTGGCGGTGGTTATTCAGTTATAATTAAGATTAACTGTAAAACCAACTAAAAATAATAATAAAAATCAACAATACTGAGTCCGAAAGCCTGAGGGTTGAGGGCCATCTGAAGGGACCAGAGCTTCGTCAGTTCGCCGTGGAAGGATGCAAAAAGAAGTATGGGGGAGTGTTTATGCCTATTGCACATGCGTTGGCCGCACATGCACGTGCGAAATATGAGGAAAGGTATAGGAAAAACAAGGGCATCGGGGAGAGAGATAGGTTGCTCGATGCAGGTAGTGCAACCAGCGTTAGGGTTGTTTAGGTTCTGACAGCGGTATTATCATTTACTATTTAATATTTTAACGTTTATTGACTTGTGATTATGAAACTTTTTCATACACAAACAAAACATCGAAAATGTAAAAAGATCGAGCCGAAACTGCAATGCAAAAAACATATAAATTTAATTGATTGAACAGTGATTCCGGGCGCGTCAACTGCTAAGGCCATTAGTCCTGTAAGTGTAGTGCATTCTTATTCTCGGATGAGGCTTTTGATCTTGCTGAATGGTGGGTTCCGTCGCCGACCTGTCGCCGACCGGCTTGCGGGGTTTTTACCAAGCCAGGTATCTTCCAGCCTACGCGCCAGACTGATCTCCCGACACTTTTGGTAGTGTAGTGCACGAAAGTGTGTATAAGTAATATATGAGGATAGGACAAGGAAGAGGAAGGAAAGATCGCGCACGGTCCGTGGCCCGTTTATTAGGGTTCTGCTCCGGCACTCCTGGTGATGATAAAAAAAACATCAAAAACCAGCAACCAGTATGAACCAGGTATGAAGCTCGAAAACTGTGCCACCACCGGGACTCCCCAGGACCTCCTGATCAGAGGCACAGCAATGACATAAAGTACTGGTGCCCTGCGCCACCTAAGATAGTATCAGCTTTAATCAGCGAGTGTTTAAAACACCACTTTTTTACGGGAACATGGCTGTCGCATCCGTGGTTTGCAAGAGGCGCTTCCGAAAGCGCGAGCAGTCGCCAAGCGCGGGCGTGCGGCGTGTGGCGCTTGATGGCGCGGCGGCCGAACGCAAAGGGCCACCGAAGGGCTGGTGCGGCTGGCGGGCGCCCGCGTTGCCGTGGCGACCGTGAGGGGGCGTGGTGGGGGCGGGGCGGGGGCGCTCTGCGTGTCTTCGGGCGCCGCGTGCAACCGGCACTGTGCTCAATTACGTGTTTATCGATACTCATTTGTTTCAACATGGCTTTTGTGCTTTGATTCAAAGGCTTTGTACCTGGAACAGACAAAACATTAATTGTGCAAACAACTTATCGGGTAAATAATTTTTGTTGCGAAAAAAGCTGCGTGCGGCACGTTCATTAATCATAATTTTGATGGAACAGCGCATAATTGATAATTCAGTGCCGCCGCGAGGGGCGGGGGACGCCCGGGGGCCGCTCCTCTGCCCCGCGCTAGTTGGGGTGGGGGAGGGGGGAGGGGGAGGGGCAGAGGAAGGCCGGTGCGTGGCCATGGCTGCGGAGCACTTGGCTTGATTTGATTTATTTTCGTCAAAGAACAGTAAAAACAGTATCTATGTGAAATGTGGGGAAGAGAGGAGAATTATAACTTCGCACCTTTTCTTGAACTACAGAAACCCTTCCCCACCCTTTTACTACGCATAGTTGAATGTTGAGGAAAGGAACCAACAAAGGGAGGTTAGCAACATTCGTGAACAACTCCGTCATTAATTCCTAAAAGCGAAAGTTCCACAACCCATCTGTAGCATCTGCAATATTGTTGTTTCAAAAAAACACATCCTACTGGAATTCACGAACAAGAATTCAAGATAGACAAAAGTGCTTAGGAGAAGAAAACTTCGGTGCCATATTCCACCACTCAGTTATGAAGAAAATGTGATAAAATTTTGTTAAAGTGATGATATTTTTCAGAGATTTGTGGTTGTACTTAATAATTGTATTAGTCACTCATGACCTTTATTGTTTATGCGACTTTTAATAAAATAATTTAAAAATGAAGAGAATCAACAATGCATGGTTGTAACATTTGAAAAGAAGACATTTACTATTCCGACTAGAAAACTTATTTGCGTTGATAAACAAATTACACACATGATATTTTTCGTACTGCTAACAAAATACCAACCCTCAACCGCGGCTCTATTAACTAGCAAAAGAAGAGCTCAACGAAACGTGTGCATAGTGGAACTATATTTACGTTCAGAAAGCAAAACAAGGGACCATTTCATCATTTACCCAATGGATCAAGAGAGTGGACGCAAAACCTGACAGAGAAGCTTCTCGCACGTCGTTTTCGGGGAGGTCTTCATCAAATGCTCTCTCTGCCACAATGCCTGCCGCCATTCCTGCCGCCACCCCTGCCACCATCCCTGCTGCCATCCCTACCGCCATCCCTGCCACCATCCCTCCCGCCATCCCTGCCACCATCCCTGCCGCCATCCCTGCAACCATCCCTGCCGCCATCCCTGCCGCCATCCCTGCCGCCATCCCTGCCACCATCCCTGCCGCCATCCCTGCAACCATCCCTGCCGCCATCCCTGCCGCCATCCGTGCCGCCATCCCTGCCGCCATCCCTGCCGCCATCCCTGCCGCCATCCCTGCCGCCATCCCTGCCCCCGCAACCGCCTTCATCGCTTTCACAGCCGTCATTACCGTTACTACCGCCTCCCACGCAACCGCCACGATTTCCCTCTCTGCAGTCGCTGCCGCTACCGCCACTGACGCGCCTTCTCCGCTTACTTGCCAGGCTTTGCCTCGTCGTCGCGAACAAGGGGTCCTTTGGCGCGTATTTTGGGCCAGTGGCTTCCACTGCTCGCCGCCAGGGAAAACGCACTTAGGGTGCGTTTATTTTGACGGCGCCGCGCCACGTCCCTGCGCAGTCCCCCCGGCAAGACTTTGCACACGTGACATGTAAACTCCACACCCCCTCACAACGTCTGTCCCTCTGCCCGCGCTCCGAGAGCAAGCGTGCCCGGACATCTACAGAGGCTCTCAAAATTGACCGTACACTATGTAAGAAAATACAATATATCAAGATACACTATATAAGAAAAATATTTATTGCAAAATTGTGAGGTACAAAATAAATATATGAATTAATGCAAACCTTCTTCTTTCATACATTACAATAATATCTTGAAATAAATGAATAAATAAATAAAAAAATAAAAGTCTAATACAAATGTAATTCACCACAAAAACGTTGGGAATTTGTTTTCCAGAAAAACGAAAAATAATAAGTCAACATTTTGTGACCTTTTGCACATTTGACGACCTTTAGCACAAATAACAACTTCCAGTCTTGCTGGCATTGTTCTTACAAGCATCCTTGTAAATTCAGGCGCAATACGTCCATTCTTCAGAGATGACCCTCTTGGACTCTTTTTTTTATTCCAAACTTTATCCTTCTGCATAGTCTGATCTGCATAGTTTCTGCATAGTATTTTTTTTAATTCCAACCAAAATTTCTCAATAGGATTGAGATCGGATGATTGTGGCAGCGCTTCAAGGCGCTTTGGTAATATCTTATATAACAACCATAACTTCACACTATGCGCTGCATGGATGAATGCGTTGTCCTGCCGACAGTAATATGTCGACCCTAGTGCAAGATTAGCTGCACTTTGTTTGACATTACGTTCTAAAATTTATAAATATCCAAATGTGTCTACTGTGGAATCAATAAAATGGAGTTTCCCGACACCTGATGCAGACATACAGCCCCACACCATTACAGCCCCTGCTGTGCTTCACAGTTGCACGCAAATTTTTATCTTCGAAGGCTGCTTGGCTAAAAGTAAATTCAAGATCCAAATATCTTGAATTTACTTTTATCACTGGAAATCACTGTTTGCCACTACACCGAAGGGTGGTTTCTGAAATATTTCACGATTGCACGTATTGCGCATATTTGCCTTACTAAGGCTTCTTCATCGCTACTCTCACGTTGTAACCTGCGTGTCATAGTGTCTTTCGGACAATTTCTGATAATACAGTTCTCCTATTGTTGAAACCACCCACAGAGCCATTTTAATAAGACTTGGGGAGGATTCTTGCTGATGTTATTCCCAACATTTCTTCTATCTCGTTCGTTTAGTATCGGAATTCGGCTTCAGCCTATTTTATTAATTAATCTGCCATCGTACTTGAATTACCATACTTTGAAGAGGTGAATGAGGTCTTCCCATTGGTATCGCAATACCTCGTAATGATCTTCCCCTCATGGCTAAATTCACAATAAGTCTTCTTTCTTCCATCGTCGTTTCTCTTCTCAGGTCCATTTTCAATTCAATGATGCTCTCCTCAAATCTGACCATCAACTAATCTGTTTGTCTCAACTTTGTACCCAAGAATCATTTCAACGGGTACGTTTTAAAGCGCGCTTTTGATTGTGTACGTTCATTTCTGTGAAACGCTTATTTATAGCTATCACACAAAATATTGAATATTACACGCAATAAATCAATTTTCTGCATTCAAATTGCACTAGTCCTTCCAGAAAACTTTAAATATCAAAATTACATATGTTCTTTTCAGAAATATACATATGAGAAGTATTATGGTATCATTAAAGGTGTACAGTAAAGGTGTACGTTCAATTTTGAGAGACTCTGTATTAAAGGCTTCTTGTGTACAATGAAACAAATGTATTTTTACTCTCTCGCATACAACTAATCATAGTATAGCGATAACATTGTAATGCTGCAGAAAAAAGGCGATTTTTTGACAGAAAAAAATCGATTTATGGGGACGCGATTACGAAACAGTGGATACTTCTTGTGTCTTTATGTTGTGAATACCTTTCTGTAAGATCACTTACACTGACACTTATATGCACTACACTACCACACCAGAGACCAGTGGCGAGCTGAGAGCGTAGCCCGACTGGGGTGGTGCCCCGCTGTTGGGAAATGGTTGGGGAATACGAACACAAGCCAAAGTATACGTCGACGATGGATCTCAACATCCAGTGGGGAAGGAGCATCGCTACCTCCTCTAAAATCGCGCACTACACTTTCGGGAAAAATGAAGTTGACGCACCTCGAAACACGAAATATTCACTTAAGAATCTATTAGCCTTCTGGTGCTTTTCTACCGATGTTTTTGCGTTGTGATTAGAATTACTATTATGATATTAATATACGATAAGTAGGGAACGGATTTTCATGTAAGTAAATATTTTTACAGATCTAAGATATGTGTACACAATTATATTTGGAGTTTGCAAATCATTCTGAATGAATTAAAAGCATTTTTATTTTATCTATTTTTACTTATTTAGGTTTAATTTCATATTTTTACGTATTTTACCAATTGCTACATATTTATTTATATTTTAGTACAAATTAATTAACATTTACATATATTTACATATCGAAAATAAATACTTTAGATTAGAGTTCGCAAATAAATATTTCGAGAATAGTCTTTCTGACAAGAAAATAAAACTGAGTTTCTTTTACTCCCGTCCTCCGCCGTGAATTGTCAAACTTATGTTTTGTTCAGACCAGTACACAATTTTTGGCAGGTTCTACGTAAATGTACGCGTAAACTTCTGCGGCTCGAGTTCATGAGTTCTTAGCTGTCCGGGTTCACTACCCTGAGGGAGCTTGCAAAATGACAGGCAAAACGTCGGCCTCTCAGCCAACGACGCGGCGTCACCCGGACTGCCAAGAACTCAGGTTCTACGTAAAACTACTGAGCAATGCCAAAGACCACTTTGCTGCGAAATGTCTTCTGTTGCCAGGCAGATGAGGTGGGAGCCAGCTTTTCTTGCCTCAGAATGTCAGTTGAGTGCGAGCAGTTTGAGGTAGCGACATTATTCAGAAGTGGGTTGATTTTTACAATATCATCACTAAAAATTACGTTGTACGAGTTGATACAAATCATGTCAAAGACTAAATGAGAATATGTATGTGTGTGAATTAAGCAACCAAACGGATGTAAATGAAGAGGCCATAAATATCGGATTTCAAAGAGCAGTATTTCGCCGTGAGGAAGTTTGCAGAATACCGACCAAAACGTCGGCAACTGTGTCTAGGACGCAGCGTCTGTCATCGTAGTTGCTCTTGCATTGTGATTATTTTGAATAATGACGTCCAGAGTCTCTTATCTCGCAAGGAATTTTCTTTCTGCTGCACGTAACAACAGAAAATAAAGGAGAAAAAAGCAAACCGATGCGAAGTATAGTTCGAAGTGGCGGGGATCTACTCAAGCACCAGACGTGTCTTTCAACATGATTGGAAGTGTAATGAATGAGTGGATGTGTAAGGAGAGACGGGAGGACAAGGACGAGAAAGCAAAAGTCGTTCGTGGTCTTTGACCCTTTTTAGGTTTTTTGATTGATTAGCGATTCCGGGCGTGTCAACGGCTAAAGTAGTTTTCCTGTAAGTGTAATGCATGTTTTATCGCTGCACGTGGCGGTGATTACTCCCTCTGGTTACTGGGATCCGGCGCAGCCCTACACGTCTGCTCGTGGAGTTTGCCTCAATCACATATCCACCACCAGCGGGGCTCTGCTCCAGTCGAGACAAAAGGTGAACTCCCGACAGGTCCGCCGACTTCTGTGGTAGTACACCGCATGCACGTGTGTGTGAATGTAAGGGACGAGAATAGGACAAGGAAGAGGAAGGAAAGGTCGCGCCGTGTGCTAGGGTTCTGCTCCGGCATTCGCCTAGTGTTCATAGGCTGAGTGTTCCGTGGCAGAAACCACGGAAAGATCAGAGCAGCCGGCCGCTACAACCCTACACCAGACAGCGGCTGAATTCGATCTAGCTATCTAGCTAGTGTCGAAATTCTTCCATCGCCGGTACTCGAAATTTAAGACCTGCCGATCAGAGGCACTGCAGTGACATCAGTTGATGCCCTGAGCCAACTAAGCCGGTCGGTTTGTTACGATTCTTCCCCCATATAACTGGTATTGATCGGAGAAACGGCGGGAAGCATTGGCCATCTCCCAATTCGTTACTGACAATGTGATTAGACTGTTGATCTGATTTTCGTAAATAATATTGTATAATCTGCGTATGTAGTTTTCATTTCGTTTAGAAATCATATTTTTTGATGAAAACTAGTGTCAAATTAATTCTGTAGAGGTATAGCGTTTGTTCAGCTTCTCTGAATCCCTTTTTAAGGTATGATCGACGACGTTTGTCGTTCAAAAATTTGAAAACGCTCGTGTGTGTAGTTTTTAAACTTTATCGCGAGTTTTTATTTTACATATTTTCAATTTTTTGACAAAAAATTCATGTATGTGTACGTGTTTTACTTTTACACTTGTATTAGAATAAATTCCGTGCCCGAATGAAAACATTTATATTATAACAAATTATTGTCACATATTATTAATGCTGATGTGAAAAATAGGATGTGAAATTAACACAATTATAAAGTTAAATGAATTTTTCCAATATTTGTTGGAGAAACATTACATAAAAGTTATTAAATATAATTAAAATAATTTAATATATTTTGGTCTCCCCAGTCATCTTGTGCGCTGGGGTGACTGGACTGCTTTTCCCGCGTACAGACCAGTCCCGCCTATATTCACACACGTTTCCTTGTTGCAGTATCGTACATCGGTTATACTGCAGCTATTATTTTCTTTCAGTGGATTATTGCTTTTATATGAGCCTCAAAAACCTAGGTGCCTCAAAAACCTAGAGGTTCCATCGAATGACGGAAATGTAATTTCCAAAATTTAGAACCCTAATATATATTAAAACGTAAGCAATTCATGAAAATTAATTAAAACTAAGTTTAATAATAGTCTTTTTTTAAGGAAAAAATTGAAATGTTGATATTTTTTGTTATATTCTTTTTTTTCGTTAATCGGCCGACTAGGACCACGCAAGCAAGCATCCTGCATTTACCGTGGCTCAGTTTTTATTTATTATCGCGGTAGCAGGTGCTTGCAACAATTCTTAGGGGGGACCAGCATTTAGCTGCATCCGATTTTTATCCCCCATGGTTGTTAGCCCGGGGGTACGGAAGATGAAAGATGATAAGAATGGTTTAGGAGGCGATAGGTGATCGTGGACTTTTGGAACCATCCCAGCATTCGCCTTTATGACCGAGGGAAACCACGAAAACCCCGGTCAGGATGGCCGACCCGGGAATCGAACCCGGACCTCCCGATTACGAAGTCAGTGCACTACGCACTGAGCCACTTCGCTCGGTTTTGTTATATTCTTTAGTATCATTAAATTCGAGTACATTTAGCAAGACTTGACTACAAAACGACTTAAAATAAATTCTTAGTTATAAAAACAAGGCGTGAGAATTCTCGGTATATGATGATGTCTTGTATAATGACTGTGAGTTTTTATGAATAAAACAATATTTCATCAATTTCGTACTAGGATGTTTTGTGAACAGTGATAAGAAAAAGGCGGGTTCAATCCCATCAAGGTTCCAGGCATTCCCTTGACATTTGCAGATCGGTAAGTTTGCCGCGCGATCAGGAATCGAATCCACAGGCCGACTACCCCGATCAGCTGTTTCTCTGATCATGTCCAGGCAAATGCCGGACGAGTGCCTAGAGTGCTGGACATGAACCGCGCGGGAAGCGTCTTTCCCTATCCCACCCTCTTTCCCATCATGAGGACCGAGTAAAGGTTTGATAGACTTTCGATTCCTGGCGCGTCAAGGTAATCAGTTCCGTAAGTTCAGTGCATGCTTTCATCGGACGGAAATGGCAATAATCTCACCCTTGAGCTGGCGGCACCAACGGCGCTAACTCACACGTCGCCTCGTGGGGTTTTCGTCAATCAGGTATCTCCCACCATCGGGGCTCTGCCACAGCCAAGACAAGCTGTAAGCTTCCGACTTGTGTAACAGTGTAGTTCATGTAATTGTACGTGTGTGTAAGTAAGGGGTGAGGATAGGACAAGGAAGAGGAAGGCAAGATCATGCGCCCGTTTATTAGGGTACTGCTCCGGTATTGGCCTGGTGTTGATCGGAGAAACCATGGAAAACTACCGATCAGAGCAGCCGGCTGTTAGATTTCTCCTACAGACAGCGTCTGAATTCGATCTAGTTGTCTAGCTAGAGTCGAAAATGCTGTTACCATCGGAACTCGAACCCTGGAACCTCCCGGTCAGAGGCACTACATTGACATTAGTTGATGTTCTGAGCCACCTTTGCCGGTCCGAGCGAAGGACCTCTCACACATTATAAGTAATCATTTTATTTTCGGAAATGGATTGGTTTGAAAATACAGCGGCAGGAAAAATCCTGTAATTCAGTGTGAAGATCACTATTTATTTGCTAAAGGAAACCACGGGACACAATTCATTTCAGAATTCCATCAAATGGAAGTTAGTGAATCATATGGAAATATTGTAAAGATTATTAATTCTTTCGATGAGTTAATTGTACTCCAAATGGTACATTTACGAGGCAATGGTTAACTATAAAATTTAAAGACTATAAACATTCACGAATACTTCAGCGTGCTTGTCGTCCATTCCTTAGATTTGCCCTCTAATAACGAAGGAAAATTAAAATCGTCGGTAACGATAAGAACGTTTTTTCATAATTTTGAACGAGTGGGAACTTTCTTAAGAGATATGTCTGAATAGAGCAGCAAACATTTGTAAATAAGAGTTGGAGAAAGGTGGCGGAAGGTAGAGGGAGGTAGAAAGAGGGTTCGTGTGCTTAACAGGAACAAAATTCTTCGGGCGTTGGAAATAGAATATGAGTGTATGTGATATGCAAGTAATGCGACTTAAATGCCTTTGGGCCACACAGAGACGGAAATTTCATTCTTTGCGAAACATAAAGTTTAAAAAAATTGTTAACAAGAAAAATAAAAATTAACTACCAATAAAAAAAAATACGACAGATAGTTGATGTATTTTTGATGTATATTCACTTAGAAGTGTATTTTGTCATTGAAAATAAAATATATTTCCGTCGCGAAACCACCAAATATTAACGCACATCACATTTGACTTTCGCTTTAACGCACTTTCACATTTGACTTTCGCTTAATTCACCGTCATTCAAACGCCGACAACTTTGTTCCACCTCAGTAATTGAAATGCCGTTTCCTATCTCCGAAGCCTCACGCGGCGATCTTTTCATACGAGCGTGGAAAGCCGTACTCCCGGCGCGAGCTGCGGGACGCTCCGCGTCGCATCGCGCCGCGCGTCATCGCCCGCGCCCCCGGGGGTGGGCGGGGCCCTTTTCAGCGCCGCGCGCCGCGCCAGGCACCTGCCGCCCCCGCGCGCAGGCCAATTCCGCCGCCCGCATTCCCACCCCGGCGCATTGTGGGCGCGCGCGCGGCCGAGCAACGTGTCATGTTCTTTCGAGCGCCCGCTGAAAAGACGGCAAACTGTCATTAAGTTTGTATGGCTGTCGGGGATAAAAAGCGGTGTTTATCTCGAAGTCTATCGCGCGGCGGCGGGGCGGCGAGGGGAGCGCGCAGGCGGAAGGGCGGGGGAGAGGGGAGCGGGGCTGTGACGCCGCCGCCGCGCAACGCAGCGTCGCTGATAGACGGCTGGAAAAATAAACAGGCGCGCAGATAGACACAAGGTATAAAGCATATGAACTGACGTCCGGACAGCGGCGTGGCGCGTGACAGACGGAAAAATACATGCGGAGATCGGCGGCGCTCCGCAGCTGATAAACAGGCAGCTGAAAAGAACGGACAAAATGAATCCGTCTGTCTGTCCGTCCGTCTGTCTGCCCGCCGGAGCGAGAGAGCGACGCGAGGGCCGCGCACGGGTGGGGGTGGCGGGCGAGGGTAGGGGCAGGGCGAGTGTGGCGCGGAAGTGGAGGTCTGTGTTAGCGCCCCAGTGGGCGAAACTGCGCTGGCGATGGAGATAGCGGGGCGAAGGGAGGGGGGAGAGCTCGACCGCAGGGCCGGGGTGGGTTCGTGGGGGAGGGGGGCGGTGACGGCGGCGGGCGCGTCGGCAGCAGAGCCCCGCCGTCAGCGAACGCGTTTCGTCATGTGATTATGAAACACGTCGAGGCGCATTACGTCGCACGCGTGACTGACAATGAAAAGTATTCGCCGGGCGGAAGGGGCGCGGCAGAGCGGCGCGCGCGGGCGGAGCGGCGGCGGCCTGGACAAGTGCGGGCGGGGAGGGGCGGGGCGGAGCGGGGCGGGACGAAGCGGAGTAGACCACGTCGCGGCGCGGAGGGCCGGGGCGGGCACGGCGAGGCCGAGTGGGCAGGGGCAGCTTACACGCGTGCGGGGCCGGGCTACAAGAAGCGGAGCGGAGCGGGGTTGAGGCGGATCGGGGCAGAGCGGAACGGGGCGAAGTTCAGCAGAACGGAGCGACTGGAGTGGAGCGGGGCGGAGCGGGACAGAGCGGGGCTGGACGGAAAGGAATAGGACGCAGCTAAGCATGCTGGACGGGGCGGGACGGAGCGGGGCGGAGCGGAGCGGGGTGGAGCGGAGCGGACCGGGGCAGATTGGAGCGGGGCGAAGCGGGGCGGGACGGAGTAGAGCGGGGCGGGACGGAGTAGAGCGGGGCGGGACGGAGTAGAGCGGGGCGGAACGTAGCGAAGGCCATGGCACGGCGGGGTGGGGCCGAGCGGGCGGGGACGCGCGGACTTCCACGCGTGGGGAGCGGCGGTGTGGCGCGGAGGCGGCCTGGACTCGTGCGGAGCAGGTTGGAGCGAGGCGGGCGACGCATGCGGGGGGTGAAGAGGGTTGGTGGGTGGTGGTGGGTTGGAATGTAGGAAGTGGGGGCGAGGTATGAGAGGGGCACATGTGGAAAGGCGTGCGCGTAGGCGGTGGGGATTGAGGGCGGCGAAGGGGTGACAGCGGAGTGATCTCGTCCGAGGAGAGCAGGAGAAGCGAAATGTACGCCCGGGCGGCCACAGTAGGCGTAGTAAGTGTCTGGGAGTGTTCACATGGCAGTGGATTTATTCTCTGCGTTTTATATTGGGATTTTAAAAAGAAAATCTGATTATTTAAGGTTACTCAGGGTGACTGCAGTCAGGGATTATTCGTATTAATGTGAATCCAAAATTCGTTTGTCATACAACCCGGCGCAGCGCTCGATTGGGTTTGTGCGCCTGGTGGGTCTGGCAGGGATGAGGAACCGTGAGAGGTCCTTGATGTTTCTCAACAAGGGAACTAATTCCCTCTAATGTACGGGTTTGTACATACCACCTCGATGAATATAAACAAGGGTCTAGGAATTCAGAACATTTGCTTTGTTGGAAGTGATAACTTCCATTCAAATCATCTTGCATATTCGGCGACTGATCTTATAGTATAGTATTTGTAGGGGCGAACACCAATGGCGATCACGACTTAATCTCCTGAGCGAATACTAGTCATTTTTCATGTTATGTTCACAATTGTATTTTCTTCTCTACTTTTTACGTAATTTTACTAATGGAATTGGGTTTAGACTCTAGTTTCAGGTATATTTTTAATATTTTCAAATATGCACGATCCATGTCATAATCAAAACACTCATGGTCCATAATTTATTGTTAAATAATTATCATTCCTCCATGAAAACATGTCTCAAAGATATATCAGATTTTTAGCCATTGATCACACATAGTACATGAAATTGCAGTCGATGGAAATGAACAAGAAATATGCAAACCGAATGGTCGATTCCCAGGAAACAACAATAATAAATATGTTATATTTTAATTTTAGGTATATGAGTTTTTCCTGCGAGGGCACCTCCGTACATATTTCATAATATATGTCCGTACATTTCATTTCGATGCCATTGGCTCAGTGTTGCACAATCAGAGCTGGATCCTTGCAGCTAATTGGCTATCCGGGACACGCCGCGTTCTAGGCTCAGGTGCCAACGTTTCGGCCGCGATTCTGCGACCTTCCTCAGGACGAAATGTGGCATTTCGCCTTGAGGGAGGTCGCAGAATGATGGCCGAAACGGTGGCAGCTGTGCCTAAGACTTCCGTACATCCAAGTAGCTGACTCCGGCCGAGGAAGCCTAAGCTTTCCCTTGGATTCGTGCATTTCACCATCGGCCAGCGTGCGACGGGAGTAGTCATAGCCGCTAACCTCTTGCACATGTCACGCTCAGTCGCCACTGTGTGTGTGCAGTCGCGTCTCCCAAGAATTCACCCATGCCCACGCTTAAGGCAGTGTAGGGTGCCAATTCTTTGGTCAATAGACATCCCCACGCCTTTATCCTCCATCGCTTCGTACACAGCAACGAGATCCACTAAAATTAGAACGAGAAAGTTCACCAGGGCGATCGAACGCGTACATGTTCGTTATGATTTCGGGAAATTCAAGTCCTATTCTTAGGTAGTTCAACATTAACATTAATGTGTATGTTGTTTATAATGTATATTTCAATTGTAAAGTAATCCCAAAATGTAATGTGATTAATTTCGTAATTTTATATAACTTCTTACAAACTGTCGGTTCGTTGAAAAGAAGAGAACTAGACTTACGACACACATATTGTCCATATTACTCATATTCACTCATATTAACGAAATACAAATTCTTCAAAATAAATTTATCCGAAGAATATTTAATGCGCCCAGGTCGATTCCAGACTCTCAATTTCACAATGAACTGAAAACTGATACTATCCACTCCCTAATTCGTTCACAAAGCCTTACATTTTTCAACTCCTTATATGATTTACAACAGACACGCACTTAAGTCAAACATATCATTTTCCTCGACGACTATCAGAATTTCCTAAAGATACATTTCATCCACCATAAATTCTTAACTTTCAATATTTTAGCTTTCTACTCTACATCTTATTCACAAATTTCATTTTTTTAATAACATAACCTCCTTAAAATTTAAAAGTTACTAATTCCTTCAACAGGTTCCTGTGAGTATCATGTCGCCAGTTCTTTATTTATGTCGAATTTATTTACCCCTGAAAGACAAAGGTGTCTAACAGTTAGAAATAAATTTTAAAAGAGACTTACGCCTCGCGCTAATGTCAAGTGTTGCAAACGCTATTTTGTAGCCTTGTGCGCTCTAAGCAGCGTTCGATGATGTCGCTTTCAAGAGTAATTGCCCCTCTCCTTTTATGCAGGCACTTTCTTCAAGCCATCGAAGTCTGCAGGGAAAACTCCTCAAGACATTATAATGTAAAATGTATGTTTTCCCACTCGTATGTCAAGCTGGTGTATTTGCTGTGAGTAAATGTGAATTTTTCTAACCAGGTTCTTTTGTGAATATGTACGAAGGATCAGCAGAGCAAATCCTATTCAATTCCTCTATTGAATTATCTTCAGGCTCTAGCTAACTGTATTATTCCATCTTTTTATCAGTCCACGTCTAATTCATATATATGCGAGGCTAGACACGTTTTTCTTCATTTGTGAAAATATGTTTTTGAAGCATTTGAGTTAGGACTCTAACCTACTCACATGTATTAAATGTGAAAAAACAAATGGCTCCGGTTGAGGTGTGGCTGACAAGTTACGCGAACAAAAATACAATATTTACTCATAATGGAAGTCGTGGATACGAGGAAATAAACATCCGCGTACGTTCTTCAAAGCAATGATTTATTGCATTTTTTAGATGCCGGCATAGTGTATTATACTGATCTTGAAAATTTCTTTCAATAAATTGCAATTTATCGGGAAGTTTACCATTTTAATTTTAATTTGCCGTAGGGATCGTAGCATCCTACTTCCCGGGCTCTGGGTTCGCTTTCCGCCAAGGGTAAAAATAATGGTAGTTTTCCTTCAAAATCGTTCCTTCTGTAGCTGTGCGACGCAGAAAAGCTCAGGCAGGCACAATTTGTTAGTTTCGGAGAAGGGAATATGTTATGTTCGCCCCATATCTCCCCTCCCCCAAGTGTGGGTATTAACTGGGCCAAGGCATGGGATTTCAGTGCCAAGAGACTCTTTTTTTCGGCTTAGTTTCAACCTGGTGACTGCGTTTAAGCCCAAATATCGGGAAGGGCTTCAGATCGCGTGAGCTCACATCCTATTTGTCGGTGTCTTATTTTTATAGGCAGGAGTCCGTACCGAAGTGCATCCGTACCAAGATTATTCTTACGTTGTATGGGCGTCGGAAAAGGCTGTTTGCTAGTACTAGCAAGAGGAATTTGCTCAGATGTGTGGGAATTTAATAGGTTAATTTCATTCATCAATGAAAACAACTATTTTTGTTGTATTCACATTTTGCATGATTTCATTGTAAAGAGTTTAATTAAACTTAATGTTTTCCTTGTGGATCGGTATATCTTTTTATCATTATATTTCATGAAGTATGTTTCACCTGCCAATACATCGCAGTGTCGATAGATCACTACTTTTTTTACAAACGTTGCCATCCCTGCTTCTTCTGGGCTGCCGCGACCTAATGCTTTTCCAATCACCCTCCGTCCCCGCTCCGCCCCCCTCCCCCCCGGCCAGCGCGCCGTCTGCGCTGCCGCGCCGCGCGCGTATCTCGCAGACAGCGTAATTAAATAAACATACGCAGGGCGCGCTGGTGGCGCTATCGCCCGTCCGCGCGGTGATTCCTTGCATTGATCGCCCCGCCATCGCTCCTTATCGGCCGCCGCCTCGTGCCGCCCCCGCCCCGCGGCCCCAGCCTCCGCCCCCGCGGCCCCAGCCTCCGCCCCCGCCGCCACCGCACACGGCGCGCCGCTGATGCGAGCGGCCGCCGTGAAATATGGCGCTATTAACTAAAGCGGTCGCTTTATTGTTATTGCAGACATTTCGGCGCGCTCAGCGTGTATGGATAAGTGAAAATAAATAATGCACAGATAAAACGCGGCCGTCACTTTTATGAAACATCTGTAGCGGCGGCGTCGCTGTCGTCCCGGCGCTGCCGCCCCCGCCGCCCCCGCCGCCCGCCTCGCTGCGCCGATAGGCGACGCGGGGCCGTTCAATCCCATTATCAAGGCAATAAAGACATTTCATCTGGCGAAAGCGGCCGCCCTCGCTGCCGTGTGACAGTCAAGGGGAGATAGTGCCACCGAGGGGGGCTGGGGGCTGTCTTTACGCCGTGAAGCACCGCCCCCGCATATGGACTGCTAGACCACCGCCCACAACACAGCGCTGTAGATTTCTCGCTCGCAAGTGGGAGAACGTGGGGTGCACACATTATTCTTCTGTCATGCCGGGGAAGCAGTAACTCAAAATTCGATATTCCCTGTGAGTACCACTCTTTGAAACTTTGAAAACTAAATGTAACGCACGATATATACAAAATTATCGACAACAAACACCGTCCATTGGTCCAGTCTGCTTCAACGTTTAGCTCAGAATAAAAGCATTTTAGCGAATTTGAATATTCTGATTAATGAACAATATGTCAAGAATATAACACGAAGTAAAAACTTAGCAAGAGAAAAAAGTACCAGAGGTATATCATATGCTTTCGACTGCGCTGCCTTTCCAATGTTTCTTGCATAAATAAGTTGAACCTACTTACCTATCTTTGTAATATTCCAAAAAGTATGTTAAGAACCTACATACAGAAAACAAAATATTATAGAATTGTAAAAAAGAAGCAACCAAAAAAAAAGAAAGAAAAGAAATGTATTAAACAAAAGACTTACTGCCCTCTAGCCTTCGGAATCATTTCCGTTTTTACTGTTTCTCCATATCTTTCTTTTCAACATCTGAGTATTGAAAAGTTGAGGACTCCTTGATTAGAAAATTCTATTACTTTTCAGGTCAGGTGGTATGTACCTTTGTGACTATTGTGTGTGATTGTATATAATGTGAGTTATAACAACACATTTCAAAGTTACTGTTCTGGCATCGGAATTGCGATATATAAGTGGACTTGAAAATAAGCTTCATTAATTAGTGTGAAGCTCGAGCCCTGTCATAACTCAATAGGTAAATGGTTGGGATCTGGTCTGCGGTATCCTTGGAACTCATACACTGTAAAATCACATTTACACATTGAGAAAAACATGTTTTTTATACAATCTTTGAAGAACACGCTCATGCGAGGCTCGCAATTGAGTTGAAATTCACGCCAGGCAGGTCAGCTGTGCTTGTGGAAGACGTTTACAGGCACACTTGCACTATTAGGAAAGTCTTCAGAAGCACGACACAATTCAAAGAGACAAAACGAATCGCATGGGGCATGAGTTCAAGGTGCCACGGTGAACTAGTACAGTTTTAACTTGAAGAAACATATGGATATTTATCGCAATTGAACTTGTTGCAATTACCGTACAGTTTGAGATACGTTATATACATTAGCACTGAAATACAGCTCCCTTATAATAGGACTTCTGTTGCTCGGTGGCATGAAACATCACGTGATGTCAGACACGTCTCTCACCCCGCAGAACCTCTTACATTCTGAATTTCGTCGCCTTGTCGCTAACACAAAGGTTCGAGATTGAAGGAGCGGGCATGACTTTAACCAATCGAATTTGTTGGTTTGAAAAGATTCTGGAACACTTTGAAACGAATTTGCAAGCGACACCAAAGGCGTGGGCAGAATTCCTGGGAGCCGCGCCTCCTTCGCCTTCGCCTGCGCCTGCGCGGGCACCGAGTGGGCGCATGGCTTTGCACGCGGCAGGGTTCAAATCCGTGAAACCCACATGCAGTTACTGCGTTCGAGTCACAGAACGCGCGGTTTCAGGCTCGTCGATAAAGGTATATCCAATAAAAAACGACGAAATAAAACTACAAACAAACAAACATGAAATTTGAGTTAATGTGCTCTCATAAGAAATACAGACATACATATAATAGATATGTAATACTTCATTTTTTGCCAAGGAACGACTGGCTAATATAATCTATCGATTAAAGTGCGCTTTAATAAACTCACATGCATGCAAGACCACACGCAGAAACACGCACGCACACACACACACACACACACATGGTCAGTCACCTCTCAGGTTTGTAATTACGTAAGAAAAAAATCCTTGACCTGATCACTTTAAGCGAATGAATGCTTGATATGTGTTATACATACGATTGCCGGAGGTCACGCAATATCCAAATTTTAATGTACGGAGAAATTAAGACCAGGGACAGAGGATTCGTCGGTCGAATATGAATATAATAGAAATGGTCTAGAACCGAATTTGGCACGAATCCACTATGTGCTATTCTAAAATTCTTACTCCTTAGCTATATTTCTGTGGAAAATGTAAATGCTGCGATTTGCAATGCATTGCTGAAATTCGTTCCGCAGTCCAGATCACAACACCAACAAGACATTTCACGTTTTTCATAAAACGATTCCAAAAAAATATCCTCGTGAAATAAGCTCTAAGTAAGTATTAAACTACCAGGACAAAGATATCTCACCATACGGATTATTATTTCAATATTTATGCTATATTCACTTCACTCAATCTTGTAACTTCTGTGTATCTTTGTCTTGTCGAGCCGCCATAATTATATATTTAATTTATTAAAAATAAACAATTTTTTTCCAATCTTCTTGCAATTGTAACTGATTTCTAGCTTTTCCACTGGCCAATTCGTAAGCACGCATTGTCACAAAACGCACATATTCCGTAATACATGTATATACAAACTTTTACAAAATCTTATAAGACTCAACATTCAGAGAACAAATGATGACAGATCGATTGGGGAATATTCATTTTGTAGAGAAAGCTACGTGCAGTTCAAGCGCTTGTGTTGGGGACGGACGGGTTGAAAAAAACAGCAATTTTTTGGAATCATGAAATGTGGATTCTGTCTACGAGACTTATTAGAGAAAATAATATACTGTATGCCCAAAAAAATAGTTTACGGTATCAGTGTGCCTACAAAATTAATATTATAATTCTTTCTTTTTACAAAGTACGTAGGTGAGAAAGTAAAAAAAAAATGTATTTTCAATGTGGCGAAGCAGCTTATGCTGCTTCCGACCACTACAACATATTTTATAGGCAGAAGTCTATAGAGAAATGGCCAGATCAGAATTCTGTGTGGCACGTAGGGAGATTTTCTGGAATAATATTAATAAATGTTCTGAGATTTAAGTATATTCATAGGCTGTTTCAAACTGAAAGTTACAAACATTATCGTTCTGACGCTAAGAGATTTCGGGTATCCGAATACCCCACTCGACTTTGACTTGTCTACAAACCATGGACAAATGCCACATGTGCAAATTTGTTGTATGGAAAACCCCATTACATGTTCACAGGCAGAAAGTGATTATTTTCGATCCTCTCCACGCCATAGAAGTTTGTTACATTTATTATGATACTGAATAATATGTTGCAATGGAGTTTTTTGAAGTATTCTTAATTAAAACTCGGTAAATTTTCTTGGTTTATTCCAATATATTAATAGAAATATTTCTCCCCACATATAGAGGTATATTGAAAGGCAAACACGGGCATTTATGAAAGTCCGCTGAGTCGTCCCCATTCCTGTGTGAGGATGTGCGTTCCTGCGCGCAGGTGGGCCGAGGGCGGGAGCGAGGGAGCTGGTGAGGACGGGGAGTGAGGGGGGCGTGGTCCCTAGGGCGCTGCCGGCCCATTGCACGGCGCGAGGCTCGCGACCGCCCTTATGACCCTCTGGACGTGAGGGAGCGCGCGCGCCTTTGTCGTGCCGAAGCTGCAATAAGGACAGCGCCCCCGCCGCTCCTTGCCCGACTCCTATCTCTGGGTGGCCCCTCTCGCTTGGTCTACTGTTTTCGCTCTCACCGCCTCTTCCGCACTTTTTACCGTAGGACGCATACAGGGGTTTCGCGTAATCCAATCACACTTTTCAACAAAGCACAACTTTTAAAATGTGTAGTTCACAAACATAAAACACTGTATTCTCTCACAATGGGAAGTACGTTAAACTGACATTTTCTTCGTTTCAGTTTTACTTTGAGACTCGTGGATATATTGTGCTCGGAGTGGCTAGTAACTCCTGTATGCTGAATACGTTGTGTTTTTTGCGATGTCAAGGATAAAGATGAATGTGAATGATTCGAAATTTGAAGGGCAGATTGATCGCTCGATGAGTGACAGTGAGAGCGATGATTTTGAAAGTGATTTTACTGACTAAGAAGATAATGCTTCAATAAAAAGTGAATATCAGAGTGTAATTTCAGATATCGACGTTTCACTTTACGACGAATTAACTTTAGAAGGAGTTCGAATGAACCCCGGGACTCTCGAATACCTCAAAGACATATTGTTCTATGATTAGTTGGTAGGGAGCTTCAAAAAAGTGTTTCATCAGAACTTGAGAGCTGGAAAATTTTATTCAGTAATAATATGATCTCAGAAATGTGTATACTAAGTGTATACTAATAAATGAAAATAAAATAAATAGGACGCCAGAGGGAGAAGTGCACATATTTCATATACAGGCTGGTTGATCGTATCGTACAATTGCCTGGCATGTCTGCCATTTAGGTGTCACAGTGGCCCGATGTTGGAATCATTGAGGTCATGAGGACATCCATGTAGGACGTGCAGGCTCGGGTCGACCAACAAACACAATCCCGAGGGAGGACCGTTGTTTGGCTCGCCAAGCAGTGCGGAATCCCATGACGTCAGCATCCGCCATCCGCGAACATGTACTGGCGACTCTACAACAGCCTGTGAGTTCCCGTACAGTAGCTCGACGACTCGTATCCGCCGGATTGAGGTCCCATCGCCCCATGCGTTGGTTGCCATTGACACCGGCACACCGACGTAGGCGTTTGGAATGGTGCCGTGCCTGGGAGTCATGGTCAGAGAACGAAAGACGTCACATCACGTTCAAGTGATGAGACCCGCGTCGCCATAATCTCCAATGACCATCGTGTTCGAGTGTGGCGGCGTAAAAGGCAGAGGACACATGCTGCTCACATTGTGGAGAGACACACAGGCGTAACCCCGGCTTCATGGTGTGGAGTCATTGGATGTGCGTTCCAATCATCTCTAACAGTGCTTCGGCAGATTTTGACGGGATAGCGATACGTCACAGACATTCTGCGTCAGCACGTCCTATCCCTTTTGGTTTAGCACCCTGGGACAGTTTTCCAAAAAGATAATGAACGCCCGCACACAGCATGTGTCTACGGATTACCTAAAGCATGTTGAAGTCCTCCTGTGGCAAGCAAGATTGCCGGACCTTTCCATTATTGAACACTTGTGGAAGGACATTGGAAGGGGACTCGGTCGCAGTACCAACCTGCAGGATCTGGAGGAACAGCTGCAACAATTGTGGACTAACTTGCCTCAAGAGAGGATCCAAAGGCTGTTTGACACCATTCGGAACCGCAAAACGTCATTCATTCCAGCCAGTATGCGACACTACTGATGTGGTGCCTACATTCTATCTGTAACTGCTATCGACATTCTCTCTTTCATCCCATATTGTAAACAGTTCAACAAGGTCACAAGGTCTTTCAGCATATGTAGTATTCACTTTCAACCACTCCTTCTGAGTGCTTCATTTTTTGTTAGGCAGTTTATTCATAAATTTATTATTATTATTATTATTATTATTATTATTATTATTATTATTATTATTATTATTATTATTATTATTATTATTATTATTATTATTCGTGTACGTGCCACTAATGACCACGTAACACATTTCTCTCTCTGAGGCCCGGTTGTATTCCATCCTGGAGGCATCAATGGGATCAATAATGGGATCAGCCAAGGTTGTTAGCCGTGAATATCAATTAGGGGGATAGGAAGATGTTGTTATAATAAAAATAATAATAATTATTATTATTGTTGTTGTTATCTTCACTATTATATATCAGTTACAAATAATACAAGAAAGATGTGCTGTTGTAGCACTATTAGTTTCTCTTCCAGTCCCATTCACGGCATCATCCACTAAAAAGTCATTCCCTTCTTCGTTGCTTCCCTCCCGTGCCGCCGCGCCACCCAGCGCCGCCTGCGTGGGCAGGCGACGACTTTACAAGCCGGCCATACCGCAGCACGGCGCGGCGCGGCGTGGCGTGGCGGGGCGGCGCGGGCGAGGGACTGGCGGCTTCGATCATATCTCGCGGCCGTCGACAAGCGGATTGTGGCCGCGATGAAAGCGGCGGCGCCGCGAAATACCGCCGCCGCCGTTCGTAAACACGGCGGCGCTCTTTGCGAGACAGCCTCCGCACGAGCGGCGAAGCTGTGGGCGCGCAACGCTGCAATTCAACGCGCGCTCGAAAGGGGGTCTCGCCCGCTCGAAAACTTTCGTTTTTCTCAGGGGTTTCTGTTCCTAAAACTCTCTTTAGTCTGGCGAATGGGTTCAGTTGTCGATAATCAGCTGTCACGGTGTCGTCCAATCGGGAGGTTTGACGTCACCTTAGTGACGTCACCTTAGTGTCGCCACCTTAGTGTCGTCGCCTGAGTGACGTCGCCTTAGGGTCGGCGCCTTAGTGACGCCGCCTTAGTGACGTCGCCTTAGTGACGTCGCCTTAGTGACGACTAAGCTACGGATTGGATGACACCGTAACAGCTGATGGTATATCAAATGAAGCTCTAAACCAGGGTTGTCAAACTGGCAGCGCGCGGGCCGCATGCGGCATAGGGTGACATTTATTGCGGTCTGCGAGAGGTTATTAGTCAAAAGTGAACGTCCCTTGCATTCATGCGAGGGAGGGGGGCTTCGAGGCATTCGGGCGAGTACATCGCGCTTACCGCACGCGCCCTGTCGTGGTTAACAACCTCTTAATGTAAAAATTGTTTAAGTTTAGATTTAAGAATTATGTTTTTCTAGTAAATTCAGAAATTCAAAATCATGCCATTGTGTTTCTCTGCGTTATGCATACTACGGACTGATATGACGCATGGTTTGATTCCCCACTTTTCAGAGCATTACCACAAACTGCTGATATCAACTATATTGAAGGCTTTTGTTGCGGCCTGTGAGGCCTTGCAAGTTGGCCACCCCTGCTCTAAATAAATCAAAGTATACGATGCTTGGTTCCAGATCAAGAATTTTCACGAATAACACAATTTTCACGAACAAAATAATTAAGAAGCATTAAGTTTGAAAGCTTTGTAAGTTTTAATCAAGTCAATGAAAAACAAGGTGTAAAGAAAAAACTGTTTTTTAAAAAAAATGCTTCAATTAAAGGCGGTCAAATCGGCATTCAGTCTCCTTACGCCCGGAGTCAAAATGGGAAAATGTCTAAAGCAATGTGCACTTTCGAAGACGACCGTGTCTCTCCGGAGACTCCTTGGCCCAGGAAGACGGGTCGTGGATGGGTGTGCCAATGCAGATTTGGCAGAGCGACCCGACGATTGGAGTGTGGGTCATGAAGAATCTAGCAACAATTAAAAACTAAAAATTAGTTTGTAATAATTAATAACCAATTAATAAAAAAAATAATTAAAAATAACGAAATTATTATTATCATTATAACGAAAAATGACTGCAATAAAAGAGATTTGTGAATTAAGTCAAACTAGCAGCAATGTGTAAAATTTATTAACTATTTAAAAGAACAAACTTGTTAATAAAATACAACATTGTAGCACGTACATCATTACGATAATTACTATAGTACTGATTTTATTTTTGTTTTATAATATATAAGAGTTCTGAAAATATAAAAAGCATCTAAACATCGTACTTCTATCGCCACAATCAATCTGTTCTTTATAAATTTTCCAGTATACTACCATTTTACATATTTTAAAAAAATCTACATAAAACGAACATTTGTTTTAACATTTTGACATCTTTCTTAAAATTGCAAAAGTATGTGTGTTGTAGTAGGAGTATTATACGAAGATCTGGTGTTTTTACTCGTTTTCAGTTTGGGTTGACAATGTCCGCCCTGCTCCGAAACACAGAAAGCATGGGCCAGCGACTATGCTCACTTGTCACAGGACCTGACTGGTTATTCTTCAGATGCAAGTCCCTAAGATAGCGGATTTACGATACTAACTTTGTAGTAATATAAGTCTTTTATATCTACTGAAGCCATAAAATATGTAAAATATTTAATTTTTATAACCAGAATGACAATGCAGAATGACAAAAGAACAACAGATGGAGTAGAGAAATTAGTTGTGGTCAATAAAATATATAAAGACACGTGTAGGGGTAACTGTTAGTGTAATAAAATAATGAAATAAATCTCTGCAATGTTGGGACACCTGTGAGTGATTTACGTTAAGAAGTAAAAGGATAAAATAAAATAAGTAAATGAATAGAAATTCTATGTTTGACGTTAAATAAAATACCAATGGAATTGAAAAGAGGAGAGGACAAGTGAACATAGCTGCACAGAAAGCGGGATTAGAAACACTTTCATGAATCTTCTGGGCAGGAAAGTACATAGTTGAAGGTGAACGTGTTTGTGGTGGACGGAGAGAGTGGTGCGAACGCTACTGACGAATAGTTGTGAATAACCAGTTAAATTAATAGGCAGAGTTCTTGGACAAGATATAAAATGTAGTATAAATT
The DNA here is from genome assembly GCA_038098605.1 of Gryllus longicercus. Lineage (NCBI taxonomy): Eukaryota > Metazoa > Arthropoda > Insecta > Orthoptera > Gryllidae > Gryllus > Gryllus longicercus. Next base: position 385,938 of record JAZDUA010000183.1, on the reverse strand, counting down.
TGTGAAATTTGCATATGGACCAAGGAGTTCGTAAGCTGGTGGGGGCTTGCTGATCGACATGAAACTATGGTGATGGAGTAACTATATTTTTCGTCGGTCAAAAAGGTAGACAAATGCAATTTCCAGGAAGGGGAAAATGTATTTTCGACTTGTAGGAATTTTTATTAAATAAAAATTAGCATAAACTGTAAGTTAAGGAAAGAAAAGAAAATGAGAATAAAATATGGCCATGTATTGTATAACAGGATGGATGAATGATTGTACATGTGTTACAAGTATGAATGAAATTAAACTGTGTTTTTAATGGTATTTATTTTATGGTATATGGTTTATTGTACTGTGTTTGTATGTGATTAGCGCAGAGTAAAGTACTGATTTATTCAATTCAATTATGCCTGTTTTTCAGTGCCAAAATTCAGGCCATGAGGCCTGCTCTTTCGTCTGAGCACGCAAATTTCGCTACACTCCTTTCACCATCTATCGGAGAAAGAAGGTATCAGTCGGACAATGAAACAGGCTATTTGAATTTAGCTTAAAGGCTTCCTTTAAGATTGAGGATCTTTTTCATGCAGTAAATTTACCACATGAGAGAGTCGGCTTTACTTCCCCTCGGAAGGAAGACGTACGAAGGATTTTTTCTCCCTTAAAAATCCACGGCTTCGATCGAATTTGAACCTGCAAAGTTGGGCAAATAGTCAGAATCGTTACACCATCGAAACCACAATTAGGGTAAATTGTTATGGTGTATTATTATTTATGGTTTATATTTATGATTTATGGTAAAATTTGAGTATTATAATAATTTCGAGAGCAAGGAAGCTCACGAACATAATTTGTAATGAACATAAATGTTGACTAATTTCGAAGTTTCAAGAAACATATGTCAATGTTATTATTTAAGAAACTAAATTAAAATTTAGAATTTTTCTGATATCCGTTCCAATAAATTTACATTTTGAATTCCCACAGGACAGGCTCTGCGGAGTCACATTTTCTCAGGTCAAATAATTCGCATTTCCATCACATGAACTTTCATTAGCAATTATTCAGAGAAATACAGCAACGTACGGGGCAGCCAAATTTTTATGATAAGTATTTTTATATAATATTATATATATAAAATAATATATTATTTATGTAAGAAAATTATCTTAAAGTAGAAGAGATTAAATATATTTGAGAGTAGAAAGGAAGTAAGAATTAAGATATTTTAAAAGGATTTTTATAGAATTCTAAAAAATTGCTAGAAAATAATAAAGAAACAGATACGAAGATTAAAGGTTTCGAATCATATACATTTGGCATTTTGGGTCAATTGTCTGACACTGCATTCTAGAGGCCTTTCGAATCACATTTAATCATTCGAGCTTTTAAATGATTTGGAGACTTTTTAGCCTTCAAATGAGAATTGGTTACAGGCTCATCAACTAAAGGGATCATTATTCCCGTATGTGCAGTACATGTCATATACCGAGAGTTGACCTTGGTCCTCGTCGTTGGAACGTGATATTAGGCGCTGCTGTACTCGCCGTCTGTAGATTTTTCCCTCCAATAATCTCCCCCAGCAGTGCACCGACCCAGCTGGAGCAAGCTCTAAGGATCCGACTGGTCACCCGACATGTGTGGTATTGTAATGCATTGCAAGAGTGTGTGTGCAAAGAAAGAGGAGGAGTTTAGGATGAGGAAGAAAAGATCGGGTGCGGACCACGGTCCATTTGTTTATATATTGCTTTAGAAATCGCCTAGTATAGATCGGAGAAAACAAGAAAAATCTGCTATCGTCAGAACTCGAACATGGACCTCCCATTCTACGATGCTTGAGTGGCGGAAAAATGTTGCCGCTGAACTAACGCAACTTGTCGAACATTCGAATGCCCAATTCCTAGCACAGACGTGTAGATTTCTAACTAACATAGCGGCGTTATGACCGACGAGATCGGAAGAGGAAATTAGAATACGCTTAAATCATTCATAATTTCCAAATTATTCACGTGCAATTAATCAAGTGCAACGATTGACGTGATTTTATCCAGATTACAGATGAAAGTTTCATGCCATAATACATTCATTCCATTCAGTAATGACGGAGGGACATAATTTTACTCCACATCGCCAGATAACCCATGAGCAAGGGGGGTTGGAGGTGGGACAAGGGTTCAAAGTATTGCGATTTACGTCGCAGAAAATAAAACAGCTAAGAAACATCCTAGTAGTCGAGTACTCGACTTATTTGCATCTTAAATATTTTCAGTATACAAGTTCTTAGTAAGCTAGTACAACACAAGTTGATAATAGAAATACATTTTAAACTGAATACTGTTGCCTATCTGGACCATCCTCGGTCAAAGAAAGTTACATGAAAAAGTATCAATAGTAATACTTAAACAATTGGTTTCATTACAAAGTCTGTTTTAAGTATGGGTAATCTGATGAATCAAGTCGTAACGAATTTAGCAAACATTACTCTTATGCAGATTTGAATAAATAGCAGAAACATTACCTGTGCGCAGAAACATTACCTTGGGCATTAGAGATAATAAATAACTATAAAGTCAGCAATAACAAATTGCATTCAATGTTTTAAGCGAAAACCCACGTATGCTAGTCAGATAATGAGTCCCTTGTCATCTTGGAGGGTTACACCAAATAATCCATTTATAAATACTGAATTAGAATAGGCGGGCCCTGTATTTGTGCCAACGCAGCGCAAACCTTCTGTACTCGAGAAAGCTTACATATTGATATGCATGACTACTTATGCCGTGCAGTTGAAATTAGTGATAACTGTAAATATAGATGCATGTTTAATGTCACTAAAACGATTTATTTCACATAGAGGTGTACCTAAGCATTTTTCATTCAATACAGCTATTTTATTACTGCTAACAAAAAAGTAAATAAATGGAATACTTGACTCCCTTCCAAGTACTTGTTACAATTTTCTGCACCAATATTTTATAAAATGGAAATTTATTTCACCTTGTGCAGTACACAATAGCATGCATAAGAGAGAAACGACACATCAATTAAATAACACAGAGTGCGTATATCATATTTTAGAACTCTTGATTCTGAGGTGTATATTACATTATTGACATAGATTGAAACTATTTTAAATCCACGACCTTTCCACGCTTTTACAGAAAATACTGATGATAATACTATCTTAACTCCTGCACACTTTCTTGAAGACATTTTGATTATTTATCCCTATAATCTGAAAATAAAAAACAAACAAAAACAATAAAGTTATTTTCAACATTGAAATTACACCAAGCAAAAGTTTGGAAATTATCTCATCTTCTAGCTCGTAAAAATGGCACACAACTATTCTTAATTTGTATGTTGAATAATTGTCTCTTTTAAAAATACCCTCAGCGCGTGTCGTGTTTTGGCCGATTGCTTTTGCAATTAAAGTCTTACCGAGTCCTAATGGTCATCTTAGGGTTGCCAAATTAAAAACGACAATGACTGCATCATTACGGCTTATTACTGGAGATATTAATATAAAATGAATTAATATTGGTAATAATTCCAATGAAAAGCTACAAAATAAATAAATAACCTCGTAAATATTGTTACAATTTATAGTACGCAGATTCAATTAAGCAGAAATTACAACTGTCCTTGGAGTTTCTCCCCCCCCCCGAGATTGTTTAATTTTATTAAATAGGGAGCTATTTTTTGGTGCATTTAGTAGTAGTTATTCACATCAGAACTGTTTAGAGTCTTTAAGTGCTGAAGATACATTTGGCTTTGAATAATCACTGATATTGTAACTTAAATTATTGATTTTATATTTTGCCATGAGCCGGAATGAAACGGCACGAATGGAACGCCACGGAAAGCCATGCTGGCCCGTATATTTTTCCACCAACGTATATCTGATGAATTAAAGATGTAGCGATCTGGCGATCATATTGGCAGCGAACAGAGTGAAAAATGAACTTAATGAACAATGTGTAATTCTGTGACATCAACTGAAGACATAAGAAAACGCTTGAGTGGTTAGTTTTGACATATTGTAAATGTATTCAAAGAATCACATTGGCTGGCCTCGGCTGGCTATGATTGTTTGTTGAAAAGAAAAGGTTGTTAATTGTACACCAGTAATCACTGTAAATTTAATTACTCAATAAAATTTCATTCTCACTATATAACATTAACATTAGAAATTGTGAGGAATTTGCCAAAGTACAAACAGCTACTTGTAGTCAATTTGAACTCCTTGAAAATAATAGAGATGTTTGTTTAATCAAAGTAGCGTGAGGTAATTTAATATGCATAATTATAATTATACCACCCTGGTTTCCTCCACAATATCCTTGAGACACATCCATTATGGAGTGAATTTTATTGACTGTTGTTGTATGAAACATATATGGAACTTAAGTAGACTGGCAGGAAATAATTAAAGTAAAATAATATGAAAAAATGTGTGAAGACATGACAAAGTGAACAATAATAATAAATTACCAATTATTTCTTTACATGTTGATTTGCTTACTTCGCACATATAGTTTTATTCTTTCCCTGTATATGTAATTTCCCATCAAACAATCCTCAAAGAATTTACGTTCAATGATAATACAACCAAATTTGACATTATATTAGAGAAAGGTCATGATAATTTGTAAAATTCTATTCTGCAAATAAAACTGATTTGTAATTAATTAAAATGTATTTAACTCCGGACGTTAATGTTTCCTGTTTTCATGTAATTCGTTTTGTGTTGATTATGAAGTTCCCTCGTTAATTATCTGTTCTCAATTAATTTTGACATATCCGGATCCAACATCTATGATTCAAAGAGCAATCTGTGATTCGATATGTAAAAAGTCCCAAAATATAATGGCAACGTGAAATATTGATATGCAATGTGTAAATAATGATGTGAATAACGTGAAAGGGAATCTAAAAATCGATGTACCACCCGCCAACTTTAATTAGATTTCTGTATCCTGCTGCCCTCACATGAGTGCTCATTTTGTATTTGTCAACCAGAGAGAAACACGACGCAAAAAATTACACTGCGATTCAACACACCAGTTGCATTACGCGAGGATAGTACTAGCGGGAGGAACAACATTGGTAGCAGGGTTTTGCTGAATTATCTCTGGAAGCAATAAACATATCATAGATTGACTCATAAAACACAAATTAACTTCATGTGTGTAATTACGTTTAGATCGTTTTGCATTCGAGTAGCAGATTAACCACATAAGCCCTTCACAATCCTATTCGACACGCAAAAGTCGACAATTACTGTCAGGATACCAAAAGATAAAGTAATATATCACTTAGGTGTCATTAATCATTACATTTTCCTTTAATATTGTCTACATGACAAACGTGATTGAAAATAATTCGTGGAATGATAGAGAAAACAATGCTAACTTCTCTAATTCTGTATTACTAATTTCCAAAGGGCGCAGAAATTGAAAGAAACCCTTTCAGCCTCCGGTCATGTGTCAACGGCTTCGACATCGGCGTCTCCAGTTTCGTTAGATACCCAGAAACTCAGGAAAAAACTGAGAACACTGAAACAGTTTCGATTTTAAATGAAAATATTTTATTGTGTTATATCCCCAATTCTCGTTCATTTTCCGACTTATATTCTGCGCATCACCGCTTACGAGAAAGCTGTCGTCATGCGGCAGCAAGGCTCCAAAGAAGACCATTATTTATATTTGTTATTAACTTGTTACATTATGAAAGACACGTTTATTTCGTTCTTACTTCGCAAGAAGAGCATGTATTATAATCTTGCTCCGGAAAAAGGGTAATTATCAACGGATATTCCTATTTTTTATTTAATATAAAATTATTCATAATAATTACAACACTGATATAATTCGTTACTAACACTGACGCAAGAATTTTGGGAATATCTCGACTAACACACCATGATCATTGATCATGATTCAATTCGTCATAATCATTTACCTAATTATGTTTAGTAGTGCAAATCATCTGCTAAGCTAGTAATTAAAATGTTCTCTTTTTCATAGTTTTGGAGTTTTGCCGTTATACTTACAATGTTTTTTTTTTCGATATTTCCTTCTCCCCTACATACAGTATGTTATTTGACAGTTTTTATATTAATATGTAACTAGATACATTTGGAATGATTGAAGGGAGTGCACCAATTTTAAGTTTGTGATACGTCGTCATTTCTTCATTAACTACAAACTGCCTTGTTGTAATTTCACCGTCATCAAGAAGATGTTTTTAATTTTCAAAATGTTTTATAATAGGAGTTTTTTTACATTTTTGAAGTCTGTAGAAATGTTTTCTTCCGTTTCTTCCGCATTTCCTAATTTTTGGCAAAGAGGTACTCGAACTAATTTCTTCAGGCTGTGATTTAGGTATATAAATGCTTTTACAGCTTGCTTCACAGCAACATCTTGGCATTTTGAAATCCTGAACAAAAATTTTATATATGTCCTATGTAAAATGAGAAAAGAGTGCAAGCAATGAGACTACGTAAAAATATAATTTACTTTTTAATCATGAAAAAGTTAATGTGATTTGAGTGTTGTGGGATGTGGGATGTGAATGTTGTGGTTAAGGTGCACATGCGCGTCAGTGAAACGAAATTAATGAATTAAATGCACTGCACCACACTGTACTTCAATTCAGTGCATTAATAATATTTGAATTACTTGTGAATAAAATTTACTTTGGCACAGCCACTCCGTTTGAGATATTACGTAGCAAGAATGAAATTTAGAAATTTACTTTTACATCCGCTTTCACTTGCAAGCACTCAAGAAATGTTATTGTCAACGAAAATCGAGTACAATTTTTATTTAGTTAATAATCCAGTTAATTGATAAACATTCTACGGCAGTAACAAAATTCTCCACTTTACATCAGTCCCTACACAAACTATGGCGTACCCCAATCTACATTGTAGATGTCACATTTCAATGCCAAGGCCAGAATTTCTAGTCGACCAAAATTACATAGAATGAATATCGTCAATGTGATCGTGAAGTGCATGTAGTGTAAATTTTTACCGGTTTTAATTACGTAATCGTGTAAAATTGTTGATTTAATTATTTAAAAAAGTCTTTCAGGTGCTTCTACCATTAAATATTAATCAATCTGTAAACAAAACAAATTGTAATATAAATGTGAGTAATAATAATAAAGTAAATGCATTTGTCCAATAAACATTCATAACTCGATCTTCTTTATTTGTATGGAAACAGACGTAGATATTGTCATAGATACTAGGTAAACAACTTGATTTGAAGACGTTGGTCATATCTATAAGGAGCTAGTTTCATAAACTTTTCTTGTATCAAGTAATACTCATAATCAAGAATTAATTGATTGAAATCAATACTTTTCCTTTCGTTTTGACCTTGTGTACTTCTGAATATCTGAGGAAATTACAATGCCGACTGCATTAAAGGACGCACTGAAAAAATGGGAAGAAACTTACAACGTTCAGTTGGCTGATGCTGTCGAAGTCAACCTGTGCTTCCAGTATCCACCAATAAATAAAATGGATAACACTTTAGCGTCTCTGGTAAACGTTACATTTTTATCGCTGTCATCGAACCAGATCGATAAAATCGCCGGAATTGGCTCTCTAAAGAACTTGAAAGTGCTGTGTTTAGCGAGAAATCAAATCAAGAGTCTGTCGGGCCTAGAAGCTTTAGGAGACACTCTTGAGCAACTATGGATATCTTACAACATGCTCAATTCCGTCAAGGGCATCCAAGCAATGAAAGTTCTTACAGTTTTCTACATTGCTTACAATAGCATAAAAGATTGGTCAGAGGTAAGGTAACGCTTTTTTCATTTTTTATAATATAAATATTATTGTATAGTTTCGTATATTATTCTCTGACGGAATCTCTGTAAGAGGACAAGATCTCAAAAGGTATTAGTTGTACATGCAAAACTGACTTCTATGCGCGAAAAAGTTTCGCATTTTGAAAACTGAAAGGCGAGTACAACGGCAAGTGAATATAACATAGATAAGGAGGAAATGTAAGTTGCGTTGCGTGGAGGGCCTCGCTCTCCCACAGCAGAGTGGAGGGAGACTTTCCTCTTTCTACCTGCTGCAAGAGCAGTCGACAGTGCTAGTTCCGGTTCCGGTCAATCACACATTCGTATTCATTCCAGTGCAAAATTGCTTCTAATTTCCTTGCTTTTCTCAGTTGATTATTTTTCCGCCATGGTCATTTTCGAATTTTATTGCCTTTGTGGCGCTAAAAAAACAAATGTGAAATGATTTATTTAAGTTATTAGCAAATTTTTGGCAATTTGAAAACCTAATCCTGTCAAGACATAAAATTAATGAAGGAATCATAATGTTCTGTCTCAGAGTATTGACATAGGATGAATGATTCACGGTTTCGAAATATATGGTATTCTACTATGAATTTTTACACAAAGCACCACGATCATCTCAAACACATTTTGAATTCAAATCGAATTCAACAAATTCATACATTTTTATTTCCTAGCCTGAAAATTCAGTTCAATGAAGGTGTATTGTTTTGAATATATTCATGTAAAGGCGGAGTAGGAGAATGTAACTTGAGAGAGTCGTGGTTAGTTAGGAGCAGAGGAAAAATCATGCGGAAATCATCACTATCTTCATCATCACTGGGCTTATCATCGTCGTCCGTTAGGATGTACGACCGTAGTGTGTGTAGTATCGACTGTAACCCGCCCTCAGGTCAATCAGTTTTAATTACATATTTGCATTGTTTGAATATGCAATGTATACTTGCATTGTGAAGTCAGTTTAAAAGAAGCAAAGTGTGCAAGTACTTATTCATAAGGCTACTGTGCATGAACCGTAGAAAGAAAATTGGTAAATGATTAGTAAACCAGATAAAGATATTACCAATAAAAGGAGAGGCGAAAATATAAATTCTGTTTAAAAGCTTAGAAACAACAAAATTATACAACACACAAAAGAGTTCAGATACAAAGAGAACCAGTGCTCCTGGTCGGTACTTCTTGTCTGCCCTCTTATTCATCTTTCCTCTGATCTTACTTTTTTTAAGTAGATGAACCTTCGAACAAACGAAGATGTTACTATTGTATTTGACTTATTTCAAAACCAATCATTCCTTAAAGCTGGTATTAGAAAATCGTACTATTTTCGTCAGATGAGGCAGTACATATTTGTTCTTGTAATTCGTGATTAAAAATAGCGTAACATATGCTGAATTTAAGAACAGAAAACGTCTATTCATACCGTCTGAATATGGAAGAAAAGTATTGTGATTTAGATAATTCCATATGGAAGAATCATTTTTACAGGAATTTACGGAACCTACATGAGGATACGGATGAGGATACCTACATGAGGATACTACAGATGATAGACATGAGTCATCAAATGAGTCTGCATGGCCGTGAATTCGTTCTCTGTATTCAGACAATGTCAGTTGCAGTATATGAATATTCTCACAAGTGATCCCTCGAATCACTAAAAATTCTCTTCCTGTTAATTGTGAATATATGTTCTGCATGTTGCTTAATGTGTATAACAGGTTACGTGTTACGGCAAGTCAGAGCACACTATCCTCATATGACAACAGCACTACACTCCCGGCGAGTGATTAATTAGTCACTTTATTTACGTTTTCTTGGCAGATTTCACTGATCATCCTTCCACACAACCAATAACCGCCATTATATTAAGATTCCTGAAATACTCAACTTACCATTCAAACATTGCAAACCGTGGTTAAATACTTAAATGGCTTTAATTATCAGACGAGGCTCAGACCATGGGATCCGCTCTTCCACCTAACCACATACAAAAATTAGTACAGAAAACAAATGAGTAGTTAGTGATAGACCCATTATTTAAAAACGACTTACAAGAACATACTAGCTGACGTTTAACAGATATAAAAATATTTTAAAAATTTGTTTGATATCAACCTACATTTGAAATACAATTACGTTTGAAAATACAAAGTTGTATTTCAAATAAATTACAGATAAGTGATTGCTTGCGCCTTACGAGACGAATTTAATCTCAGTCCAGCTGAACACTAGGCATGCACTTGAATGAAGCCTTTTGTGTTCAGAATATTCCATTGTTTCACTTCCTAAAAAATACCATCCCTCTTGAAGCACCAAAGGTTCAATTATATTGAAAGATCAATGCATTGCCCAGTTGTAGCTTCGGGTGATACGAACGAAGGGGCGCGACTCAAAGCGCGTGGGTGGTTGCTGGGCGCAGGTGAACCGGCTGGCGGAGTGCCCGAAGTTGTCGGAGCTGCTGTTCCTGGGGAACCCCCTGGTGGAGCACATGGAGGAGGCGGCGGGCCGCCTGGAGGTGGTGAAGCGGCTGCCCAACCTCACCAAGCTGGACGGCGACCCCGTCATCAGCATCTGAGCCCATGGGGTGAGGTGCGTCGCGGCGGAAGTTGGAGCGTAGGGTCTCAGCAGCTGCTTTGGCCGCGTGTCCAGTGACGTGGGTGAAGGGCATGATGTAGCCTGGAGGTGGCGGTGTTTCTCTCACTGGAACTTGAGATTCCCTGCAATCCTACACGCCGGCTTGCGGGAAGTCCCTCTCCTGGCATACCCCAGCAGGGAACTGCCCAGCCCGGTTACTTCTAGACAACAGTATACGTATCAATTCAGTAGCGCAGCTCAGCCAGTGTTTTGGCTAGTTAGCGATGCACGTACATGTAGCAAGTCGTCCTGTAGAGGCCGATTAAAACAACGGATAGCTTCTACTCAAGTATTCGGATTTGTTTGTGAAATGGTTAAAACTTTTTTTAAAACAATTCGTGTTGTTTCTTAACTTCTTGCTTTTATATTCTTAGTTTTTCAAGGAGAAGTCTTTAAATAACACGTAAAATTACTTAGAACCAACGTTTTAACCTTACATTTGACGTGTACCGGAACATATATAAGCACCAACCGAATTGTTACACTTTTACTGTTAACACATTATTAGCAATGTGTGTGTTGAAAGGGGAGCACTGTTCTGCAGTTAAATTCAAAAATAATACATGCAGAAGAAAACCCTAAGTTTTTATTTTTTTATTTTTCCAGTAGACGGAAAGGAAAGACGGAGAGTTGTTCAAAAGCACTACAAAAATGCTTTAACCTCTTCGATATCCTGATTTACTACTTAGATTAATTACATTTCTAGATGTTTTCATGAAAAGTAAAGAAATATTTGTTCTCTCTTATGATTCCACTATTTATTTTAAATGGTCAATTTTGAGTGAGAAATAATGAGTATTTCCATTGCTCATTCGTTACTACGAAACGTTCTTCCCCACTGTCGAAGCAAATACACACAACCTCATTACCATAGATACTAGATAAATAATTTTTTACTTGATATCAACGATGAAACGTTGATGTTTGTTAAACGATACTTACCGTAAACTATTTACTTTCTTTATATATTTAAAATATTTTAATGTTTTATTAAACTTTATTAAAATTTTACTATTTTTTCGATCGAATAGAATATTAAAATCAATACATTTTTGGCTTTGAGTGATAGTGCATTTCTGAAGATCTTGAAATGCCGACTTCTTTAAAGGACGCACTAAAGAAATGGGAAGACACTAACAACATTCAGTTGGCCGATGCTACTGAGGTTAGCTTATGCTTTCAGTACCCGCCAATAAATAAAATGGACAACACCTTAGCCTCTCTGGTAAACTGTACATTTTTGTCGCTGTCATCGAACCAGATCGATAAAATAGCTGGGATTGGCTCTCTGAAGAACTTGAAAGTGCTGTGTTTAGCGAGAAATCAAATCAAGACTCTGTCGGGGCTGGAAGCTTTAGGAGACACTCTGGAACAACTCTGGATCTCGTACAACATGCTAAACTCCCTCAAGGGCATCCAAGCAATGAAAGTTCTTACAGTTTTCTACATTGCTTACAATAGTATAAAAGATTGGTCAGAGGTAAGGGAATATTTTTTTACATTTTTTCAGTGATATACAGTAATTTTATAGACACTGTGTGAACTGACACTAGGGCGAGCACAGCAATGTTTCTTAGTGTCCTCACTCAATACCATTTTCTAAAAGTTCTACCTATTTCTAAAAGTTGTGACGCATAGCAGTTGGAGACTAGTCACATGTTCATATAGCCTTTTGGATTCATAAGATAAAGTACTTTTTATTAAGTCTGTATATACAAGTATTTAGAATATTAGCGCCAGAATAAAATTTGAGAAAGTATTAAACCATCTTCCTTTTTTAAAAACGGAATTTTATTTCCTTTCTATCTCTATTATAACTTTGGTTAGAACGAGTGAAGTAAATACACAGAGAAATAATGAAGTGATTACATTTATCACTAGATCAATTAAATGTGTAGCCTTATCTGCTAGAAATATTTGTATTCTTTTAAGTATTTCATCTGATGCATCTGTAGATAAATTATTATTATAAAAACTTGTGTATGCTAGTTGTGTCCCATCATATTCTAACAAAATGACTGCAGCACTGTGCACAATTCAAGTTACTAATTCGTCCCATTGTATGTCGAGAACCTGACAACTACCAAATTTGGCAACTTTCGAGTGAGCACTGCTGGAATAAAATAGAATTTCGGAAATAAATAACAGTGCAAATTAACAAGTGACCATTTTAAAGCAATGAATCTGTTCAGAAAGACAGCTAATCGCTCATCGAGTTTTACTTGTAGCCCAAGAATTAAGAGATTGTTAAACTACGAAAAAGTTCTTGTAGTGACTTCTGGTGCTTTTACCCTACGTACACCCTTGGAAACATAATATTTCGAGTCGGAAATGCCTCGAAGTAGATGTTGATGGCGTTGGACAATCCTGCCTACCGACTGCTTGAGAAGTTTTTCAAAACTACATTATCTATATACAACTATTTAGATTAAATTTATTTTATTGGAGATGGTACAGAATATTTTAATTTTTTCTTCTTCTTGAATTATATGTGTCCACGACCACACTTTCGTTGGGCACCTTACGTGATTCACCCGTCGAATGTGCCCATACCATTGGCTTCTACCGCTTCTAAGATGGATGTTACCATATCCATTTATCGTATGTCTTCATTTCGTTTACGATTAATTTTAACACATGGCAGCTCCTTCTTCAGGCCCATGGATATCGCTTTGTGTTTGAAACATCCTTTAGTTATTTTCAAAGGATAATGTCACAGCTCAATTAGTTCTTCGTTATCATTAAATATTCTTTTACCGTACTGCATTCTAGGCTATCCGGGATGAGCCGCGTCTCGGTCAGTAGTACTGATGTTTCGGCCATCTTGCTGTGGCCTTCTTCAGAGCTATACTGCTCAAGCTATACTTTTACCGTACTGTCCACCATCCGTATCTGCCATTTAAGCCTCCTTGTAAAATTAATTCTTTGCAGTCGCTGACGTTATCCCGTAACATTTACTTAAACACTTTTTTCTGCCTCCGCGCATCGTCATTGGGAGCGTACATCAAACCTACAGTTGTATAGTTACATATTTTAATCTCTACTTTCAGGATTCTTTTGTTGAGGCTTAACGTACTTTTCAAGTGTTTGCTTTACTAACAATGATATACAACTACGATCCCTCTCTTCTTTTCGAACACCTGTGTATATGTGTGTATACCTCCCTATTTCTTCTATAACTTTTCTTTTCCTCTTAGTTTCAGATAATACAACGATATTTAGTCCATGCTTGTAGACTTTATTATTATATCTTACTCATTGAATTTTTTTCATATCCCTTGAATGTTCCGATTTCATGTTCCGATTTGAAAGTCCTATCCCTTACCGAAAGTTTTTCATTTTATCGGTTTGGTTTTGATATTTTACAGAGTGCTGGCGCGATTAGCCTCTTTTTTGAGTGAGCGCATTGCCGCAACTGCCATATCTGGAGAACTCGGTTACCATTCGAGGTTACCAGTCTTCGAGGTTACCATTCTCATGAGCAAACTGGTTTCGCCGCGGCCTCATACCCTTTAGTTTTCCGTCGGGGTTTCCATTCCCTTAACCCAGAGTTCCCGTTTTTAGGCGCCCTCGTCCATCTCTCGTTAGCTTCTTTCTCTGGAGTGAGCTGATGCCGCTGAGAGTATCCAGGGACGAGGAGGAGAGAGGACCTGGTCTTGCTGACTATACTCCGCTCTTCACAAAATGCATTTCTGTGAGAGAACCTTATTACAGAGATTCATCTCTGGTATTTAATAATATAAGCCTATGAGCTTCAGTCTATCCCACAAGGGTCCTAGTCAGTTTTTACCCCCCACACAGCCATTACCCTACTACCTGAAAATTAGACGCGTGTTTGTGTAGCCTACTCCGTTGGGAATATTCCGTTCCTCTCAAAACACAATAGTTTTTATCCAAGTTTTGGCCTGGAACTCCTGATAATTGGAATGTGTGGGTTCCACCGCGACTCGTGGCTCAAGGCGCGTGGGTGGTTGCTGGGCGCAGGTGAACCGGCTGGCGGAGTGCCCCAAGTTGTCGGAGCTGCTGTTCCTGGGGAACCCCCTGGTGGAGCACATGGAGGAGGCGCCAGCCCGCAGCGAGTTGGTGAAGCGACTGCCCAGAGTCACCAAGCTGGACGGCCTGCCCGTCATCCGCCTCTGAGCCCACGCGCGTCTCCTGAACATATTATTTATTAACTGTATTAAGAAGACTTTTACTAACGATATTAATAAAATGAAATCGTTTTGTAACTTTTTTTTCGAAAACAGCTAGAAACTGAGGTGAAAGAAATTAATATAGTACATGAGGGGTCTAGTTTCAAAACGTAAGATATTGGTTTCAATATGGGTCCGTTGGAGTTATGCGTTATTCTATAAAATGATTTGTAACAAAACGCGTTTTTTTTGTTTACTCCAGAGGGCTTTATAATAAGGTGTTAATATCAGAACGCTATCTTTCCATGCTCATTTCGTTGCAATGTAAGATCTTTCCAATCCAGCAAAAAGAAATCCTTGTGTCAATATGTTTTGGCACCGTATTATAACAAATTGAAAATGTATAATTCTGTAGATATCTAACTGGCCTAATCATTGATCAAGCTGATGTTGAGAATGATGAGTATTGTGAAAGCCAGTAGTTAAAAGTTGCTGATCTTCATATTTGATGAATATGCCACGTAAAATAAAGAAACTAGAAGGAAATAATACTCTGGTAAAAATATTTATTGAAAAAAAATGTTTTCACGGAAAAATACGTTTTCACAAAACAGGCCAAAAAATTCAATTAAATTTCCAAATGAGACTTTTCCATATTTTTAGCTCAACTTTCTTCGTAATGATTAGATATTCTTGAATTATCTTATATTGTTGTTTTTATTTGAACTAGCCAAGGGCAATAATCCCAAAAAATTAGCAGCAGAATGTTTTAAACAAATGATATGACATATTTTCTTGTTTTTATCAAAACAGACTGGAATGGAAAAGTCTCACTTTGAAACTAGACCCCTCATACAATGGATCTGTTTGGAGTCGATGTGACTCACTCAAGGGTACTCTTGAAGGTAGGATTGTTTCCGATAGTGTAGGAGTGAGGTAAAGTAAATTTACGAGGTAAGAGACGAATCTGTCACAAGAGAAATGCATTGATAACTAGGAACATACACAACCAGCAAAATAAAGAATAAATCTTAGAAAATAAAATACTGACTATAAGTAAAACAAATATTAGTGGAAGGTGTGTCAAATGTTTACCTACTGAACATTGAAAAATGCTACATGAATTCAACCTATTAATATCATACTTCAAAATAATTGTTTTAATTAATAACCATGCTTGCTTACAAATATTTACATTATTTTCATGTGTCGGAATTGTTTTTATTTTCCCGTATACGTACGTATATATACGGAGAAATATACTTACTATAGGGAATGATATGCAATGCTGCAAAAAATTGCTTTAGATATGTTAACGGAAATACATGTTTTAGGGTCCCCTGATGCCAAAAAAGTGTTTCTTTTCAAATCGTCCGTCTGTCTGGTGCATGTGAACAACACTAGCGTCTAAGCCCTGTGAAGTATTTTTTTCTAAATTATAGAAAACCCTTTGTACTAGGTCTGAGCCGAAGCTCTGCGATTTTGAAAATCATTCATTAGTTTTTGGGATTACTTTGGGACGTGGAACATTTTCAAAATTTTCTCAAAAATGGATCCAAATTTTATTTTTAAATTTATTATAAGAATAGAGTAAAATGCACTTTCGGTCGAATTTTCACAGTTTAACACTCAATTTCGAAAATTTCAAAAGTTTGAATTTTTTGGGGTCTTTCTACAACTACAAAATTGAAGACAGATTTTTTCTTCACATAAAATCTATTACCCATAATTAGTTCTTTCATTAAGGTCACGTACATTTTTAAAAAATGTAGTTTCTGCGCAATATTGCGTGCAATTTGTGCAATTTAATAAATTAACAAAAACGGCACAAATTTTTTTAAAATTTTGGTAGAGGTAGTACTGAATGACTAGATAAGATGACATATTCCTCTGTTCTTTTGTTTCTTCAAAAATTACAAAAATGTATTTTTTTTTTACTTTTCCCTCACGTCGTTAATATTTATATTAGTGGAAATTTGTTCACGTTATTGTATTGATGAGTTCATGTGCTTTAAATTATGTCCTGTAAAGCTTCTCCAAAACATAACCGTTTTCTGTAAAAAGCAGCTCAAAATTCCGCATTGTCAGAAACGATCAAATGCGATTTTCTCAAAACCGGCTAAACATTTTTTTCCAAATTTATCAATCTGATAGAGCCAATTGCACAGTTGAAAACTACATAATTTTCATTTTAGAGTACTCTCTATGTTTTTCAACAACAAACAAATGTAATTTTTTGAAAGATCTCTCAAGCCGTTTATAAGCACATTTCTAGCAATTTGTAAACACTGTTGTATTTGTGAGTTAATGTGCTTCAAACTACTTCAAATGAAGTTTTTCGAAAACTCGAAATGAAATTTGTTGTTCATAATTAGTTCTTTCATTTAGTGTTACGTTTATCTATCTGTGATTGACTCAAATACCAACGCTACATTCAAATCGCGCGGGCAATACCCTCTGCAAGAGGTTGGAAACCCCATATTTACATAAATTCTGAGATAATTGTAGTGCCGACGTTCTGTGCCGAAGTACGCGGTAAGGAGGAACGCAAGAAGAAGGCTTTCAGACGCGAGAGAGGAAGGTCGAAAAAGTGTGTTATTGGGGAGTGGTGGTGAGCGTGGTGAGAACGAAGAAGAGAAACGGACACTCAAGCTGCTGCGCCTAGGTTTACGGGCGTCCATTTCTTACACTACATTGTCATGTAAGAACCCGGATCTGCGCGGAGACATATTCGGCGCCACCAGCCCGCTGCCCGTTGCAAGCTTCACGCTGTTGGGTGGGGTAAGACCCCGAGAAGAGGTCGGTAATAATCGTCTTTTCTATTTTTTCTCCTTATCTTTCGTTACGAACTTGTAATGACTGCGAGAAGCATCAAGTTCGCCCAGTTCGCTAAAACGTAGGAGGCGCTTGACAGTATTTCCGAAGTGCCCCAAGCCACCCCTTTAATGAGTAGGTTCTGTGGTTGCGTGCCATGAGATCCTCCAATGTAAATAGCGGTTATTAGACCCTCCATAAGTAAAAGTAAATGCAAGCAAGTGAATGTTGTAATGAGTGCTCAAAAAGTGCATGTAACTTGAACTTTATAAAATGTGATTGATGCTTCCTTTATATTGTTGTCAAAGTGTTAAAAATTGTATCATTGTATTTGAATATGTACATTTGACAATTTTGTTTGAAGATAGAAGAGAAACGTTATCTAGATTGATTTTGTTATTATACAAGGGTATTATACAATTTTTGCTTCGTTGTTTAAGAAAATATGTATTTGGGTTTGGAAATTGCTACATAATTCGTTTTTAAAGACGAAAAAAGAACGAAATAAAGTTAGAAATTGGTTTCATTAGGTTTGGTATATTTTTTTGAAAATTTTAGTAGTTTTCGCGTCATATTGCGTGAAATGTTTGTAAGTTTCAAAAATTACAATAACAAGATTTTTGCAAAAACCGCTCCAAATATTTTAAAAAAAATTTTGGTAGGAATAGTACTACATTTACAAGCTGTCATAAACACCATACTGCTATACTCTTTTACTTTTTCAAAAATTACAAAAAATAATTTTTTTGCTTGTCTCTCATGCTAATATTTACATTAGCGGTGATTAGCGGTATCCAGCAATTATATAAATTATTGAATTTGTGACTGAAAGTGCTTTAAACGACTTTAAATGAAGTTTTTCGTGAACTCAATAGGTTTCTGGGAAAATGAGCTTCACGTTTTGCATTTACAGTAACGCTTAGACAGCATTTTCTTAAAAACGTCTCCAAATATTTAAATGAAAATTGTCATTTAGTACGAGTTTTAACTGTTCTTTAATAATATTAAAGAAATATTTCGGTTTTTCTATTACGAAGTAGAAATATTTCGGTTTTTCTATTACGAAGTAGAAAAATTGAGAACCTGTCAAAAAATGTACTTTCTTCAGCGATAGATGGCAGCTGGCAAGAGTTTGTGGCATGTCCGAATAGCTAGCTCAGAGTAAAGAAAACGAAATACGAATACGAGAAAGTCTGTGCTATGACGTTACACCACTAGTTTCGAATTTCTACGTAATTCAGTGTCAGCCAAAACACCTCTCCACACATACTGTAGAACACAAAACGCGAAAGCATCTATTGTGTGCAAGTGAACCGCTCTTTCATATTTTATATAATATTATACGCATGCAAAAACTTGTAATTACTTATGGAGTTCAACCTTGCAACAAATTATATTACTTCCCGAACATAAATGCAATGAAACATCTTTTCACAACAAATAGTCTCAGTCAATTACACAGACCAGATTATTTTTCAGATTTTGTTCTTGCACACACAAACCTTAAAAAGAAAAGAAATTTCCAGGAGCACTAGTTTAAAGGTATATAATTCCTACAATGTGACTCCACGGGTGGCATACTCATGCAAGACATATGCCGCATCCATTGACATGTAACTGCAGGGTACCTTCCGCAAGGGACTACCGAACATTCCAGGGTTGCTTTACCACGACTTGCAAGGAGGTGGGGTGTTAGGAAATTACTGCAGTAACACTCCTTGATTTTTGTGAGAGGGGACTTATAAATGAAATTTGTCGATTTTCCTAAAAAAAATATGAGTTTTTATTATTTGTGTATACAATTGTCCTATTCTTTCTCTATTAGAAAATAGTTTAATTTTAGCGTTCCACCGTCTTTAAAACCCGTTTGGTCGTTAAACAGTCCTGGCCGTGCTGAATATTAACCGGCTGGTTCGCGCCGTAATTGGCGTTTTCCTTTACATTACTTTCGTCATTTTGAATCTGCCGGACAGATTAGACCGAACGGTTTATACGCTTTGTCGTTTTCAACTGTTTACTATGTATTCAACATAAATACTAAATACAAAAGTAAACGAACATGTTTCTTTTTTACACAAGACTACATATCATCTGAAAAATAATCTGGAATATTTTGAAGTTTATTCCAAGGATCTTTTATGTATTTATTTTGAAAATGAAAGGTGAATTATCTGCGTTTTGTTTCACGTTTCCGTGTGTGTTTGTTTACGTTCGCTGTTTTGCTGCTTGTGTGTACTTCGCATTTTGTGCTTCGAAATAGTTTTGTGCAGTTCGAAGTAATATTTTGATCCTGACTGTCAGAATGGAAAAACCAAGAAACAGTAGAGTTTCGAAACAGTGTCCTTAAAAAAGTAGTCGAGTGGGAAAGCTCAAAGGAGTTGCAACAACCTGCTGAACTATCATGTGAAACTGAAAACACAATGTCATATTGCATTTCCAGACATACTTCTTTAGCAGAGGAAGATAAATCTGCTACTGAGAAAAAAATTATGCACATTTGTAGTTGCGTGACGACCAATCCTACGATTCGAAAGAGTTTCTTTAAAAAACGTTCGCAAGTCACAATGCCAGTGAGGTGGTGCCTGATCTTGTTGAAAAATGTAAGAGTCGATAAGTAGCCTCGAAAACAGCCAGTTTTGTAACACCGTAAGATAGTTTGCACATTCACTATATTGTCGACAGAGAAAGAAGGTTCATGTGCAGATGTTGCTCAAAACACATTGAGTTTCGATGAATCTGTTACATGTTCAGGGCAAGGAAAGGGATCCATGAATGAAAAACGTTGGAAATCTCTATTCAAATCTAAATAAAATTAGAAGGAAACTAGTAGGACTACAGATTGGCACATACTTTTTCGTACTAGTTAGTTTTCTCAGATGTTTAGTCTAGCGTAGCCCACCCTCTTCCAGGCCACCTACAGGCATCTAAAATTACTTTTTTCACATTTCCTAAACTTTTCACTCTCCTAATAATTTTAATTATTTTCTTTTTTTTAAATCTCGCAAGCCTGTGATTATTTCTTGAACTCGAATACTCGGTGCTAAAGAAAGAACGTTCATCGGAGAAGTGTACGTATGCGGTTGATGTGCACAAAATAATGTCTAACATTTTCATATACATTGAGCCATATGCATTCCATAACACTGAAGCAAGGGAATTATTTACAGTGTTTTTGAAGTAACATAATGCATTTGAAGATTGCTCTGACAGAAAGTCCACTCTTTAGAATGAAATGAATTCCTTGTCCTCCACTAAATTTAAAAGCAACGCCTTTCCTGAGAGAAGAGAAATTACTGAAGAATAGACTTTATTTATCTCAGTAATCCGACATATCGTGACGGTGAGAGATAATCAGTCTGGTATATCTTGGGCAAAAATATTCCTTGTCATCCTTGATACATTTATAATCCCAAAAACGTTTAAACGAAAACTAAACTGGACCTGAAAACTAACCTATGAACCTAATTGTTTACGTTTCAGTACTTAATAACAAACTATGAAGGCAAATGAGAATAGAAAAGAACTAAGAAACCCCAAATAAGTATTTGTGATTAGGATTTCTTTATGAAATGATGAGAATCTATCAGAGAAGACTGAGTGTCCCAGATATGAGAAATGTGCATCTTATTTCATAATTTGTGAATCTGTTTGCTTTCATACATTCCGTTCATAAGTTCTTAACACATAATTTTTTAAGGGTACGGGTAAAATTAGTCTGAATTCATTTGTGTAAAAAAGAAAAAAAATTTCTGCCATTTATATCCTGGCCAAAGTTAATTAAAAAAGTGGAAGAAATAGTTCAATAAATTTATTTTTCGAACTATTTTTCATACTATCTTCCAGTTAATATTTTCAGTTAATATGTTTGCCAGAAGAAATTATAAATGTATAGAATTCTTTCGCATAATCAATATCTTGAATATTACAAGTATTTACACCCATGTGTTTGTGTAAATACTATTAACAAAAGAATAGCTTATTTTGATACTACAATATAAAATATGCGGTGGTCACTATACATTTTGCTCTAAAAAATTATCTAGTTTCAGACTATGAATCATTAGGAATAACCCCGACACACTTCCAAAATTATTCGTATTAACTAAAACAGTTTTACCTTGTATTACTCGAATAATGACATCCTGCAAAGAAGCATTGAAGAAATGGGAAGAAGCAAACAAGACACCGCTAGAGGACGCCACCGACGTCAGCTTATGTTTTCAGACTCCCCCAATCCAGAAGATGGACAACTCACTCAGTGTGTTAGTTAACTGTACCAAGTTATCACTGTCAACCAATCAGATCGACAAGATAGCAGGGATAAATTCTCTGAAGAACTTGAAAATATTAAGTCTCGCCCGGAATCAAATCAAAACTCTGTCCGGGATCGAGGCTCTAGGGAATACACTGGAAGAATTGTGGATGTCGTACAATATTCTGGTATCCCTAAAGGGTATTCACGAAATGAAGGCGTTGAAAGTGTTCTATATTGGCTACAACAATATAAAGGAGTGGAGCGAGGTAAGTGAAAACGCATGGCGGTGTTTCTTCCTATACAAATTGCTATGAAATCCTTCAAAATTCAGAATTATCTAGCATTTTAAATTAGGCTTTCTGGAGTAAATATTGGTAATTGACATTTCACATTTTGGCAGGGAAATGCAACGTGTTTCTAATGTCTATACAAAACGATCCGCATAAGCCGCAACGACAAGCGAATTCTTACTGATATTTGTTCTTTTTCAAATTACTTGGAATGTGTAACTGTGCGTATGCTATTTATTCTGCCTTACCTTCGTAACAGTCGATAATTTCAGTTTTGTTCAAAATGTCAGATGCGCTTATTTATACTCGAACTCATGGAATAAAACAATGTATAGTTACAATTATACAGTATAAATATAGTTACATATATTTGAACACTTTGCCAATACAATCAGTTGATATGAGGGGAAGAGCAAAATGTCTTGAAAGCGAGCAAGGCGAAAGGAAGAAATTCAATTTGCTGGATAATAAAGTAATGAAAAAAATGTTAAAATGCCCACAAAAAAGATACATTTAGTAGTTTTGATAAATAAGTTGATGAAACACGAGAATTTTAGGACCAGATAATGTTAAGCAGCACAACTCTCAAGAAAATTGCAAAATGTAGTCATCTGATGTCAATGTTAGAATATTGGTCTGAAGAGCACCGGGAATTTAATATTAACTTGTGTTTTGATATTCTATAAAACACCTATCATTCACATAGGATTCCTTGGCTGAAATGGCTGAGGGCAACAACTGTTGTCACTGTCGTGTCTCGGACCGGGAGGTTCTAAGGTGCGAGTCCCCATCACGAATTTTCGGCACTAGCTAGGTAGCTGGAAGAGAGATCTACCGGTCGGCTACACTGATAGGTAGCTTTCCGTGCTTTCTCAAATCAACACCAGGTGGATGCTGCAGCAATACCTTAGAAAACGGATCTAGAATCGCATGCAGTCTTTCTTTCCTCTTCCTTGTCCCCTTCTCTCATGTACGCCTACATGCACATACACTCCTACATTAACTTCACTACCACACATGTCGAGAGTTTAGAGATTTCCAAGCTCAAACCGGGGAGGTGTGTCAGAGCATCAGGTGATGTCATTTCAGTGCCTCTGACTGGAAAGTCCTAGGTACGAGTCCCAACGGTGGTAGGATTTTCGACACTAGCTTGATAGCTAGGTCGCTGTCTGGAGGAAAATTCTAGCGGCTGCTCCGATTGGTAGTTTTCCGTGGTTTCTCCGATCAACACCAAGCGAATGCGGGAGCAGTACCCTTACAAACGGGCCACGGACCTAGCGCGATCTTTCCTTTCCCTTTTCCTTTTCACACCCCTTACTCACACACACTTAGACCTGCATGCACTACACTACCCCATATGCCGGGAGACCGGTGGGGAGCTTAGTGCTTGTTCCGGCTGGTGTGGTTCCCTGCTGGTGGGAGATGCCTGGCTGGGGAAACCCCCGCCAGCTGACTGGTAGGTCGGCGCCGAATCTCACAATAAACCACCGCCATCTCACGAGGAAAGCACATGCACTGCACTTATGGGACTAATGACTTTTAGCGGTTGACGCGCCCGGAATCACTAATCAAACAACCAATATGCGCCTGTTCCATTATCCCAGCATTTGTGGCGGTGCCACGCAGGTGAACCGGCTGGCGGAGTGCCCTCGGCTGGAGGAGCTGCTCTTCGTGGGGAACCCCCTGGTGGAGCCCATGGAGGAGCCGGCCTGGAAGGCGGAGGTCATCAGGCGGCTGCCGGCGCTCGCCAAGCTGGACGGCGACCCGGTCATCCGCGTCTAAAGGGCCTCCCCGCCCCTGCATCTTGAGTTTTCCATCGGGACAACATAGAATCCATTAAGACAATACTTTTTAACTGGTTATTAAAACATTTGCTTTTTTCGTACATTTAGTGTGGAAATTTGTCACTAACTAGCTGATTGCCCAGTATTCTCCAGACAGACTGAGTTTAGCTCGGATCCAGCATTGCCGCAGCCTCTGTAGCGACTCTGACTGGGACGTCCTTTTGGTCGAATCCTGAGTATGGTTGGAGCATTTTTGGCACTAGCTATGTAATTAGGTCCCCTATCATCTTCCCTTACAAACACACACACACACACACACACATATACTCATATCAATCAATCGAATAGTATTTCTCGGGCATTTATTACTAGCTCGGTAACGCTCCACTATTGAATTATATTGCACTTTACACGCTATTGGACTCATGATTGTTAAACGCGTTTTACGCTTTGCTCAGCAAAAAAATTAGTGTGTAGTTAAAATGTAGTTTAAAATATTTCCTGTGTGCAGCTCTATATCCTGGTTTGGACGTGATTGTCAAGTCATTGTTAAAACGCTCTCCCCCAATTTGGGCATGCATTCGCTACGACACTTCCTTGGAGAAATTTGATTTACCTGTCCGAGGTAACGTTCAAGTAATAGTTCTGGCTGATATTTCACAACCGCAAGTGGTGAATATGCAGCTAGAGGGTGCGGAGGGTTGCGTAGAGTTTCTCTTCAGGAGTCAGCATAAACGCATAAAATTATCATTGCGCGTCTGTGAGCGAAAGACACACGCACCATAAGCCAATACCATTGTTTTGTGCCTATATTTCTCGCGCAAGTGAAAGCAATAAGTTGACAAATCTTTATCGCAATTTGATGAATGGTGCGGTAGCGCATAAAATACCAACAAACATTGATTTTTACTTTTTATGTATTAGATAATAATCTTTTAGAGAAGGACAAGACATAGATTATGTGGAGAGTATACAAGGAAGTAGTTTTATTTCTCTCTCATCCTCTTCTCACCATTCCGGTCTGGAGTTTTACTACGATTATCAAGGCTTAAGTTTTACACAAATCAGAGGCACGAGTGGAATACGGTTAGATTATTTCACAAATTAAAGTCTTCGATCACTTTAATAGTAATAACATTGATGATATTAAAAAATGTTTATTAATGGAATTTTAGACGCTATTTTGAGTTACACCAGTTTCATGGAAGGAATAATATTTTTCCCCCGAAACATTTAAATGTCATCTGCGTTAAGACGATAACAAAAAGTACGCAAAGTGAACTTTTGTCATTTTAAGGGCCCTTGATTGGTTAATAAATCTTATTATAAAACGCTATTGGCCGGATAGAAACTAATAACTTATGAGTGAAATTTAATGGGACTATTTCACGAATGAAATTTCAATAATATAACTTAATGTAATTTTAATAAAATGTACTTCTTATATATTCATATTGTACTGCAAAGAAATGTTAACAACATAAGAGACACATGAAAGTAAACATAATCAAACAAAGACTACGAAATTATTTGAAGACATAATATTTTTTTAAATTATGCTTTATTTAATTGGTCGCTTGAAGTTCCAGTGCATTAGCGACCACAGTGAAAATACAATATATACAAAGGACAGCATAACATACAACTGCATTTCAAACTAAAGCATAAATACATAATTTGGCAAAATAAGTGTAATTATACATGACTAATAACAATCACATTCAACAGCAACAGAATTTAATCAATCATCAAAATACATATTGTGTAACAACAATATGTGTGGTATAGAGAAGGCAGATTGGCATTGATCACATTTTTTGCATTTCTTCTGGTAGTAAATGCTGATGGGTTAGTTTGGAATGGTCAATACTTAAACGGGTGAGTTTGGGTTTGATATTTTCTCTTGTGAAGGTAAGGAAGGTGGTCATCAAAGATACTTTTCCTAATCTGATGTAGTTGATTAGGTGATTTGATCGATTCAATATTCCAAAGATCCTTGTTTCTTTGATGAAGTTCTTTCTTGATGTCATTGTGCGAAACTGGATGTTCTTCATTAAGTGAATTTAGAGTCTTTTGCTGCTTCATCATAATATATTACCGGCAATGCCTTGATGCAATGGGATCCAAATAATGATTTCCTTGTTGTATAATAAATTATACAACATATAGGTTAGTTATTTCATTTGCTCTAGGTTCCTGGTTTTCATTATTCATTAAGCTTACTAACACATTTTTGGAATCTGAAAAAAAAAATGTTTTCAGTTTGCTCTTGGATATATTTAAATGCGAGAAGAATGACATTTGCTTCACCGTAAAAAATAGAGCATTAATCATATAACCTTGACTGTAGTACTGTCTCTTAAATTTGTACTGTTTAGCAGCTCCAATCTCTTTACGGGAGCCATCAGTGAAGATAAGTATGTATCCAACGTACTTGTTGCGGATTTCGATGAAGTAAGCTTGGTAAATTAATGTGTTAGTTTCTTTTTTGGGAAGGTCATTGAGTCTGGTTTGATACTTATTAGCCATAGAATCCATGGAGAAAAGATACAATATTGTTAAATACAGTGTTCAAAGTTTAAATTTGAGGAAAACTTATTGTATTCGCTAAAATTCTAACGTAGATAAATTAGTTGTTTTTTCGGAATTATCTTTGTAATCTCCATCCCTTTTTCGTCCATTCAATTCGTGCTCCCGTCTTTTAAAATATTCGCTATCCCTTCGCATATTTCATATTGTTAAGTGAGTTACTTGGTTTGTATTCGTAAATAGTTTCGTCCATTTCATCATTAGAAGCCGATCAATACTTTGACAGTACAATTTTGCTTTCAAATGGCAACAATTGACATTGATTGATAAGGACATGGTATATTAAGATACAACACTTTTATGTAAGATATATAAGTAAACAAAAAAGGTGCAAAAATATCACCTTCTAGCAGGTGATAATCAAGAACTGGTAATTATGCATGGGTAATCCGCCTCTAATAGGTAGATATGTTTCCAATTCTTGAACGCTATTGTCTGAACGGGTATAGTCGGATAAGGCTGAGAAAAGTGCCCCCAAACCACATAGATAATCGCAATGCTCATATGAGAGAGAATACAATATTTTAGATTCTCAAAAAATCAGACTCCTAGGGCCATCTGATGCAGAGATACGAAAAACGAGTTCTTTTTCGGTTTGTATTGCATGTATCAGACTGAAAAAAATTGCACGGTCGGAGAAACATAGTTAAATTTGAACGGTTTTTTGTCCACCAATTTTGACATTTTATATTCTCTTGCATATGAGATAACGATTATCGATTTGGTTTGGAGGCACTTTTCCCCGCCTTATCGGCTATACCCTATCATGAGTGGAAGAGTGAACATTGTAAGTCTGCTGTGAAGGCGTCCACTGTGGCGGTCGCCGCGCCGCGCCGTCACGTCGCGGCTTTGTGCTGCGACAGGGCGACGCGGCGGCGCGACGCGACGCGACGGGACGGGACGCGGATCTCCGGCAATTTGCCGCTCCAGCGCCGCCCCTCCCCGAGCAAACAGCGCCGAAAGAAATCAATTAAGACGTGCTTTGTGGGGGCGGGCGGCGCAAGGGGGGGGGGCATGCCCCGTCCCGCTTTCAAGTCGCCTCCCCCCACCCCCACCCAGCGCCGAGTCATGTTGGAGGTGGGTTTTTACGACGGGGACCAGCGGCCTTTGGAAGCTGCGGTGGTCTGCGGAGATGCTTGGGACGCGTTATGGGCCGGCGATTCGACGCAAGAACAGGAGGAATTCGATGAGGAGGGTTTGCCGTGTTGCGTCAAGCGTTCGGTGAAATGACGCCATCCTGATTACGTTTTTCCGGATTTCCTCAATTGTCCGTAGCCGTATGCCGTGGTGTTTCCTTGCTTGCATTTCCAGAAAAAAATATAACTTTTTCGGGCCTCTTTGTACTGTTATGGCGGAAGAGCTCACTTGATGATCTGAGCCATTATTGGCCAGCATTGAACCCTTAGTAAAAAAAAAGAAATCATCGGAAACCCAAGAAATTTTTTAACTATCCCAACAGGATCAGAAATGTTGCACTCAGCATTTTCCTTTAAATTATTACATTTGCCGCCATACGACGAAGATACACAAAGAATGGTTCATTTTCATTTCCAGTCTTTTTAAGCTAGGAGTTTTAGTTATATTACATTTTACAGATAAAACATGAAATATTAATCATGTAACATTACAATATTACTTTTAGTTTATTGAAAAAGCTTAAAAAGAAAATGACATTGAAACATATATAATCAGTCAGGTTTTGCATACAAAAGAATTAGAGTATGCAGTATCAGAGTTTTTTTACTTACCTTCAACCACATAAATGACATCTTAATTAACTTTTCTTGATCAATTGAGAATGGATTATAACGACGTAGAATAGGATGTGTTCACCACCGAGTATACAATATAATAGGGAGGTAATACTGCGTCTGTTTTCGTTCCTCCCACTTCTACGATCCATTTCGCTCTCGTTGCTCAATGCCTGCCCGTGTTGTACGTGCGCTGGTATATTGTTATATGAATGTTGTGTATATTGTATGTATGTTAAACATATTTTTTCCGTTGTGCGTTCTACTTACAGTAGATTTGTAATAATATAGTATTTATTTTACATTTTCTGGATTTCAGTTTATTTCAAATACTTACAGACGAAAGACGACACATTTATAAGTAAATGGCAATAGAGGAGGGAAAACAAATCCCCTGGAGTCTTTGTTATTTTCATGAAAGTGAAAAGGTATATCGTCAAAGTAAGGGCGCCATTGGGGACCACAATAATGATATTTTATGACTTTTATTTCTCTGATTTTTAAAACTGTTTATTGAGTTTTAGAAGTATTAACTGACTTTTAAAACTTTCATTCTTTTAAATTCTATTTAAAATAGGATGCATAGTTTTCTTTGAAAAATCCCTTGAGGATAAGTTCTGTCGAACCGAAGAGATATCTCTCGATATGACGGAATATTTTGCACTAGTTTTCACTCTTTATAAAATGAGAATAACGTAGAAAACGCAGACACGCGTGGTATCTATCGAGTTCAGAAGAACTTTACTTTCAGTACCATATTCTTCCACATCTAGCACTTGCATTCATCGAGAGCCAATAAACAGTCCACAAAATGTGACAGTGTTTTCCATGTTTCAAGATGAATGAAAATGAAAATTCATTTAACACCGCCTTTTGATCTTAACTCAAGACAGGTTTTGATCTTTTTTTCGAAACTGAAGAAACTCCATTTGCTTACCTAGCAGTTCTAGAAAAGAAGCATGTAAATGCATATTGACAAACTGGTCGATCAATACCAGTGTGTTGAATTCTCCTCTTGAGCTACGTTAATAACACGGGAGTAAAATATAGCGTGAGAATCATCGTCACGAATTACTCGTAGAATGAAAGGTTTTTTCTGAGTAGTCTGTTGATCCGTGTGTATTAGCTTTATTTTAAAACCGTTAATTAAAATAAAATTAAAAACTGTTTATTTCCCTTCCGAAAAAAGATTTTTTGTTGTAAAAAAACCTTTGACTTCCGAGTTTGAACTCGCAAAAACGACTGATTAGCGACTTGAAGCTATTCATTTTACTTTTCAACACAACGAAACTAAATTAAAAGTAGCTTGCTTTAAGTATATATTTATATTTTAGACATGAATATCTGTTGATAATGATGAAGAGCACATACCTCGATGTGGCTCATTGCCTTTCATACAACGATGAAAAAATAGATATCGAAAAAAATGGAGATATAGTAGTATTTTTACATCGTGATACATCTTGATCCACCGGTGTAAAATAATAGCGGTAACGCTCACCCGACAGAATAAATGTTCGTCTAAAGCGCGCAAAAACAAGCTAGTCCGAAATAATCCACAGCCATTGGAGCAAGAGATTTCCATCACGCAGACGTGGATTCGGCCGCGTGCGTTCGGCGACGTCACTCTCAATCTCCTCCTCCCCTCTCCCCACGCCCCCTCACCCGGCTCTGAACTTTCCCGCCCCACCCAGTGCTGCCCCTGTCATGCCCCATCCCGCCCGCCCCGTCCTTACCCGCTGCACCATACCCCGCCCAGCCCCGCCCCCACCGCTCAGCTTCCCCCCGCTGCAGTGTCTCTGACATGGAGGGTCTAGGGTTCGCGTCCCGACGGTGGCAGGGATTTTCGACAGTAGTTAGATATATGTCGAATTCAGCCTCTTGCCTGGAGGAGAATCCGGGAGTCCGGCCGCTCTGATCAGTAGTTTTCCGTGGTTACTCCGATCAACACCAGGCGAATGCCAGAGTAGTACTGTAACAAACGGTCCACGGGCTTAGTGCGATCTTTCCTTCGTCATCATTTTGTCCCATACTCACCCCTTAATTACACTCACAGTTTCATTACCACACAAGTTCGGGAGACGCGTTAGAAGCTTAGAGCTCGTCCCAAGGGGGCGGTGCCCTACTGGTGGGAGATATCTGGTTGTGGAAAACCTCGCAAGCCGACTTCAAGGTCAGCGCTGGATCTCGTCATTCAGCAGGAGAAGATTTCCGCTACCTTCCGCGATAAAAACCGCAATACACAATTAAATGACCTAGGCAGTTGACGTGCGATACTAATCAATCAATCAATCAATCGTCGCATCCAACCCATTAGCATATCCAACTGATATACTGAAATTCGCGGGTTGAAGACTTATCGAAGAGCAAACAAAACTTCGTATGCCTTCCTTCGGAGAGGAAGTAAAGCCTGTCCCATGTGGTAGATACACTGAATGGAAAATATCAAGTCTAAAAGAGGGTGATACACTCTTTCTCCGCTAGATTGCGAAAAAAGCGTAGGGAAATTTGCGTCGTCAAGTAGAAGAGCAAACCTATTGGTCCTGTCCCACTCCTCCCTGCTTCGCCCAGAGCAGGTCCGATGGCCTGAGACACGACACGTAAAATAAGGCACAATTGAATTGAACTGAACTGAAGCCGCCCAAACGCCGCCTCAGACCCAGGTGTCCCTGGACGAGCTTTCGCAGGGCGCGTCACTCCTGGCCTGGCTTTGGCCTCCCCACCTGCGCATCGCCTCTGCGTGCATTCGCTGGGGGGGGGGGGGGAGAGCAGCGTTGCGCTGGGCGCGCGTCACCCTCGCCACCCCCACCGCCCCCGCCCCCGCCCCCGCCCCCGGCCGCGGCTGCGACAGCCCGCCCACTGTTTCATGGCGCAGTTTTTTATCGCCTCCATAACTCAACGGGCGTCATGTCCGCTAGCTAATTGAATGCGAGAGGTGTGTATCCAATTTCGCTGTATATGACTTCTAATTTTATTTTATGGCTACAATACTTCATTCGTCAGCCCTTTTTTATCCGCTTCCGTAAAAAAGCGAGCAGCGAGGCGCGTTCCGGTGCGTTCGGCGCCGTGATATATATTTAGGAAAACAGCCACGGCCATTGAACTAAAAAAATATGGCTTATTATATTTTCGCAGCGGCCATTCGTTACTGCTCGTGATTCGCCCTCGCCTCTGCCGCCCCCGCCGCCGCCCCCCGCCACGCCCAGAGCTCGCGCACGCCGCGCATCACACTTCGGCCGCCCGCCCGCCCTCCCTCGATAAAATTAGCGATATTTTATTACAATCTCTGGCCGAAATTAGATTGTACGAGATGTGATTTATACAAACGTGTCCAATTAGATTCACTTATTAAATATAAATGATGCGTTTATTTCGGACACCTCATTTCCATAGAGAGAGTTATTGCTGTTTACAAACAATAACCAAATTGTGAAATATGGGGGGGGGGGGCGGCAGCGCGATGCGGCGCGAGCGGGGGAGGGGGAGGGGGTGGGGCGGCCGCTACGACACAAAGAGCCTAATGAAGCAACCCCTTCCCCGCAGGCGCTCTCCGCCAGAGGTGAGTTGGCGTCCTTTTGTGGCGCCTGTCGCCCGAATAAATGAGCTAATGCTGACTGTCGGGGAGGCGATTTAATACACTAACTGCGTGGATGTGATGAACTAGTGGATGCACCGCCTCTTCTCGTCTGAAGCGCCAATGCGCGCCCTTCCACACATAGAAGCATTCCCATTGAGTATAATACTAACTTACTTGGAAGAGAGAAAAACGATGGTCTTCGCGAACGACATTCACTGTACTGTTGCTGTTCACATGTTACAAAATGTTCATTCCAAACCATTTCAAAAGAGATATCAGTTGGAAGTATTGCACGTTTGATTAAAATATTCATTCTGCTTTGATTGACTCGATATGAAAAGCTACGCACACAACAAATCATTAGATCCGCGTAAACATAACATTCATGCGCCTTACCCGGCTGCTGCCATCTCACCACGACCACCAGACAACCGATTTCTAATATACATCTCCTCTGGCGTAAACTGGATGTTGTCTTTCAGCAACATTCATGATATTGCACCACACCTACTTAGGTAGCTCAGAGCACAGCTGATGTCACTTGTAGTACCTCTGTCCGGGAGGTTCTATGTTCGAGTCTCGCCTTTGGCAGGAATTTCGGCACTAACTAGATAGTTAGGTCGAATTCAGCCGCTGTTTGGAGGAGAATTCTAGCGGTCGGCTGCTCTGATCGGTAGTTTTCCAATGTTTCTCCTATCAAGTGCAGTTGAAGGCCGGAGCAGTACCCGAACAAACTAGCCACGGAATGCGTGCGAACGTTGCTTCCTCTTCCTTGTTATATCCTCCTCACACACATCCACTTACATGCACTCCACTACTACACCCGCCGGGAGACCGATCGGTAGCTTAGAGTTGTCGTGGCTGGGACGGTGCCTTAATGGTGGGAGACACCTGGTTAGGGAAACAAAAAAGTCACAATCCGGTGAGTAGCTCGGCGCCGGAACTCGCCATCCAGCGGGGGTCATAACAACCTCCCGCAATAAAACATGCACTACACTTACGGGACAATAGCAGTTGACGCGCTCGGAATCAACACTTAATCAAATCCAAACCCGTATATTGTAAGCGTTGTGTGTGTATTGTAATACAATAATGTATTGTATGTATGTACTTGGTGCGACAGCCCGTGAACAGGCTCAGGCCTACCGGCGACGTCCCTGCCTCGCGGCCATGGATTAGGGGGTACGTGTGGTTAGCACGTAGACATCTCCACTTCGTATTCCGGTCTTCTCGACCTGAGAAGTGAAATTTCGCATCGTCACACAGCACCATATACAGGGAGGAAAAACGCATTTGCAAGGAAAAACGCATATTGTAAGCATTACTTTACATAATTAATCAGGGGTTAAAAATTTATGTGAAAATGAGTTACACAGGCTGATTAGTTTTGGCAATGAACTTAAAATTTAATGCAATTATTTGTTAATTAGAAGATTGCTGCTACTGAACACGCATTATTAGAGTGATATATCTCACAAAACTAGAAATAAATGCAAGTTACTTTTGACCAGTCATTAGTTAACGCATTGCTAAAACATTATATCCATATGTTAAAATGAAGAAACAGAAGGGATTTTTTTTTATCAGCGGAGGTAACGGTGGCGGGTTTTATGAGAGTGGGATGGAATAATATTACTTGGCCGATATCAATTATTAGAAAACGAACGTGCTGTCATAACACCAATTGTTTCGTTTGTGATTTCGCGTTTCTTTATTTTCTTCATCAGATTTATGTAATAAATTCCAGACATTTTTATTCTTTGATCAACGTATGTAAATATTTTCCTTTTTGTAGTTTTTTGAAGTGTTTACATTGAATGTTAATATTTTCATCTTTAGCGTGTTTATTTCATTTGTTTGACTTCTGCTACCGAAAGTGAATGAATTGATTTATATTGCAACATACCAGGGATTGGGCAAATTCTATAAAAAGTACAATTCTCAGTTTCTCGAGTGTGGTATTGGTTTCTCCATGCTTTTTCATGTTTCCAACAATTATGATTGACCATCTCAACTTGTATACTTTTTCCCTAAGGGCTCTCGCCGCACAAGAAATGTTTCAAAAATAACGGAATCGAATCCTTTTACATTTATTGCATATTTTATGGAGTTGAAACAGTAATATTTACAAGTAAGTTTTGTTCTCACTTTCACTGTACTCGTGTTCCACTCCCGTGTGCGCTTTTGGGCTATATGCAACCGAGTGCAATGGTTGAACACAGCGCTGTGCTGGTAGCTGGCAGGTGGCGCCACGGCGGGAAGCCTCGGAAGCTCTCGCGGACGCAAGGCCTCCACATACCCGACCGACTCGCTTCTCAACAAATAAGTTTTATTATAGAAGCCACTCAGAAATGACCGTAAACTCTCATATTGATAATGAATAAAGGAATGCTGGGTAGTATTTGTTAAAAACAAATATAGTATTAGTTGATTTTGTATGATTTTGTATGTATTTGTTGATGTTGTCATTTTAAGAGTTTCTTTCTTTTAAATTTATTACATTCATATTATTCTTAAAAATATTTATATCGTATCTTAAAAATGAATTCCGATAAGCGGTCTCATTCCTAAAATCTCTTTTTTACTCTAATAGGGCTATGTAAAATTTACTATGTAAAAGCAGGGTCCATTCGTACTTTTCATTGTTTCGGATGCTGTCAATGATACATCCTACTTCAAATATTTTAAACAATTGAAAGTATATTATTTAAGAATGACCGATTCACGCATTACATATTTCAAAATAAAGTAAACAAAAAGTTGAAACAGAAATTTCACATTTTGGGCCAGAAAAATGAAGATGAACTAATGAAAAGAATATAAGGCGTTCTTGAAGGTATGACTAAATTTGTTACCGTCATTAAATAGTTTTGTACTATAGTAATACAATGGGTGTCAAACAGTCAGACACAGTAAAATCTTCGACTTTATGGTAAAAAATTTCAAAGCTGACAACCACTCTAAAGATTAAGTAATATATTGACATAAGTAATTATGCTTAACAAACAGCGTATTTGAAACTGAAGGAGGTTGGAAGAGCTCATAAGTCGCTTCTCTAGCCAATAAAAAAAATTAGCGTAATATTCTTCATAATAAAGTAACAATAGTGTCATCGCAAAATGAGTTAGAAGGTGAAGTCAAAACATCGGTTACAGGTCATGTCGCAGTAGGGATAACAAACTCAGCTTCAGTTTCAGGAGTTTCTTTTAATAATGTTACAAATTTTGTTTTCAGTGTTAATGTTCATAAGTAAATTCTATACTGGTTGGTTATTTAATTGATTTTGAATAGTATGTTATACAACTCCGTTCAATAAAGAACGTAGTTTCATTTAGTGTTTCTGTATAATGTTGGTATTAAATGCCTCATTATTCAGCCTAGACTCTAAAACAAAAACAAACAAAAAAATACGACCTAGGCTTCAAAAGTGACGATTGAGGTACTATCCGTGAAATTCAACTTTAGAGATGAAACTATTTTCATAGTAATTACGTTAATTGCCACTTGGTCAACAGGGCATAGAGTTCATATATTCCTTTAGTTAATCTATTGTTGGCTACTTAAGAGGAAATGCAATGCAGGAAGTGATTGAATCGTTGGGGATACGTGTTGTTACAAAATTTTGCATTCGTATCTTCTTAAATTTTTTGCACCCAACATTTAACGAAGCCAACTCTCCTCGTCATTTAAACTACAATATTTCTCAGTGATACCAGAGAGCAGCCCTGACCAAGCCAGACAGGCAATTGGGCAACAAAAGATGCCACGATTTTAAGAAAAACATAATTCTAGCAAGGCGCCAATTTGCTACAAGCTTTATTGAAACGCGAGTCAAGACTAGTGGTTGGAAATGAACGCAGAGAGTACGTTTCGCCTGGTGTAAAGAGTTTGATATTCACGACACAATTCAGTGCATTATTAAAGCGGAAATTGCAAGGATGTTTAGTATTCTTTGAATGCAAGAACTGGCGCGAAAAGAAAGACTGGCAGTAGTGCGAGATCAGTTGAGATTCGATGAATACCAGAGGTGAACTATTGTGCATCCTATCCGGCTTCAGCCAATGAGCTTATGCACCGGTTTGCGTCACAATATTAACGTGAATTTTAAATGCAGCCAGATACAAAAACTATCAGCTTGTTAAAAGTAATTGAAACTTCGTATAAATATTTTTTATACTGGATCTTTTATTTTTACTACACCCACATCGTGCTATTTTTGGTTGGTCACCGTTGAAAATTTTCACTTTATGCCACTTCCAAATTTTTTCGGCGTACTTCTCGCTGGCCTTGCAGCATGGCGGTCAGCGTCTGGCCTGGCTTTTCAAATGAACTACCCATGTTGTGGTCGCGTGGTTCGTGACGTATCTGCTGCACATAACTGCACATAAAATCGCTACGCCAGAACAACTCACCCATGTTTTTTCATCATGGTGGTATCCACGCGGAGATTTAATAAAGGCACGTGAATGTAACGCCAAGCAAGTCACGTGTAATATTGTCCTTGAGGTGTTTGGTGTTTGCAACGAGTTTCTAACACTTGTATGTGCTGGCATCGTAATTGTTGTATTCCAGGAACCAGAATTGTTGCTGCAGAAGTTAACTTTGTCTCGCGCAAATTTCATTTCACTGCTCTTCAGAAACTGGCAACAGCTACTTCGCAGCCTTAATGTGTTGTGCTGTTACCCACGACGATTTGATAGCAAGCTAGGACTTTCTGAGAATCTTCGGTACTTTCTGAGAATTTTCGGTATTTTTCTTACTTGACTACGTAAATACCTTCTTAGAGGACGGAAATCATCCTGTAACCACAAACCCCCTTTGAACTTTTGAAAACTGAGTCATGGTAACATTTTCCCTAAAGTCTTCATAAATGAAGGATAAATGGTCTTTCTTCAAAATTACTTTAATATTTGAACATTTCATGTACTTTTTACGAAAAGCAGTGCTCATGCTACTCGTCTAGATGTGATTTCCAGTTTTATCAACTATTTCTGGAATCGTAGTTGATAAACTTTAAAGTACAAAAGCAATCCTTTCCTAATACTTGAAAATAGTGAAAATTTAAGTTACAAATCAAGTATGATCGGTGCTGCATCTCCCATCACAGGAAGTATAATAAAAACCGGAAGGTGTCTATTGCGGGAATACTCCACTATCTATCATAAGCATGTACGTCACCTTACGAGCAGTTAAAATATTTATGTGTACAATCCTTACACGGAACTTCGGAAACAGCCATAAATCAGCGAGTGGAATGGGTCTGGTCTGCCGCCGCGGGACGGCCTGGAGGAGGAGGGAGGTGCGCGGGGCTGAAGGGCGAAGCGAAGTGGGAGGAATGAAGACGTGAATGCAGGTGGTTGGGGTCGGAGAGGGAGGATAATACTTCTCATCGAATGAGGAGCAGCGGGGCTAGATGAGGCGAAGGACGGATGGAATGTGGAAGTATGGGGAGGGAGAGAGTGAGAGGAAGAAGAAAGGCGCGGCGCGAGGAAGAGTGGAAGAAGCGGGGAAAGCTAGAGGGGAAGGGAAGGGAGAGGTGGAAGATGAGGGACAGGGAGAAGGGAGGGGAACGAGTGAAGGAAAAGAAGAAGTTGAGGTACGAGGAAGAAAGAGCGTAGGTGGCTAAGAAAGGGTGAAGGTAGAGCGGGAGGAGTTTGAAGAAAATGCGAAGACAGGAGAAGATGGAGGGCCGAGAAAGGGGAGGACAGGAATGGCAAGATGTTGAGATAAG
Source organism: Gryllus longicercus (assembly GCA_038098605.1). NCBI lineage: Eukaryota > Metazoa > Arthropoda > Insecta > Orthoptera > Gryllidae > Gryllus > Gryllus longicercus. Next base: position 348,571 of record JAZDUA010000183.1, on the reverse strand, counting down.
CGGGCGGTGAGACAGGTGGGGAGGCCAGAATGGGGAAGGGCGGAGCGCAGGGCGGATGGTTGGGCGTGGAACATGGGGGGTGCAGGGCGGGGAAATGGTGGGAGGTAGGGTATTGAAGGACAGGGTGGGGGCACAGCGGGTGGCACGGTGGGGAGCATGGCGGGGAGCAGGGCGGGGAGCAGGGCGGGGAGCAGAGTGGGGAGCTGGGCGGGGCAGGGCGGGGTAGGGCAGGGTGAGATAGGGCGGAGAAGGTCGGGGCGGCGCGAGGCGGGGCGGGGAAGGGAGCGGGTGAAGGGTGCGTATCCTGTGGGCTCAGCTGCGGCGGAGCGAAGCTTCAGGAGATTCATGCGGGGGCGGGCCGCGCCGTCAAGGGCGACTCGGAGCGGGACGCGCGAACCGCGATAAATACTGCAACGGCGGCGGCGGCGGGGCGGGCGGCGGCGTGGAGAAGGCGCTTAAAAACGCGCGCAGTGGCGGCAGCGGCGGCGGCGGTGGCGGCGGAAAGAAAGATGGCTCCCCGCCCCGCCCCCTCCCCGGCTGCGTGCTGGGTTTCCCTCTGCGGCGCGAGGCCAACAGCTTGCGCGAGAGAAGGCGTGACGGGCAAGCGCTTTTGGTCACATTCCTTAACAAGCGTATTCTCCTTCTCGACATGTTTAGCCTTTGCAATTATGTTCGGAATATTGCAGTTGCTAGCCCACTATACCGACTTTATATTTACCTGCTAATATATAGACTATACCGGGATATCTGTGTTCGATTACCGACCACGAAATTTTTTGAATAGCTAACAATTTTTTAAAATAAATTCTTTAAAGTTTGAAGTAGATGGCGGTTTTACTCTTTTTGCTTTAGATATCTAAAAGCATTCTCCACTTTCTTCGCTGTTCATAGAAAATATGTTTTTCATTTTCGACTGTGCGATTCAAAGATTTGCGAAGTACGAATTTGCTGTCACAGTCTATCATCAGGCCGCATGGACGACTGTTAATTTACGTCTGTCGCATTATTTTTTCAAAATTGTGAAGTAAAAATTAAATTTCTATTGGGAGTGAAAGTTTTCTCTCTTAACTAAATACATGTCTAGGCAATAAAGATGGTTAATTGCTTAGAGTGGAATATACACACGACAGGATGCGGACAGTTCACGTCGAGTGCAGCAGACATTCTTCTACCAGAGGATGACCGGGCAATCCATCCATTCCAAGACGATGAATTTGTCAGCAATATATTCACATGGCGCGTTGGAAGGCTCACGGAGGTTCACAGTTTGCGCTGTGACGCGGATTAATGCTAGCGCGCCGCATTCCGACGCGGCGCCTCCCTCTTTGCTTCACAGGGAAACATAATACGCCTTCGTCCGCCCACCGCCGCGGCGCTAGCGCTGGCGGCGGCTCTCCTTGGCTTTACGTCCACGGAGATTAATGTCTCAGGTGGGAAATTAAACATGCAGGGAAAATTTAGTGCTTTGACTCGAGATCCTATATATTTCTGGGGAGCTCTGAAAATAAAGTGTAGTGGCAAATGGGACAGTGACAAACAGGGCCCCTGCTCCGGCCGAGGCGGGTTGGAGCGCGTTCAAAAATGTAGCGCCAGCTCCCGCGTCTTCGCCGCGCTCGAGCTGAGCTTTATCGCCGTCGTTGAACGGCGGGGCGAGGGCGGCGGGGCCGCGGGACGAGAGGCGGGGGGAGGAGAGGAAAAGAAGAGGAGACCTTTGGGTTTGGGGGGGAGGAGAGAGCGTGTGTCTATTTCGGGGAGGAGTCGCTCGTGTAACTTTGTCGGCGAGCGGCCCCTCGCGGCGCGAAGAGGAGTGGCGGGGCGGAGCGGGTAGGGGCGGGGCAGGAAGGAGCGGGGTAGGGCGGGGCGGGAGGGGGAGGGAAGAGGAGAGGAAGGGAAGGGGAAGGGCGGGGCGGGTAGGAAAGTTGTAGGTGGGCGGGGCGGAGCAGGGAGGAGCGGGGTAGCGCGGGCGGGGCGGAGCGGGGAGGATCGGTGCGCGGCGGCAGGAGGCGCGCGGGGCGTGACGGAAGGGGATGGGGTGTGTGGAAGGGAGAGGAGGGGCGGGGCGGGGCGGGGCGGGGCGAGAAGGGGAGAGGAGGGCAGAGCGGAGAGGGATGTGTGTTGAGGCGGGGTGTGGCGAAAGCTTTGGCGAGGAGCATGTGGTGTGGGTAGTGCGTGTTTAACGCCCGCCGCTGTCGTCTCCAGAATGTTTTGCCGACTTCCGGTGCGCGGTACCTATCAAAGGACGTATCCTCGTGCTCCGTCAGTGAGCCCGGGAGAGTTGCACTCAAGAATACACCGTTCGACAGGTTTTCTCCAAAACGATGGATCACTTTGTTGGTAACCTAATTTGTCGATTCTGCTGATAGGCAACGGACTAATCTTGTACTATTCCATGCATTGGAGACGCCTTTACGTGTAGGAGATATTCATTTTAGGAAATATTTCTAAAAACCGGAGGATATTCAATTATTCGCCTTCGAGGTGTCAAGATTTTGTGGTTGTTGCACAACATGTTTACGGGAGATATTACAATAAGTGTAAATGGTTTAGTCAAGGGAAAATAAGATATATGTTCATGCAAGACTATCTGGCGTCAACTGCAACTAGATGATGACCAACTCGAAGCAGTAGAAAACACATATCTTTCAACAATTTAACCCCAACTTTACATTATGTTTTTAAAATTTTGTTCTAAACATTTTCATATTTTATGAAGTTCAGTTCATACTCTATCTACCCTCCCATTAGGCAGCAATCCCAATCATAAGACCATTATTTTTAAAATATCCCTTCTATGAGTTTCTTACACAGTTCCCAGAGATCCTCCCATAATGGATTTCTCCTCCCAAAATGCAATTTTTAGAATGAAGTAATTAGGATTTAGTTTACTTGCAAGTCAACAATGCAAATGTAGACTGTGGACTGACCTTTGTAAAGTCGTAAAATATTTATAACACAATTTAAAAATATTACGTAAATGTAACAATTAATCAGAGAAGATAGTGATTTGGTGCGAAGTTTCAAAAAGCAATGACTCATTTTGTATTAAAATAAATAAACAAAAAAATATATTTTCGCCCCCCATTAGACAAAACAAAGTTCTTTAACATTGTTTTGCGTCCCCAAACGACGCAGTTCATAAACAAACACTAGAGAGTATTCGAATGAGAAGAAGGACGTTTTGGCCGAGTAATCAGGTCCAGAGATGGTAAATGCCACTATTAATCAGAAGACATAATGATAACATGTTTGAACAGAAGAGGTTAGATAAACCAATCGACAACGGCAACAATTTGATAATGAAATATTAGGACCCGTTGAAGAAACGAAATTTTATTTAAAACACTATCTCTAATTATCTACTTCATTATAAACAAACGAACTTTGAAAATTATTTTCGCTCAGGGCCATCTGGACCGCGAGTGCTCGTTGCCTGCTTCCGTTGAGTGCTGCTTGAAGGCACATTCTTTTCCTAGCATTATGTGTTAGGCTTAGCGCGCTGGGAACCCGTTTTGAAGGAAGTCTTCTGGAAGTAGCAGAATAGTACACGCTCTCAATCACCTTTCTTGTTCGGTTTATTATGTTTTTTTTCGCTTGTGGCCGTTATTTCAGCATTTTCTTCAGTATAAAAAGTGGTATTTCTTACTTCCTATCTTAACATACCGATCTATTTTACCCCAATAACTTACAGCTGGTAAGTCAACCTATTTCGTTGGTCAAATCTTCCTGGCTCCTGCTCTTGCCAGAATAAAAATATTTAGTCTGTAAATAAAACTCGACACTGATAGGATATATTTTTTTCGGAGCACAAGCTGTCATCAAAGATCAAGATCTTTCACAGGAAAAAAGACTGCCATTAATATCTTTCATTTTCTTTAAATTGGCGGTCGACTGACATGTGTGTGCATGTGTATGTTACGACATGCGTGATGCATATAAGTGTGTGTAAGGCTCCGTTGTTAGGGTACTTTCCGGAGGACCATGATGACTTACGGGTCCGAGGGCCCAGACCTATGGCCCCCAAATTTCAAGGGTCCCCGGTTGTTCTTAAAAAATGTGTAACACTGAATTGTTTAAAAAATAAAATAAAAAACCGTATAAAAGTGATGTATGATTAAGCTACATGCAAAATTAGGTATAACGGAGTGATGTGTCGGGCATCTTTGGATAGAATTTTAAAATGGAATGTTACTGATTGTCACTCAGCGAAATTTTTTTTATTTTTTAACAAAACTTGTCTTTAAATTGGGGAGGGGGAAGTGGTGAAAGTAAGAATAGTGGGCCCCCAAATTAACATAGGACCAAGAGTCCCCAAGGCTGTAAAATCGGCCCTGTTGCTCCGGCATTCGCCTAGTTTTGATCGTAGTGTCGATGAAAAAAAAACAAAAAAACAAAAAAACAAAAAAAAGAACGATCAGAGTAGCGGGCCGTTAGAATTTTCTGTCTGACAGTGGCTGAATTCTTCTTACCTACCTAGGTAGTGTCGAAAATCTGCCAACGTCGGAACACGATCACAAGAGACCTTCTAGTCAGAGACCCTGTAGTGGCATGAGTTCATACCTCAGCAACCTAAGCCGGCTGGAGCGGTTTATGTCATGATTCTGGTTTTATTTTCAAATTGCGGCATATACATTTTTCATTTTCCGCGATGGATGATCTTTGGACAACGTGGTGACGTGACGAAATAAAAAGAACTCCTCTCTTGTCCCGTAGAAATGGTGACGGGAGAGGAGAGGTGGAGAATGGATTGGGAGAGGAAGGGATGAATAATTTATTGATAAAATTGAAACGGTGATGGAGTAAGTGAAATAGGTGGAAAGTCGATATGTGTTAATTTGATTACTTCAGGGTGTATTGTATAGAATTCGAATTAGCGATTATTGAAAATTGATGACACTTTCTGATAACTGAAGTTTGAAATTAAGTTCATGGGTATTTTATTGGGTATTCAGTTAATCTAATATTCCTCAAAAATTTACTCACCACTAAGCGTCTGAATGTTCAATTTTTAAAACACATTTCTAAATTCACAAAAAATGAGTCAATTAGTTTTTTAAGAACAGATACATTGTGAAAGCAGCAACCAATGAGTATTATGAGTTACAATTTAGAGCAGCAACATTTCAAAGTTATTTAATGAAGTTTTCAGAAATTAATGTCATTTCAAAGTTTTGATAGTAAAGTTGTTTTCAGTTTTTATTACGTATCTATTCTTTTTAGAGCAATTTCTGAAGTTTTCTCACCTGTAATTATTCTTTTGTAAAAATAGAGCAAGAAAGAAACTTGAATTGTTTCATCTTGTAACCGCTGACCTACAGTTCGCCAGGAAAGTCTCTCCTTACTGGCACTTTGCTGGTGAGAGCTTGGTGAGAAATTATGTTGGTAGCATGAGTTGCAGCTTATAACAAACAAAAATATAAATTGCATACTTACCAAAATCATAACACATGCCGGAAGTGCTGTTCCCTTCACTTATTTCCAAGTGATCTGCTTGGTACCAACATAAATGCATATTATTATAGGCGGCTGTAACTTGGCTCAGTGAGGAGAGACTTTCCTAGCATACGTTATTTGCCGCCCACTTGCGGCACTTTACCCGACCGACCCTACAGGACCGAACGCCGAAGAGACCGACGTGTTCTGGAATTGCGCAGCCAGCAGCACAATCCCACGTGTGATTTCTTGTCTAGGTCGAATCGTGTGTTTATTTCTATTATTGCTTAACCTGGGAAATGCAGGGTAAACATACCTCTCTTGGGAATGATTACATGAAGATAATTGACATGAGCACAGTTATTCTCTCCGCACCTCCGCGTATCTCGTAATTCGCGGGGGCTCTGGTGTTTACATTTGCCGTTGCTCCGTTGTTGTCAGGACCGTAGCGGCTCGATGCGCCGCCACGTCATTTGGAGGTCATTGGTCCCTCCCAGGGGAGAAGTATCCTCTGTCCGAGTGAAGCTGTCACACCCTGGCCACGTTTTTGTCTTCCGAACACGCCCTCGTCTTCATCGTCGCCTGTCCTCCTCCTCCATTCCGCACAGTCAATTCAGCACCATTTTTTAGTCCGTGTATCCACAATCAGCTCTTTAAGGCTCCTCTTACTCAATTAAAATGAGTTTTCTCACAATTCATGGCGTACGTGATATCTTATACGTCTCTATTTCCGCCACTCATGTTCTATTCCTCTTCCATGAGCCCTAGTCTCTCTTCCATGAGCCCTAGTGTCACTGTTTCGACATGAACACAGTCGCATGCTTATCTACCACAAGCATGCCGTTCTCCCATTTGCTTTCGTGCTCTCACTGTATCACTCGCTCCTTCAGCTTCCCCGTCTCTCGTCAACTCCGTTTAATAGCGTACTTCTGATTCGTCCTCGTCCCGTATCGTTGAAGTTGTTTGTCAGGCCTTATCATGTGTGAGAGAAATCCCCGATTTCTGTGAAATCTATCGCGTCTATCTTGCCTATTTTGGTGGTTCCGTCACGCATTTGTCAAGTCTTGCGCAGATTTTCTCTAGGCATATTTCAATGTCTCCGACTGTGATTCCCCCCTTCTAACGTAGCTTCTGTGCCGACGGGAAACTTCTGGCTGCGACCTAGACTTGTACGTAACGGTTGCTGGTAGGCCGTCGCGTAACATTACAATTCGTACTATGTATACCAATAAAGTTTAAAGTAGTAATCGTCATACATCTAACAACACTGGTGCCAATTTTGCAGTTTTCTGAATTTTCAGAAGTAAGAAAGTGCCGACAAAATCGTTTAGATTTGCTGATAAACTGACGCAATAGATCATTTAACATGAATTTAATGTCTTCGTTCAAACCAATAAGTCACAGCTCAATCTTTCGACATAGTGTACGTTTTTAGATGGCCCTACATTTGTCGTGGTCACGTTTGCGCAGCCGTCTGCAAATTAAAGAAAATGTGAATCAAACCGTTTAACACAAGGACAATTTACAAGAAAAGAACTCTTAAAATGACAAAAAGCAACTTGCTCTACATTTTATTTTTAAGAAACGTAAATGTTGCTTTTTTTGATTCATTGTGATGTGAGAGTTGTATTTCTCCCCGTCAATTTTGAATGGTGAACCTTAGTAATCAATAATGAGCTCAGCTCCTAACTTTTGGCAACAATTAAAAAGCCTCATATCAGCCAAAAGAGGGTTAAGAACTCATTTGAAAATTGAAAACGGTTTCATTTTTTCTCCAAATGTTCGCAGTGAGGGTCAATCTACTTAGAGACACTCCAAAACTACTCACCAAACATTTACGAATGTTGCATTGTTTTTAGAAATTGTTATTTGCATTTCTTAAATTAATTAATTTATGTATTTATTAATAAAATATAATGATGGACCAAAAAGAGGTCGATTGTGTTTATTGAAAATGGAAACCATTTGATAATTCAAATGATTGATTAACGAAAACACTTTAAAATCCACGCAGTGGTGGCAAGAGCCTGGCGACGCCCCCGCAGTGCCAAGCACCTCACGGCTACTCCTAGCGTCCGCCGTCAGTGGGGCTAAAGGCGGGCGCGCCGACCCTTGACGAGCTTTTTTGTTTGTTTCGCATGGACGGGGCGGAAGGGGAGGGGACAAATGTGATAGGCGGGGATTGTGCGGGGGAAGATCACCGCCATTTCCAGCGATGAAAACATGCTCTATATTTACGGAACTGATGATTGATTGGTGCTTAATGAAATTGTGGTCCGAAAGGTCTTAGTAGTAGGAGTGTTAGTGTGGGAAGGAATGGGAAGGAAATATCGTGCGCGGTCCATGGGCCGTTTCACCTCTAGGCAGCGTCTGCATTCGCCCTAGGTTTGTAGCTAGTGTCAAAACTCCTGCTATTGTTGGTACTCAAACCTACGTCCTCCCGGCACTGCTGTGACATCTGTTGATACCCTGAGCCACCTCTCCAGGTACGGGACTAATGACCTTTTCAGTTGACCTGCCCGGAATCACTAATCAATCAATCAACGAGGATGGGCGGGAGGGGCGGGAGAGGCGGGAGAGGCGGGAGGGGCGGGAGGGGCGGGAGGGGCGGGAGGGGCGGGAGGGGCGGGGAGGGGCGGAAGCTGAGAGGTAGGGAGGGGTGCTTCCTGGATTGGCAGCCTCTGTGCGGGAGCGAAGCTTCGTTTTTCCGCCCGCAGCCACCCGCTGGCGTCGCGCGGTGGAGTGAGGCGGGTGGTGCGGGACGAAGTCGCCTAAGGCTGCGGTCACGGGCTGTTCCGCTCGGAGCGGTGGCAGCGGGGGACGCCTCGGCAGCGCGATTCGCAGGTGCGGGCCGCCACGCTCGAGTAGCTGCTCCTTCACAGTGCCCCTGAGCGATGGATCCGCTCCCAGCAGCGCTCTGTGGGCAAACAACGGAGAACTCACCATGGCCACTTAATTCGTGATCTTTAGTGGTGGATTGATTGTTTTAGTGATTCCGGTCACGTCAACTACCAGAGTCGGTATTGCCGTAAGTGTGGTGCATGTTTTCCTCGGGAGGTGGCGGTGATCATTCCCTCGCTGTATGGCGAGATCCGGCGCCGACTTACCGTCGACTAGCGGAGTTTTCCCCAACCCGGTATTTCCCACCAGCGGGTTCTCCAGTGAGAGAGAGGATATATTAAATCTGGTAATTCCCTTCCTAATTATCCTCTTTAGACATAACATACTAAGAATGAATGACGGGTTTTGACAATTTTAAAGAAATCATCGTCATAAAACGCTGTAAGTGTACTATTGAATTCAATGGTAGAAAGCAATTTTCATTTAAACATTTTAAATAGTTTAAAACTTAGCATTACATACTTTAAGAACAATGGTTTGAATTGTCAGATAAATATACGATTTTTTGAGAAACGTATTACAATATTATATTAATAATGAGCATATTTTTCAATACTTTCCTTTGAATTAGCTGCTGGCCAAAACGCAGGCTACGAGAGCTTTGGGGCGAAATGCGGTGTCACTAGCCTAATTCCTTAACTACTTTCCATGAAGTCACGGAGGTGAAGCGAATTCGAAACAGCGCATGTGGCAATAGCCGTCTACGACTGACAATTAAACGAGGATTAGTCCAAAAACGTACAATGCAATAGGTAGCTACAAACAAAAGGTTTCAGAAGAATTAGTTGGATGACATCGTCGTGGGAGTCATTTATACCTGCGGCCGTTGTTAAAAATTGATTCGAATAATACTTTTAAAATAAGATGTTTCACGTAGCCAGTGACAACAATCTACAATTTTTCCTGTTAGACTTGTGGACCACAATGGCCAAAAAGCTGTTGAACAAAATCACAGAAGAAGGTATTCCACACATCAGCACACACACTGATCAAGATCAACCAATAAATTACTCTTGCATAATACTACAGTTTATTATTTTAACAAATACCACCACCAAGAATGCTGGCGTAACGTAGTGCATTTAGTAGAGCTTTTATTAACGTGCCAAGAAGATTAAAAAAAATATTCCACAACGTAACGTCTGAATGGGAAATATTTAATGGTGGATATCCTCATCCTTAGAGCTTTGGTGTCGCATGACTGCAGCTATTTTAAAGAAGTGACAGACTGAGTTTGAGAATTCAGTCCGTTCACGTAGTACGAGTATGAGAACAGGTGGAATAATAAAATCAGATATTTATATTTTTTAGTTAAAATTTAAATTACTTCCTCCTTTTTGTTATGTAATACGAAAAAGCTTTTTTTGTTGAGATTTCATCGGAAATACACGTTTTGGGATCCCCTGATACCGAAAAAGTGTTGTTTTTTCTAAACATCGGCCCATCGTCTATTTGTTTGTGATCAACACTAGAGTCCAAACTATTCGTAGGGTCTTTTCCAAATGAATATACGAATGGTTAATGTCTGACAAATTTTCTTATAAATTTTAGTAGTTTTCGAGCAATTTTCAGAAAAATATGGGAAATATAAAAAGTATTGAATACAAGAATTTCTGAAAAACAGTTTCAATTTTTTTCTGCTGATAGTGCTAAATTCATTGTTTACATTATCGTCGAATAGTATACGTTATTGCATATATGAGTACAAGTGTTTAAAATGATGACTTTTTAAGTTTCTCGAAAGGCAAAAGCTTTTTGTAAAAGTGAGCCCTAAATTGCACATTTTCAGAAACGCTTATTAGCCGTATTTATTTTTTTGTACAGATGGTGGTAAATGCACAGGATGAAAAGATGTAAAAACATTTTGATGCATTCTTTATTATTTTTTAATTACACAAATGTGATTTCTTGAAAAGAGCTTTTGGTATTAATATTTTCATTTCCGGCTATTTGTATGCATTATTGCATTTGTGAGGAGAAGTCGTTCAAATTATTTCTAATGAAATTTTTCGAAAACTCGTCACATTTGGCAGAAAAATATCTTCAAATGCACATTTTCAGATACCCTCAAAAGGCATTTTCTTTAAAACGGCTTCAAATTTTTGAATGAAAATGTACATGTAGGAAAAGCTTTTACCCTTCTATAATGCTATTTAAGTCATATTTCTATTCTATTATTAGGGATACCAGACATTGAGAAAACGAGGAAATAATGGGTTTAGGCGCCATTGGGCGCCATAGGGAGTTGAGAAGAGGGTGAAGAAAATCTGAAAAGATATAGCACAGACTAATCAAATAAGTAAGCCAGTACGAGGTGTGTGCCATTCTGTATCACCACTGTTTTTTCGGCATCCTGGGCATCTAATGAAACAGCTCTCTCGTGGCTGGACTCTGCATAATTTTCTTTCAATTTCTGTTTGTATTAGGAATAAATAAATACAGATGCTTAGCCTAGGACAGTATGTTAGTGAGATTGATGATGTTGATGCGTTGAAAGAAAGTTTGGAGAGTTAAAAAGTTCCACAATTGGTTTCATATTGATGACTTTGACTTTGAACATCACATACGTTCTACTCATAAGTGGATATTATTGCTTTACTGCATCATAAAAAATATAGATTTTGGAAAAATATTTAGATTGTAGAAATATTAATTCAAAAAATGTGTTACTTGATGAAAAGTCTGTGTATCGACTTCTACTTTCAAGACTGCATCCAAAACTGAATATTGTAAATATTATTTTCCATGGTTGATTATTTAATTGTTAAAACGTTACGTGAAGCTGTGCTACGGATAAATAGAGTCGTTGCCATAAACGTATCAAAATTTAACGCAATAGCTCGCTCATTAGAAAAGTGCTACTAAAATCAATTTATTATCAATATGATGTATTAGATTGTGATTGTTGAGAAGACTCACGGAGTAAATGATAAAACCATGTGTTATAAAATGTCAATGATAGAGGAGAAACTGTTGGAATGTTAGTTTTTCTAACTGTGAGAGTACCGTCGGGAAATAGATGTTATGTGCAACATCATAATATTAGTTGGCCGATATTATTTATATGAGAAATTATATGCCATTTTTTGTATGTGTGTGTGTAACTATATAAGCATTAGTTGTTTCTTTCAATTTTCTTTTCCAGATATTTGCATTCTTTTTGTCCCTCATTTTAATATTTTCTCTATTTCAGGTTTTTGCACTTTTTTGACCAGCCATGCTTTGAAGTGGGAGCACACAAAAGTACTAAATCTCTAAAAGTAACAGATATTCAAGAAGATCCTATCTTGTAGAAAGTGGCTTGAGAACCATAATTCCGCCCAGACTGTCCCTTCTCTGTTCTCACCAGTCACCTTCATTTCCGTATTTTGTTCTCCACCTGTTCATTTCCCTATCTGTCTCCCTCCTCTCCCCAATAACATCCAGATTTTCGGGTACGAATTAGCACGTATCACCTCTCTACTTCTACCAATCTTAACAATTTTTGGAACAGCACTAATTGATCTTCATCCTCATGTGTGTGCAAAGTTACAACTCGACATTGAACACGTATTTTAAGACTGACAATTCCAAATCGTATTGTTGAGGTGGTTCCAATAATTTTCCTCTCTACAATGCAGGGAGGAAAGGTAATAAAAATGCGTGTCTTAATGCACATCGGGGGCGCCAAGGTAACGAAGTTTCATTCTAAACGTATTCTGCACAAGTGGGTTTTACATTATCACTCCTTCGATGTTTTAATTTCTGTTAGTACTTACTGTAAGTAGGTCCGAACTACAGTAATTGTAATATAATTATTTTAAAATAAAAAATACAATATTTAACATTAATAAAATATTTAATAGTAATAGTAATAATAATAATAACAATTATTATTATAGAAAATTTTGATAAACCGTTCTTCGTATCTCACGGTGTTTAATGCCACTTTATTTTAGATTTACGCCAATTCTACAATTCCCTCTCTTCCTGTTCCACCATTCGAATTCTCCGACGGGTTTTGTTTTAAAATTACGTGGACTACTAGTCACTAACCGGTAAGTCATTGTCCTTTCACGAAGCAATGAACTTTCCCAGCGTACCTCGCAGAAATACAGCCTCCGCGTAGCCCCTGCGAACCGCGCAAAAGCCGCCCCCTCCCCCTGGCTGTGGATCAGCCATTTGGCGGTCGCCCCCTGCCTGGAGAGAAGCGGCCGCCATCTTCTCTACGCGCTACCGCCCCGCAATGTGGGTGCGCAGGTGGCCTACTGCAGCTCCCCCGCCGCGGCCGCCAAACCTAACCGTAAAAAGGAGGTAAAATATTTCGAGAGGGAAAGTTTGTAAAGCGCGCTAAATGCGAAGGAAATGGGCCGGAACGAAGTGGTATTTTTCGGGGAGCAGCCGGCGATGCGGGAGAATTTTTAACGGATACACACCCGTCGCCTGTCCTGAAGACCGACGGCATGGCTGTTCTTTATTTTGTTGACTTGAGTACCTTTTACGCGTTGGCGAGAGTTGCAAGGAAGATTGACTACTCCTAACACAGCTCATAAAAAGAGGGGATACAAGTAGAACTGGTGAAAAATAAGTGTTGGCACCGTTCAGAATAAAGAACAGACGACATAAAGCAACACTTTCAATAAGGCTGTGTTACAAGACATTTTTTAAAGAAGATGCTTGAAAGCCCTTAACTTTACTTTTTTAGTTTAGTTTAGTTTTAGTTTAACACTCTTACTTTCCTCGGCAATTTTTTCCTGCATAGATAAAAATTTGTAAAAGGAAGTTGCAATTTATATTTACAACTTTTGTTAAGGGTCATCTTTAACTGCATCAAGAACAGTCGTTCATGAAGTAGAACCCAAACTTATGTTTCAATGTTGCCGCGACACAGCGCGCTGTATTGCAGTCTAGTTGCATTACATTAAGGGCTTTACATTCACACGCTAGTGGTCACGTGATTGTTAATCACATTTTATGGTCCGCACTGCATCTAATAAAGATGAAAGACTTTCTCGCGAGAAGGAGTTTGTCTGTGAGGAATTTGATTCACTTGTCAGTGTAGTCGTTCAATTAATAATTCCGGCCAAGATTTCACAATCGCGGATGCAGAACATGCAGCGATCCGCGCTTAATACTTGAGGGTGCGGCGGGTTGTGTAGAGCTTCCGTACAGGGGTGCTTGAGTTAGCATAAATGCATACAATCATCATCAATTCCCCGCGTCTATGTCCGACAGACATACGGCATTCCCAGTGACCCAAGTCTATATTGTTTTCACAAGTGCAAACAATGAGTTGACAAAGTTTTATTGCATTCGGATGAACGGTATGGTAGCACATTGAAATTAAACGAAAATACTATATTAATAATACCTTCCGGGCTGGATATCCGTCGTCTATTGGACATTAGCCTTGGTCAAATAGACCACTGCTATCCATGCCGGAAGGTATTAATAAAATATCCAGCCGCGAAAGCCTAAATTGTTTTATTAAACATATTATATAGTCGATTATCCTCCACCGCGGCGCCGCATCAACTCCTACCTGCATTCCCTTCACATTATCACGGCCAACACGTTTCGGCTAGGGTGTGATGGGGACCTCGCCGTTGCGAGTCATTTCTTTCCTCGAAGCAGGAACAATTTCAGAAGTCTAGGCATTAACTTTTAACCACCAGGCGCTGGCGGTGCATATCGCAAGACATTGAGGTTTGCGGTGTTTAGGTGATTGGATCCGGAAATTCACCCTCCCCCAATTCGAAACAAACGAATCAACTGCAAAGGGCTCCGTGAGACAAGGGACTCCGTTCACCCAAAGAAAAATCCTGATGTACACAAGTGCACGTGTTTAGGATAATTCTCATTGGTTTGCGGTGTGAGCTCTGTTGTAGTTGGGATTCTGACCCTACAGTAAAGAGTTCTCTGTATAACAAGTAATTTATCTGCCCTCGTTCGTCATATTTACCTCGCGTCAAAACTATTGCAACAGTTTCGAGAAAGGAGACCATTGTGAACTGAATGTGTGTTGCTGGGTGATATGGTTACGAGTCTCTGATAATTCAGCCCACGAACGTGCATATCGACATGGGGCGGGGGCGTGGGTCGCGGCTCGTGGGACCGCAGGGCCGACCTGCCGATCGGCTTGCAAGACTCTGCTATTCAGTTCGTTTTAGAATGTCTGAGAGTGTGGCTGACCCATCAATAAAGAACAATGAGTGTGGAATGTTTCTTCACATAAGCGAAAAGCGTATCGTTCAAAGCGAGTCGTTTTCAATTCGTAAGTAAAGGGGAAGTAAAGCCGGCTGTCCCATGTTAGTAGATTTACTTGCATGTAAAAGATCCTCAAGCCTAAATGACGTCTCTGAGCTAAATTGAAATCGCCTTTTTCTCTCCCAAGAAATACCTCCTTTCTCTGCTAGTTGTTGAAGGAACGTAGCGGAAATTGTGTGGTCAGACGGAAGAGCAGGCCTCATGGCCTGAGTCTCGCCACGTAAAATAAGGCATCAATTCAATTCAATTCGTTATTGCATAGGAGTCCGTCGTTACCGTTGAACCAAATCGCAGAATTTACTGGAATATCCGTATCCAGCGTAATGAAACTTCGGAAAGAGCTCACTTACAAGGGACTACAAACGCCAGAGAAGAAATACGATAGAGAAGAATACGATAACTTTGTTCGATGTTTGTTTGATGTTCAATCGAAACTGCATTCCTTGCATCAAAAGGGCATAAGTTTAGTAACGGAACACTAACACTTGCGGAATTGTTGGAGCTTCTGAATTGTGATTAAGAACTTCCGAATTTTATGGCAACCAATTTATGCAAATAATTGACAACGACTTTCCGGTTATTGACAACGACTTTCTGACCTGACTGATCGTAAGTAAAGTAGTTGCATGAGTATGACATTTGCATGACAGCTCTTATTCAATTTGAATTGGCGGGGTATGCTGCTCATGTAATTGAAAGTAGTGCGCTAGGAGTTTTTCAATCAGAAGCGTCGTGTGGTGAAAGATTTCTTCAGATGGTTTACATCAGTTTTTTTCTTAGGGTGAACGGATAATAGACTGAAAGGGAACTTACGCCGGGTGCACCGGCCTCACTTGATTTTGGCTTTTTCTGCGCGCGGTCGCTCATCTCTCGTTGAAGCTCTCGCTTCGGCCACGCGGTTTTGGCACTCCCGACCCGAAAACGTTGAATAACGCGTGCCCGCGAGCCTCAATGTGCTCGCGATTGCTATTGTTCGAATAATATTTCTGTCTTCTTGACACAAAGCGGCCGACTGGGGATAGGGGGATCCGTTATCCAGTCAGAGGCTTAAAATTCTCTCGACGTTACAACAGAGTTGCTGACATTTATTAGTAAAATAAAATTGGTTCACAGGATTGGTCAGTGTGGGTACAGAACCATTAGTTGTGACAACGTTTCGAAATATTTAATTTCTTCATCAGTACTATAGTATACAAACAAATGAAGAGAGCACGAGAACAACAAACATTTCAATAAATGGATTCATTAATTAATTAACACTACACAAACAACAAAAGACGTTTATAAACTAAGACAAATAAAACATTAAAACATAGAAGATACACATTTTACTACCCTGCCTGGACCCGATTCACTCTTGACGCACGATGGACCCGCGTGATTTAGCAATTCCATGTGGAGTTGAGTGTGATGGCTTGACCTCAATGATTATTAGTGAGGTGTGAATCTTCTATATTTTGATGTTTTATTTGTCTAAGTTTATATGTCTTATATCCTATAAATATTGTGAACGGCATCCTCGAAGTGATGTGCTTGCCTTTGAGAATGACAATAAATTCATGAAATTCATGGTGTAACAAAAAAAACAAGGAATATATTCAAACATTTCCTGTTCTGATTTGCTAATAGCGCTTCTTGAGCTTTCGTATTTGCAAAGGAAATAGTTTTTACCGATACAGTACTGCTTGTTATTGCCTTCAATAAATAATGCAAAACTTACCTAGATTGAGAGGATCGTTGTTACGAGGTAAATATGAAAATAATTGAATGAGTCTACATGTTCTCTTAGGGAGGGAATTATGAAAGGAATTTATGGGAGAGAGGTGAAAAGTCAAACGGAGTCAAGTTAACATTACTTCATTAATAAATACAAAAATCTGACTCATTAGAATTAAGTAAAAATAAAATCTTGTGTATACCACGGGCGATTCTAATGATCGAGCGGTGACAAAAAGCCTGAGGTCAAAGGCCAAAGGCACTCCGGCTTTTTTGTCATCGCTCTTTCATGAGAACCTTTGATGCCTACATGGTGGTGGATGCCTATGGTTGCTACAGTGTAAAAGTTCTTACAGATGTCTAAGTTTGGACCAAACAATGGTTGTAGTTTTCAGACTTTGTTTATGAGACGAAATGTGCAAAATGTGTGTGGTATGAGGTTGTATTTTATCCATCTGACTTTAAAACCAACGAATAATAAACAGGTTGCTTTCCAGAAAAAATCTAAATATCACAAGTAGTGGTGCTACAGAATAGACCACACTTTCTCGTATTAGTTAGTTTTCTAATTTCTGTTTTGCGGACTGGACTAGCTTTTCTGTTTTGCATCGCCCTCTTCCCAGATGCAATCTTCCGCTGCCCAAACTACATGCAGTTCGAAGTACACCCCAGCATAGGAAGTAGATTGCGTTTCTGATTTGAACTGAATTTTGCTGAGGCGCAAATGCATAAGGCAAGTTAAGAAGGTGGTGACTGGTTGTCCAATCGAATTAACGGATTCGAAAAATTTCAGATCATTCAATGTGGTAGCCATGGTGAACTGGTGTTCGGCGCAGCCGTTCGGGTAGCTGCCGGTGGATTTCTGTGAATCGCTTGCGCGAGGTAACAACGCTGACGAGCAGAACACAGCGTATTTACAGTTCTGATAGATAACACAGACTCAATTGCTGAAAATAAAAATGTTGTATGAGGCATGAAATGTGCGCCGAGATATCCTAGCAGAAACACTGAAATAAACGTAATCACGGTATGTCCTTATTGAACACTTTTTCTTGCCTGGTTTCGACCAGGTATCTCTCTCTCTCTCTCTCTCTCTCTCTCTCTCTCTCTCTCTCTCTCACACACACACACACACACACACACACATATATATATATATATATATATATATATATATATATATATATATATATATGTGTGTGTGTGTGTGTGTGTGTGTGTGTGTGTGTGTGTGTGTGTGTGTGTGTTTGGTACATGACCCCACGCAGCTACGGCGACGCCTAGACACGTCCCCGCGACGTATGCACACCGCTGTGATCAGTGTAAAAGAGCTCGGCCTAGTAACTGCTGCCCGCGGCTTATCCACCGGATTTACAATTTATGGCGAGCGCGACGGGTCTGTCGGTAGAGGTTGTGACGCGGTGTTACCCCTCCAGGAGAGGCCGCACACCTGACCACTCCTTCTTCTTGAGAAAGTCGTCCGGCAGATCGGTCGTGCGATCCCGGTTAGCTGAGTGAGGAGTGATAGACGCCAAATTGGCGAGAGGATGCGAGAAAGTAATTCGTGGATGAAAGTAGTTAGAGAAGGAAGAGAAAAACATATTAGAACATATACATATTAGAATCGTGAATAAGAGGTTCATTCATAAACTGTGGAGGATTCATAAGTAAACGAGGAGAATAGTGGCCGCGAAGTGAATTCTTGAGTTGCTGTGAGACTGTAGGGGAACTAATGAAATTAGCTTCACGAGTGAGAGTGTATCGTGGAGGACGCCAGGGACAAATACGCCGTTTATCATACACGTGTAAGAACTGTGTAATGCTCGTCGGCATGCTGCACGAGAAGAAGAGGCGGATGAAAGAAGAGGAGGCTAGTATTCTGTTCTGGTGCCTGGCGTATCAAGAAACAATTCAGAAGCAGATTCAGCTGGGATCTGGTGGAGGGCGATAAAAGACGGCGCTTCGAGCGGCATCGCAGACGGCCGCTTTGCAAAGAAGCGAGGTGACAGCATGACCAAAAGTAGGCCAAGGTCGTGAGCTCACGGTGTGAACGTTCCGAACGGAGGTAGACGAAGCCGCCCGACGTACGAGCTATGAGCAAAGGTAAAGAAAACACCTTTTCGGGACTTGAGAGGCAGCAACGAGCGACTGCTACGCTACGAGCGACTGCCGTTATCATTAGGTAGGGTCACGGGCATGGCTGATGCCAATGGTTCAGTACGCCAAGGTTGAGGGAATTAAGCTGTAAATTAAAGCAGAAAATATAGCGAACAGGTTGATCAAAAGAGATCAGGGAATGCCTTGTAGACTATTCAACATACTGCATGTCATAATGATCCATTGAAAAACAAAGTTGAGTGTAAATATTTCAAATGCTAGACATAGTGATTGTAGGGAATTGTTGAATGGTATGGTGAGTGTGGCAAAATTAGTTGTAAAATTTTAGAAGTGAATTCAATTTGAATTATAATGCGTTTGAAAAAAGGGGAGAAGAAAGTTTCGGTTGGAAACTCGCAAACGTTAGTTAACATAGTATCTAGTAACGACCGTGCACGGTGCTGGGAGTTTCACAGATTTGTCAGTTCAAGGTGTGTCAGTGTTTCTGAGGATTGTATTTTTTTTTATTCGAGAGAGTGTATTTTGAGAGTTGTTTCATGTTTTATTTTATTTGAATATGTTATATTATTATTTCAGTGCTTTATATTGTGTGACAAATTGTTTAAAAAATACGCGCACTGATTTACCTAATTTTTGTGTATTGGTTATACTTTCTCACACTAGAAAGATCCTGCTACTTGAGATCATAAAAGCTCATTACGAGTATTCATTCTGCGTCCCCTCTCAGCTGCCTGAGTTGGTGCTAGGTGGAGAGGTGAATATATATATTGAAACACATAATGTGTTTCCTTACACTAATTAGAACATTAGCGTAAGTAATCAGTATATATTTTGGACTGTGCGGTACGTACGTCAAGCGCGGCGAACAACGATGGGAACTAGCAACGGTCGCTACCGCCGCCGTTGCCGCCGCTGCGAGGACAGCGTGAGAATGTCGGTTACGAACTGGGCAGCGAACGGCGAAGATTTCAGCCGTTAGGACAGTCGCGGAGAAGTGGCCGGTAGGTACGGACGTGTGGCGAAGAGCTCGCCGTTAGTGCATGGACAAAGGGAACATGCGGTGTATCTTATAAAATAGTAGCAACCGTAAAACAATAGATACGTGAAGTAGAGATCGAGAATGTTATTAGGATGAGAGATCAGCGACGAGAGAACAATCGATCGCGCTTGTATTATTTATCGCGGTAAGAATAACACCGGAATTGTGTGGTGCGGAACTGAGGCCAGCACGTGTAGTAGCCGTGGGTTAAGTGATTAAATCTAGCGACGGAAGATCATCAGAGTGAGGTGCAACCCCGAGGTACCAGGAGCCGAATCAGGAAGGATTCGCAAGGTCACCAGCCGAGGCGATCGCCACGCCATCAGCCGCCGACGACGCCCAGCTGCTGCGAAGGTCGGCGACCCCTGCCGTCACGAGCCGTGCTCCAAGCATCGAAGGTATTGGTCGGGGCCCCGAAGGTATGATAATATGTATTACACCTAATCTTGGTACCAAGGCAGAGTGTATAAATGTTGTTAGATCATGTAATTAACAAATCTGGTTTGTGAATAAATGCTGTTCATGATTGTACTTCATCTATTAATTAACTTTCCTAATGCTATACCAACTTATCGTAGGGACCCATTCACGGAAAAGATACCCTCCTTTAGTAATTTCTTGCAGTGAAAATACCCGGCATCACCAGGTACGTCACAATATATATATATATATATATATATATATATATATATATATATATATATATATATATATATATATATATGCCGAATGAGACCTACTTCATTCTCGTAGGTACTCTAGATTCGCTAAAATGTTTCGAGTAATGAAATTATAAATAGATTTCGTCGATATTGCTTTATTTCTCTATTTGGTCGGGATATAAGCAGAAGTTGATATAGGGGGAAATTGTTTTAGGAGGCAACAACTGAACTTCGCATACCTCCACGGACATTTTTTAGGACAGTAACAACAATTTAAACATTATCTTGAAATAGAAAATGCATGTTCTTTGTGGAAATATTCCTCTGGGTGGGAGGTATAAATTTCAACATCACTGATTAGACAACTTTTGCGCATGTATTTATTAACCTCTCTGATATAGACGGCTTTGGTCAGATATTTATTGACATACTGATTAGACAGCATTGTCCAGGTATTTATTAACCTCACAGATTAGACAGCTTTTCCAAAGTATTTACTGTCGTCACTGATTAGACAGCATTGTCCAGGTATTTATTGACCTCACTGATTAGACAGTTTTGCCTAGGTATTTATTTACCTCACAGATTAGACAGCATTGCCCAAGTATTTATTGACCTACTGATTAGACAGCATTGCCCAGGTATTTATTTACCTTTGTAACAGCTCTGCCCTCTCCGTCTGCTCCGCCGCTGGCTGTAGACCCATCCTCTCTGACCATCTCAACCATTCCGTCCGTCCAATCCACCCGCTCGCCACCCAACCATCCGCCTGCTCATCGTCACACCGCCCACCCATCTGTTCAAACGCCACTAGTTGTAGGCGTCCCGCCCACTCCCTCCTTCGCTCCCGCCCAGCCCACCACGCCCATTGCGACTGCTGCTTTCTGTAGCGTTGCAACGGCAGGCGCCTCTCCGCCCACTCCCTTCCTCGTTTCCGCCCTGTCGCCCACGCCCATCCCGTCCGTCGCTTGCTCTTCGCCCCCGCGCCCTCCCTGTCCGCCTCCGCTCCGTCCTCACCCACCTCTCTCTGCCCCGCGCCCGCCTCACCCCGCCTCACCCCGCCCCGCCCCGCCCCTGCGCCACGCGTCGCCGCGGCAGCACCTCCCCGCGGCGCCGTGGCCGCGGGGCGCCTTCTTTAATCTCGCGCGCATTAGCTCCCGGACGCCGCCTTTTAGAGGGCGCGCTCAATAATTCAGCGCTGGCGGCGAGAGGGGCTTCCCCTTGAAGAGCCCCGGGCGCGCAGTGGGCCGCTCCGCTCCCGCCAAGCGACGCACGCCCCCCCCCCCCCGCACAGAGGAAGTAAACAACATTCCCCTGGAATCGGTTAACATAAGATGATGTGAATGAAATATTTTAATTTAAATTCCTGAGGTAATTTAAACTTTTTCATATACTGTTCTAATTCTAATAATAATAATACTTCAGCATCTATACTTAATAAAATTAATTTCCATTCATAATTATCCTATCCTTAATATTTTAACATGTTGCAAATTCCCAAGAATTAACATTTTTCAATCAGTACGTAATGTGGTCATTTGAAGTCTTTTTCTCAGGAAAGTTTTCATTAGCCTTTTCATGTTGACCGACCTTGAGCACTATTGAAATTATTATTCTTCCTGTAACTTTCGACTAAAATTTTATGAATTGATAGTTTATGAAGTCTACTTGCAACCAACTACTAAGGTACCTCTGCAAAATGTGGGTAGTTCCAACTAACGCTGTGTCATATACTTCCCAGTTTTTGAATTATCTTGGAGTTTGGACACGATCTTACATATTTGCTGCAGAACAATTCCAACACATCCGATAACTATTGGTAGAATTTATGATACGAATACACCCCAAAACCATTCGGCTGATCTCGATTTCCAAACTCTTGAAGTTACGACATTTCTCTGCTTCCTTGTTTACGAAGTTTTCATCGCATGGCGCAGCAACAACTACAAGAAGACCTGATATTTCCCAAGTTTTAACAACAATACTCGTATCTTGTCTCTTTACTGGTATAGTGCTATCACACGATAATGTATCTACACATCATATATCGTTCATCGTACAGCGGGAGGGAAAATAGGATCATGTGCTTGAGAAAGGGGAGGATGTTAGCTTTCTTCGTCACTCATCTTCGAAAAAAGAAGTAATCTGACTCTGACCACTCACGTGACCAACATTCATTGCCATTGCAGCATCTGTGACCGTGGTTCGAGACACGGAGTTTTGACTCTACCTATTTAGCTAGGCCTTATCCTACCACTATCGGAGGAGACTCTAGCAACCGGCTGCTCCGGTTGCCAGTTTCTGCATTTTCCCCGATCATCGCTAGGCGATTGACCGAGTAGTATTCTCAGAAACGGACCACGCGAAAACTTCCCCTCCTCATCGTCATCCTCTCCTCTTACTTACACACACGCACATACTGTCTATGCACTTCACTATCATGCATGTCAGAAGATGAGTCGCGAGCTTAAGATTTGTTCCGGGTGGTGCAGTGTCTCGCTGATGGTGATGCCTGTGAGGAATCAGCAAGCCGGTGTGTAGTTCAGTGCCTGATCTCTCATTTAAGCGGAGAAGGTACTCCACCATCTCCCGTCTTTTACACACTCTACACTCACCAAAATAGTTGACGCGCGCGTTAACACCAAATACGAACTCCTTCGCCGCATTCATCGCTTAAATGAAGCGATTAAATTGACATATCTCCGTGAAACACAATATTTCAGAAAGGAAAAACATTCACTGTTCAAAGTAGGACTCAATGACTTTCGAATACACTTTAACATAGGAGAAACTCACTTTTTAAATACATTTGAGCACATGAAGAATCCTAGGTACTAACTGAACTCTTGCGATTTTTTGCATAGAAAGCAGAGCTGTAGAAATGCAGCAGAAAAGAACTACATATGCTCTGAACGGAGAATCGAAAACACACAGAAAAGTTTTTCATATCTTTCACAACTTACTCTCTAAAATAATTAAATGATTGAGGTTTCTATGTTCTGAAACAATACAATTACTAATAAATAAATTTTGAACATAACAAATATTTAATTAAAAATATATATTATTTAAAAATAAATTTTGAACATAATTAAATATATTTCTGATAATACATTGGAATGTTACCCAGACCTGCACTCGAATATTGTAGTGGCTTGTAATAGGATATCCTGCTATCCATCTTAAGTTAACTACATACCGCTTCACACAACATTACGGATATAATTTCTCGTACGATCACTGAAAAGATTTCGTAAAGAGACCCATGCGCCTGAAGACTGTTGGACCCTGCGTTTATATACACGGACCCATCTTTGCATTTAAAACAGTCAATCTTCGAACTTAAAATAACTTCATCGTCCATTACATTATGATGCAAGTATGTCTTACATTGTTATCTCCAGATATTTCACACGAACGGGGCAACGCCTCTATTGGGACAAGCAGTAAACTGGATTCGTGGGCTTTTGCAGCCGGAGTCAATTGATATTTGTCTGTCTGGGATGAGACTCGTCACTGACAGTCGAGCTGGCGTCACTGACAGGCGAGCTGATGTGGCTTTCTTCAAAACTATTTTGACATCACCTCGACCGATTGTGACGCGGCTCCTCGCGGTCAGCCAAGTATCAAGCTCTAAGCTCCCAACCGGTCTCCCGGCATGTGTGGTAGTGTAGTGCACACACACGTGTATGTGTAAATAAAAAAGGGGCACAGATAGGTCAAAGAAGAGGAAGGAAAGATTGCGCGGTGTCCGTGGCTCGTTTGTACGTGTTGCGGATACTGCTCCGGCATTCGCCTGGTGTTGATCGGAGAAACCGCGTAAAAATACAGATCAAGGGAGCCGGCCGCTAGAATTCTACTCCAGATAGAGGCTGAATTCAACCTAGTTATGTAGCTAGTGTCGACGATTCTGTCACCATGGGGAGTGGAAACCTAGAATCTTCCGGTCAGAGGCACTGCAGTGACATCAATTGATGCCCTGAGCCTCCTAAGCTAGATCACATGGGAAACAAGCCCTCCCACGCCTGAGGAGTTTCGGGGCGAGGCTGAGGGTGTCGGGCGCACTGCGCGGGCGGCCGCCAGGGGGCGGGCGACGCGGCCGCCGTCGCCGGTCTCCGCACAAGCGGCTTTTTAATTACCGCGAATTAAGGGAGGCCAGTTAACGCTGCGGGCGCAACAAGCGGCGGGGCGCCGGGGCGTGAACGCGCCGCTCCCTCCCCCGCCGCACGCCCGTTGCCCCTTCGCGGATGCGGCAGCCGCAGCGGTGGCGTCTGAGATAACCCCCTCTGCCACTGGTGTGGCGGCGAATACACTTCTCGCCTCTTGTTCACGGCACAGATTTCGTTATTCTACTGACCGGCTGTCTTAATTAGACAATATCAATCTTATACAGTTTTTGTTCCGTCCAGTAGTCGATTTTTCTGTTAGGTTCTAAAGCAGTCCCGCTGAAAACGGTATCGCTCTTTAAAATATATTCTTCCACCAGCCAGATGCAATTAACGCCTCGAAGTGTCAATTCAGGATGTTAAGTTCGAGGTTAAGTATAGTTTTCAGGAGTGAGTTATATTGTCACTTAACGTTATTGTAAGATTTACATATCACGTCTAAAAAACAGGTGAGAATATATATGACATGTATTAATATGTATGAAAATTGGATGAGAATTAAGTCATCAAGCGAATGAAATCGGACAAGTCATAATAGCCAAATTTGAAACGGCCCGTGTCCTTTTATTTCACTAGCTTTTAATTAAGCTCACAATACCTTTTCTTGTTTAATCGTAGAAATATGGATGTAAACAATATCTTTTTTAAAAGGCAGTTTTAAAGTTCACCAGTTTTCTATCTTTCCATCTACATAAACACAATTTCATGCAAATTTTCCGCATTTGGCGTATTTAATTCATTGATGAGTGCCGTTCTCAATAACACTGCAGGGGTGAGTGATTGATCAGTGAGTTCTTGTGAATCAAGTATGAGAAACAACTTAGAAAGTCCAGAAGTATTATTGTGTTTTCCTTCACTGTACTCTAAGCCAAAAGAGTTTTTCTAGCTATAGCACCGAATGTATAAGTATGTTGTTGATACAGTGACATTTTTTAAGGTAGGTAAGGGTCTTATGGTCTAATATAATGGTGAAATAACGAACAAAAACAAAACAAGAAAAAATTGTCTGTGCTTTTGAAAAATCAAATAATAACCAAAGCTGCTTTCTCTGTTCCGTAATGGACCTTGGACCTCCGTACTTCTCAATAAACGACTGGCTAAAATAATTTTTTGTAGATTACCGTCGGCACACATCTAACTCCAACATTGCTACCGCCCGTCTGGGGAATACAATTTTTGCTGAAATCTGAATGGTGAATAAAGTAAGTATCAGAAAAGGCTTGTTCTTACTTCAGGAAAGCTGCTTGATGAAACGAGGTCCATTGCCATGTAACGTTCTTTTTACTTTCCCATCCTTCAGAAGGATCTCTATTCTACATACTCGAATCTCCACTCTACATACCTAGCAACAGGTACACAGCTAGTGTCGAAAACCCTGACATCGTCGTGAGTGGAGCCATAGCACCTCCTGCTCTGAGGCACTGCAGTGATATCAATTGATGCCCTGAGGCACCTAAGCCGCCCTCCACCGCGCCGCGCCACCCCGCTCCTCCCCGCCACCTAAACAACTCCCCACTCAATTGCTGCACTACGTCCCAGACCCCGCCATCTCCGTGTTTGATTTTACACTCCTATCACTGCAGACCGCACCTCCCCTCATTTCTTCCACTCCGACACCCCCCCCCCGTTGCTCCTCCACACGTCTCGCCCCCCATCAGTGCTTCACAGCCGTGCCACTCCGAGCGTCAGCGCGAGATCTGGCGTCACGAGGCGGTGACGAAATGCGAACACGCCCACAAACCCAAGAATCTTCTTGCGTACCTTTCGGACCCTCCACCGCCCTCCCTTCTCGCGCCCATCTTTTCTCCGCCACGCCCCCAGCTGCCTGCCGCCTGTCACCGCTCACCCCCCCCCCCCCATGCCTCCTGGCCACGCTTCCTTGTAACTTTCCTCCGCGCTGTGCTGGCGGCCCCGCTCTCTTCTCACTCGTTTTGGCGGCGGAGAGCATGGCTTAGAGGGGACGCGGAGTGGCACAGGTGAGGCGTGAGACGCTCTTTCAGCAGGAGATCCCTATAAGCGGAGAATCGGCTCTACGGGGCACACTTTGAGACAGTGTGTCGCGTTCATATTGTTCCGCTTGTACCACAACGTCCTGATTATACTTGCATTGGATTAGTCCACTTGTATACTTGTGAATTGCTTTATGTTCTTGCACCGGATTGGAACACAGAACGCCGGGTAACAAAATTTTATTATAAGATAACCCTACTTCTTATGTAGAAAAATAAACAATCGTTTGAAACCTTGTCGAGTTATTGCAACCATTTTGCTTCCTCGTGTATTTCAACATGTCTCGTCTGTCTGCCTCCTCGCCATGCGTCCTCTAGTCACCTTCCAAGTCTCCACACTCTGCATGCTACCTCACCATGTCTTCTCGTCACACTTGACATCTCACCGCGCCATGCCTCCAGCCCTGCGTCCGCATCATCTCTTCCCCGTTCCCCTACCTGTCTTCACCCACTTTGCCTAATGTTTGTCTCCCCTGGCCATCTGCGTCAGGTGTTCCACCTTCATGTCTTCCCTCCTTCCGTGCCGTTGCTTATTCCCGCGCTCAGTCGACCGCGTGTCCTTGTCACAGAGTCTCCACCCACGCAGTGGTTTATTACGCAACCTCATGCTTCATCCTTCCTACCCTCACACTCCCTGTCCTCGCTCCCGCTGCGAATTCTCCCTCTCCCCCGCCCGCGGCCCTGCATCCCCGCGCCGCGCCGCCGTAATAAGTCTTCGCCGACACCCACGCCCGCCCTTCGAAATTTATGGATCCAATAACAAACCCGGAGCAGTCAATTACATTAATGCGGGACGGGGCGGCGAAGGCGCGGCGGCGTGCGAAAGGAAACGCTCTGGGGGCGGTGGCGATGGCGGCGGCGAGGGGGTGGGGTGGGGTGGGGGTGGGGGGCTGAGTCGCGCGGCGTCTCTCTCAATCCGGCGCCGCCGTCCACAAATGTTCACGCGGTGGAATGAAGGCGCTTGCTCCCGCGACTGGTAGAACGCTACATGCAACTGGGGAGGCGTTGGGGCGCCTCCAACAGGGATGTAATTCCAAGTTAGATTACAAATAAGATGCCGGAGAGGGAGGGCCCTTCAAACGAGGTAGGGAATGAAACAAGATGCTTGTGGAGTGAAACGTTCCATTTACTCACTCTCACGTCCATAACATATTAATACTGTTGTAAATAACACCATTGTTTATAATGAACGTAATATCAATGGAATTTGTTTTCACAAACCAAAACGAGAAATTGTCATAGAGAAAGAAATAGAAAAAATAATAAAAACCGTAACAACAATCGCCAACAATATGACCTTCGCAATTGGAGTTGTCGGAAGGCACCGAACATTTTTAATTTTTTTTCCCGCAAAATCAGTCATTTCAATAAACATGAGACCTGCACCATTCTCTTAAGCGTTCTTTATTCTATCCAAGATCCCAATTTAGTAAAAAATGTGCAATTCGTAAACATTGAACTTGACCTTTTTTGAAGATATTATTTTGCTGAACAGACTTTTTTATGAAACATATTATCTTGTAGAGTTGTAGATGTAGGAAGACGCCGAACGAATTTTGAAATTGTTCAATTTTTGAAAAATCAGAATTATCCACCAACATGAGACTTCAACCATTTTCTAACCACCAAAATCTTTCAGACTATCCAACAACACAATTTCATTAAAATCGATTGAGCCATTTTTGAGAAAAAATTATTTAATCAAAATTAAAAATAGTATATATTTCACCCAAAATTGCGTTAAAAATGCATTTTTGAAAAACTGTACATGATCTTATCTTTAAGGAACCGATTTTACTAAAGGAAAAAATCTTTAATATTTTAGTTGTAGGAAGTCCCCGAAAAAAATGTGTTTTCTTTTTCAATCTTCTAAAAATCAAAGTTTTAACCAACATGAGACCAGCACCATTTTTTAAACGTCCTTGAGACTACCCAACAACACAATTTAATCAAAGTCGATGGCGACATTTTTTTGAAAATGTAATGTAAATGTCAAGAAAATATCAACCTTAGATACATAAAAAGATATTCCTCAGATACTCCTCCTGAGTATGACGCATCTGTTTTTTTAATAATTTTACGCAACCGTTCAATTGCGAGTCTACTTCTCCGGTCCATCTTGTGTATGTAGAAGCACCTTATAGAAGAGCCAATAACTTTCGAGTATGGGCAGTTAGACTGGTAGGAGAGTATGTTTTATATCGGAGGCATGCGATCAGTCACTAGGCCTCTCTAAGGCCAATTGCAACTATGCTATTCATTCAGTCATTTATCTAAAAACAGGCAAAGGAAAGGATGCATGTCAGAGTAAAATATCATTTCAATAAATGTCATATTGGAATATAATGTCGAATGTATTATACCTGTCATATCGTAGAATGCAAATAGTAAAGTAGTAAATCCAAGTAAAACTTGCATCTGTATGTATATTTTTATTGAAAAATTTGAAGCCATTTTTTAAAATATCGTTTTGAGTGTTTCTGAAATTGGGCAAATATGAGCTCATTTCCACGGAATATAATCGAGTTTTCGAGAAACTTTATAAGAAACCATGTGAAGCACATGTTTTTATAAACGCAATAACACATAGAAAATGAGTAATTTTCTTATGATATTTAAATTTCTTTAGATTTCTACAACACAGACGCGCACGGATTCCAAACACAAACTGGCGCTTTGTGCGCAAACCGATGCGCCGGATATAACTGCGATAATGGTACATCTTACGAGATGCTTGAAGTGCATAATCATGCAGCCTAAATACTTAACATGGGAGCAAATTTTATAACACAAAATCTTTCAGATTAATGAAGAGCTACGTGCCTTGAATTAAGTTATTACAAGAACGGAAAAATTATTGAAAGCATTTTTATTTTATTTTATTATTATTATTATTATTATTATTATTATTATTATTATTATTATTTATACTATTATTACTATTATTATTATATTACTTACAAGCAGCGGCGCCCAGAAGGAAATAGCTGGAGGAAATTGTCTGAGGCCCCAATGTAACTGGGGCCCCGAATTCTTTTAAATTTAAAACGAAAAATGTATTTACTTAATAAATGAATTGTTGATGTTATGTTGCCGTATTGTTTAAACAAAATTAAAAATTGCCTCAATTTCACGCAAAAGTATGTAGAAAATACTAAAATTTTCGAAAAATTGTACATGAGCTTATTTCAAATTCTATCTTTAAGAAACAAATTTTATTAAGCGAAAAATCTCTATTTTTAATATTTTAGTTGTAACGCCTAAAACAACGAACGTTTGCAATTTTCGAAAAGTCAAGGTTTTCAACGAATATGAGACCTTCACTGTTCTCTTAAAACATTATTCACTCTATCCAATAACAAAGTTTAATCGAAAAAGTTACAGCCATTTTTTTGAAAATGCCTCAGAGGCTTTTTGTGAAGTACGTCTTTAATTAAAATATCGGTTTCGTACTCTATGGGCCGCGTCATCAACCTGTCCACGTCTACCTGCCCATCTACCTGCCCGTCTGCCTGTCCGTCTGCCTGTCCGTCTGTCCATCTGTCTGTCTGTCCGCCCGCCTGCACATCTGTCTGTCTGTCCATCAATCCGTCCGTCTGCCCATCCGTCTGTCTGTCGTTCAGTCTGTCCGTCTGTATATCAAATAATTCATCATTTGTTATCATTTGTTGTCAATACCTATCAACACACTCTCCCGTCAATTTGCGCGATTTCTTGCCCGTCCTCCCGCACGTCTTCTCGCACTATAATCTTGCACGACCCTGTCTGACCACCCACCCATTTTGTTTGTCATCTCGCCCGTCCTCACTTTGTCCTCCTGACCCTCCTCCCTCCCACACGTCCTCCCGTCCGTTCTTTTGTTCATCCTTCCGACGTCCCTTTCGTTCGTCGTCTCGCCATGCCTCTCGCCCACCCCTCCGAGCAAGGTTCGCGCCAACTAATTGCATCGGTAATTTTCGTCCCGCGTCCTAGCACTCTATTTATAGCCGCGAGGCGAGTAACAGAGCCAGCCTCCTGGGCGACGCGCATGTTTGAAATGAAATATCGAGATGTAAAACGGGCGTCCTCTCTTGGACACCTGCTCGGTCAATGTTTTGAAAAAAAATCAGCACTTTTTCCTCCCGGGCTGACAGATAAAGATCTTCAAGCTGTGTGAGTCTCCACTGAAGTTTAACGGTAATAATTTCTTTCAAGCAAGCAGCGCTATTGAGCTGCTACACGACAGGCCTGGGAGATATTTCCCGTTGAGACACGTCGTTTCATTATTTAGAGGCGCTATATTTTGTTCCTTTTAACTCGTGTGGCTGACAAATAAAGCGGATGAGAGGCGCGAAGCCGATAACTGGCAGGATGCAGGAGTAGGAGGGGGAAAAGAAATGCATATTGTGGGGAAGGGCAGCAGAGGAACGCGATAAGTGGGAGAACGAAGGGAGGATTGATGAAGACATTGAATGAGAAAGCGGCAATATTACTGGAAAATATTAGAGAAAGAGGAGGGAACAAGCAATCTCGTTTGGAGGAAAGTGAAGAACAATAAAGTGAAGAGAACTAAAGGAAAGACGAAAATTGAGGTAAAGAAATTTTCACAAAACTCCTTGACTCCTCGCCTCAACTTGACTCTCTCTATTTAAGTACTCTACTAAAATAGGCAGAGACAAGTTGCCAAAAATGCATTCGGAAGAGCACTGAGAATATCGCCGTTCAACGTGAGGGGCGGAAGAAAGCGAAATTTATGGAACACATGGATGGCTAATATGAACATGCAGAGTACAAGGAAAATCCAGGTCTTAAGAAGATGCTCAGCGACGGGTGTGTGTGCGAATGAGAGGCCGGAAAACAGAAAGCTGAGATGGAAAGAGGCGGTGCGATGTGGACGCGCCAGCCTCACAGAATGGACAGAGAAAGAGTGAGGGAGATAGACGGAGAGAAAGGGAGAGGAAAAAAGGGAATCAGAAGAAGAGAGAAAGAGAGGGAGAGAGATTGAGAAAGAGGGGGAGAGAGAGCGAGACATAGGGAGATGAAGGGAGAGAGATGGAGGGAGGGAGAGGGAGAGAGAGAAAGGTAGAGGGTGAGAGAGGGACTAAGAGGGGAAAGAGATGTAGATAGGGAGTGAGAATGAGAGGAAAGGGGAGGGAAAATAAAGTGAGAGAGCTCTGTGCGAAAGAGGAAATACGAGAACGTAGGGGAGAAAGAACGTGCGTGGGCGCGCGTGGGCGGCGGCGGCGGCGCGCTTGGCAGGAGGCGGCGCGCGAGCGAAAGCAGCCCCGGCCGCCGCCGCGTCTAATTTATCGCCCGCAGCTGCGCCTGTCCACAGCCGTAAATCGTGTGATTTCTGGTACGTTAAATATACAAGTAACATTTGCGTCTTGTTAAATTAATAACGTGCGTCTGGTTCACGAAAATTATTGCCTTTAAAAAGTAGTAAAGACTCTCAAAGCACCGCCACGCATTGCCCCAGCGGTAAATAAGGCGTCGGAGGCCCAGGCGCCGGAGGTGAAGGCGGGCGGGATGGAGAAGGCAATTATGGTGGGAATGGAGGCGGTAGGGTTGGGAGAAGAGATGAAGGCAAAGTAGGTGTCCGTGGGCTGGAAGGTGACTGATGTGGCAATGAAAGCCATAAAAGGAGTGGTGGAGGAGGTAACGTTGGAGAAGGATGTGGTGGAGTAGACAGTGGTGGAGGAGGCGGCGGCGGAGAACGCATTGTAGGGGAGTTGATGGAGAAGGCGGTGGAGGAGGCAATACAAGAAGAAACGGATGGGGAAATTGAAAGAGGTAATGTGCGTGGAGGTGGGAAGAGCAGGGAGGCGGCGTTGGCGAAGGCAGGAGAGAAATAGAGGGTTGGGGTATTGATGGAGAAGGTGGTGAAGGAGACAATATAAGAATTAGAGGATGCGGCAATGAAACAGGCAATGAACAATGGAGGATGGGGAAAGAAATGGAGCAGGCGGTGGGAGCAGCTGTGGAAGGGGCGGTGGACAAGAGGCAAGGTAGCGGTGGAGGCGGCTACTCAAAGAGCGAGGTTGGAGGGCAGGAGGTTAGAATGACTGCAATCCTGCTTCCCCAGATGGGTCGAAAACCGGACTTTCCAGGATGTCCTCCTTGTCCATTGATTACTACGGAAACGTATTCTCTTCATCACGTTTTTGGACTTGAATCCAAAGATCAGAGTTGATCCACAAGTTTTCGAGTTCAATCATTTAACCGGGATAAAAAATTGCTTCTATACTTCATTAAAAAAATAGATTTTCTACGTGCAAAATGTTTTATTTACATTTTACTTTCTATACTTACTGTGTACTGTTTGCTGCGTGTAAAGAAAGTTGTGTAATTGTGCGGCGAAAACGGCGATTTTTCTTGAAAAACTTTTATTATCAGGCTTCATTACGAAACGTTGGATAACACTTATTCCTATAGAGAGTAATTTAGTTCGTTTAACACTTTGTGTAGTTAGAATCCACGTTTTGAGGTTTCTTGACACCGAAAAATGGTTTGACGGCAAAATGTCTGTATCTCCATTCGTCTGTGAACAGTAGTGGCGCCTAAACTATCGACAGAACGTTTTGTCAAAATAAATATTCATCAGTGGATCTGGTCCGAGTCAGAGTCCTACGATTTTCAAAAGCGTTCATTGAATTTTGGGGGTAATGGACATTTTCCCCAGCCGCAGAGCCATTTTCATCATTTTCTCAAATATGGCTCAAAATCGGTCCTTTAAATTTCCTGTCGATACGTGAATTCTCGACTATCCGGGAGACGCCGCGTCGATGGCTGGGGTGCCGACGTTTCGCCTGACATGTCGCAGGCTTCCTCAGGGCAGTGAGTGCTACCTCACGCCATCGACGCGGCGTCTCCCGGATAGCCGAGAATTCATGGATTCGAGCCGCGGAAGCTTACGTATACATATTCCTGTCGATACGTCTGTGGTCAATGTTAGCGCCTAAACCTACGGCAAGTAATCTCGGGTTCATCTTTGTGGATCCGATGGGGTGGATCAGGCAGAGGGCGATTGGCCGTGATGGCGTCCATCCCAACCGGAGGGGCGTTGCGGAGCTCAGCGGTCTCTACACCAGTGTTGCAGGTTCCTGCACGCTCCCTCCCGCCGCCCATTGACGTTGTTAATGTCTGTCGGTCGCGCAATCCCATCTACCGGTCTCGTTAAAGCGAGTACAGAAAAAAAGCAGCGAAATTCGCGAACAGAAACAACGGGGCAAATGTCAATGGATAATCATTAGTTACACGTGTGTAGGCAGTACGACTGTGTGCCCTCTTCAAGGCGTCCACAAAGCAACCGACGAGGGAGAGCTTTGAAAGAGTTGAAAACAGTCAAGACCACCAATATTTCAAACGTAGTTTGCAAACTTCCTTTGTCAATCTCCTTGAAACGCATGACTCAATGGAAACATTCTAAATGTTCTGAAACCCAAAAGATGAATGTAGTGACCCTGCGCTACGCCCCCGCGACCCTCTACAGACGACGAGTAAAGGGGCAAAGAGAGGAATCCTAGCACGAAAGGAGTATTGAAGTCCTCACTGCTAGCTCGCTCGACATTTTGTGAGACTTGTGAGAAACTTTTGTGTTGTTTTTTAATAATTTTGTTTATTTACAATTTATTTCTACACAAATATTAGGCAAACTATTTTTTAGAAATATACCTGGTCAGAAACGTTTTTCAGCAATTGCATCCCTATTTGTTTTCCACGAATCGCTAAGTTCTATTTAGGTGTTTATGTTGCTGAAGTCGTCTTGTTTCTTCCATGCTGGATTCTTTTCTGGCGGACGATGATTCGCGTAATTTTACAGGTTTCTGTAGTAATTCTGTAGTAATTCTGGCCTTCGCACGTACTCGTAATTTCTTATTTGCTACCCTTAAATGAAAATCATTGTACTGCACTTCATTGCTGACACATGAGGGACGTTTTATGCGATCGAGGATGTTTATAGACTCCCTGAAGAATTTAGATGTTGGAGGCGCTGGCTGAGCCCCAATGTTGGGTCCAAATAGGTTGCAGGATATATTTAAATATGAATATTTTGTTTGACAGTTAAATTTGGGAATATTTACTACTAAACCATCGGTAGCTTCCATATTTCACTTCAAGCTAGCTTATTTTTATTTTTTAATGAAATATACATATTTATCTTTTCTCCAATTATAGCCATAAGTCTTTAACTTCTTTACGTGGGAATATGTAATTTGCTTATTTTCATTTCAGGTCACTCACTCTTTCTTAAAGTGATAGTGAAGTTCATATTTCGTATCGTTGATTTTAATGTGCCATAAAGAGATAGAAACTTCAGTGCCTATGGTTTTCTAATGCTTCAGAGATCTGTTTATCAAGTTTCGCCCGATTCTGTCGTATTCTCGTTGATGGATAAGAGGTACGCTATAGGTCTCACCAGACTTCTTTGTATTGCTTCTTCATGTCGAACTGAAGACAGGGCCGTTTAATGCACAATGTTTAAGAAATATTGAATTTCTTTCATACCAAGGCATTGGACGTACATCTAAATAACAAGGCACTACGACATTTTGATGTCCATAAATTACATTTCGACAAATCATGCTCAAAAATTCGAGTTCACAGAATCTGAATAGTGAACTTCCTGAATACGAATTCAAAGCGGCAGCTACGGCAACTGTTATTTAGCTCCGGCTTCACTTTAGGAACAGGACTCATATTAAGCCCGTTACTTCCAGAGTGGATAAATTAACTGAATTGGTCTACAGTCAACATACGCTTGGTATTGTTTTGGTGAGTACACTGATGCTATTCTTTGCTCGATAAGCGCCACGGAAACACGAATGAAACACGCTTCCGCATCGGGATATGATACTCTCTGTTGCCTCCTGCAAGGAAAAGCATCAGAGTCTCTTATTGTCCGTAGAATTTATGGTTCCTGTGAACTGAGGGCGTTTAGAGAGTTAGTAAACGAAACATTTGCACTGATGACATTTTAGGGGCCACCGAAATTGAATCAACAATCATCACAGATACATTTGAACATTGAACGAAAATTCAACAATGTAAACTTGTCGCGTGCTCCAAATCCGAGTACTGAGTTGCGTGCATCGGGAACACTTTCAATTATAAGTATTCGTCGCCTGGGCTTCAGAAAAGTAACAGTGTTATCAACTCGAACATTTTAGAGATAAAGTCAAGAGAAAAAGTATCAATATTATCAACTCGAAACTTTTTGTAACAGTACTAGAGCTGTGAGATACCTAGAGGGAGAGAATCCTCGCAACACTACAATACGCTAAAGGATAGATGTCTGTTTTTCTGGAAATTTATAAAAAATTATCGATATGAAACCTATAAGTGTGCTACTGCTGGTAGTGTAGCCAGATGTGTTTAGAAGGATTCCGCCATGTTCGTTTCAGTTTCCGCCGAAAATCCGCTGAACTGGTTTTAAATTTCCCGCCTAAATCCGCTAAACGTAAAATAAATCCTTTTTCCATATTTAAATGTTGTATTAATTTATTCTATTAAAACAAAAATATGATTGCGATATATAGTGGCTTTATTGAACCTGCAATTCAATTTTTAGTTAATAGAATGCATTATTTGGATGAAAATTTGCAAAATAATAACAATTGATTTCAGGTATAATATAATTTATTACATAAGTACTACATTATTTATTCTTGCTAGTAACATGGATTTAGAAATTTTAAAAATATACAACATCTGTGCAAGACAAATTATTGATAAACTGACAATTTACTAATTTTACTACTTTACTAACTCTATTAATTTCCGCCGTTTATTCCGCTATCCGCGAAACTAATTTTTTTTCCGCCATACAAGTTAAAAATCCGCTGAAAACGGCGGGAATTCCACCGATATGGCAACTCTGACTGCTTGATAAAGAAGTACTCCCCAGTTTTGAATCAAAGAGATTGAAGACGGCAAAAATAGAAATTTGCAGTTTATGAAATACGGAACAAATTTATTGCAACGCACATTTTTTAGCGTGAATCTGAACATTCCATAACATAGGAAAAAAAGCGTCCTAGCCCAATTAGTCCTGGTACAGCTATAGGTCACGGTGGGCACGAGATATGTTTTTAAACAGTTATCATCAATTTCAGGGATTAAATCAAACAGTTTATTCCTGCCTCAAGTATTTTAATGCTGAATTGAAAGTTGATCACCCCCAATTTTCTTTGGGCATCCCACGTTCCTTCTTCCATGAGGCCTGTAGTTGAGAAGTTATTTCGGAATGTAGCAGTTCGCCATTCTGTCAAGCTGTCACTACCAATTTTCTATCTTTCGATTTTGTCAAGCATACTCGCGATATTTAGCTCCTCACGAGTAGCGTCATTTTTTTCGATCTTGGAGGTTGTATCCTGTCACATGAGAGAGAAATTTTATTTCAGTATCATCAATTCGGCTGGCTTCATTGTTTGTTAATCCTGTTCTCAGATCCATAAAGGAGTGTGGGGATAACCATTACTACAGAGAATTTTAGGCGTGTTTCTTCACTGCTTTGAGATTTTTATGGTCTCACACATTCAGTCGAGTTTATTAATTGCATCATAATTATTAATTTATGAATTATTGTGACGAAGATAGTTGAAATTGCGGTTTTGTTCTAAGGTAACATTGTTAAGAATTATTTTCGCTCTTCCTTTTAATGCCATTATGTTACGTTGGCTCTTTCTTCTGATAAGACTCTTTGAATAAAATTTAAAAGCTAAGAGTAGGATTTTCCATCTTTTTTAAAATGTTTCTCTTAATTTCTAGTTTTCCTTCAGTAGAACATGAATTGAAATAAATTATTATTAGTGAATATGAATTGCCAGTACGTGCAAATATTTTATTCCACCCGAAACGGGATCCGAGTTCGTCTGTTATCCAGACAGATACTCTATTTTAATACATTTTATTCTCATACTTCCTAATACGAGGAAAATAAATATTGATCACTCCTATACTTCACTAAACTAAGCAAAAAGTTAAACAAAAATCTCAAAAAAATCGGAAGATGTTCTTTGTTGAGGAAGAAACTTGTACGACTCAAGCAGTGGGTGGAGCTACAACAACAAATCGTGTAACTAAACATAATTCTGGTTCGAATTTCCAAACATGGACACACAATCGTAAGCGTAACGAGGAAACTCGTCCGCTCAAATAAGCACTCCGAACAATCAGACGCACACTCTATGAGTTAAACATGCGTCTGACACGGAGCACAGAGATCATCAGCAAATCACGGAAAAAACTACATGCGACAAATGTACATTTTGAATCTACAAACTTAATATCGAATGAAAATCAATATGTCAAGCATCCTTCATAATTCCTTCAATGCCATAACAAATTATTAACTCAGGTGTTTCCAACGGGGTCGATGACGACCCCCTGGGGGTCGATGAAATTTTCCGAGCCGATGAAGATAGAGGGTTTGATTGAGGGTCTACAGCCGAATATTAGCTGACGATTGCTAGGTATAAACAAGGCCCTATTAGTTACAAAACACATTAAATGAATTTTTAATTAATATTTTCAGGTACAACGTAATAAAACATATAATAATGTAAACAACGCCACTTCTTTCGCATCCGTTGTTCAGCATTAGGATCAGAAGCATAGCTAGGCGGGTGCAACCGATGCACCGCACTGCTCTCCCGAAAGTAACATCTCTCAAAAACATCGGCCGCTCGATGGATAGCGACAGAGAATAAAACAAATCGCACTACCAGCTTATTTCACCCATTTTACCAGCCATAAACCAATTAGATTTAAAACTCTTCATTTTGATGATATTTGCAGATAGGCGCCTCATTTCGACTTTCTGCGCCGGAGCATCCCAAAATGTAGACTCGCAACTTTTTAAGATGTTTAGAAAACCAAATAAATTATAACTATTTATACATAGGGATACTATAACGCCAAAGGAAACACTCCCTGTAATACGCATTGAAGACATGTTAATGTCAGTTAAAATACGCTCAGTATTTTGTAACTATTGCACATCAATGAGGGTTAGAACCTGAGGTACTCAGAAGCTGAAGCGTCTTCGATTGAAATCTACTAGATATTTATAACTAAATTGATGTACGAAATTGTTATCTTTAAGATATATATGTGCAATTATTTGTATTATAATTATGTAAGCTCTGTATTAGGCCTATAGAGAATAACTAAATGATCGATTGAGCAAACAGTTCTTTTAAAAAGGGCCGGTGAAAGAAAAAGGTTGAGAATATCTTAATTAACTGTGTAATGTCCAAAAAAATACACGATAAATAAGCAGTTAACAATGTTTATTGCGCAGTTTATACAATTCCAGAGTTCCAACTAGTTTTGATAACAATGACTTTGACAATATAACCAGGAGTTGTATCAAAAGTCGAAAGTACTGTCATCACCAGAAGATTTCCCAGTTCATGGCAGAAGTCACCAAATTCCCAGTTGATATTCAGTAGCGAGCGCAGCCGGCATAGACAGAATTACTATAACAACTACCAACACTCCGGAGCACATTCATAAACTACGTAGTCGCCTGTGGCTCCTTGCACATTTACGGTTGGCTACGTTACTAGCAGTGACTCGCCTCGAGCACGCGTTCCACTGCCTGCTTCCGCTGCCCTAGTGAGCTATAACGCCGCGCGCTGCCCAGCAGCGCGTGCGCCATCTTTGAATGCGTTTGTGCATCCATAACAAACTCAACTTGCGTACCTTTAAACCTACCAATACCAAGGTATTGCAAGTATTGCAAGGCCCTTACATTATCGGGGGAAGAGGTGCTGAGCATCTTAAGTGCTGTATCTTAGTATTTTAGATGCTGAGTATCTTAAATTATTATTTTATCGATGTTGTTGATAATGGAGTAAATTAATAAATTACGGTATCTAATAATATTTATGTGTAATCGTTTAAACACAAACTGTATTCAATTTATGACTCATTTAATAAAGAAATCGTCTATCTCGACGCATCGATATTTGCATTTGATGACTAAAATGTGACATTTTTGTCAAAAAAGGCCGATGCTCCTTCAGAACAGTAAAAACTGTTTACCCTTAACCAGTACGACAGGGAATACGAGTCCCTTGCGACTGCTTTCTTTCGCAAAAATCACGGTATTGAGAAGTTTGCGTAAAAAGGACCAGTTTGACAGGTCAGAAAACAAATGAACGGAATACAGGGCGATGACAATGCAAGAGATAGTAATGAACCCAATTATAAATGAGCTAACTACCGCTAGATAGCAAGGTTTCCTCAAGCAGGTATCTCCCACCAGCGTGTAACCACTCCAGCCGGGACAAGCTTTAAGCTCTCGGCGTGGGTGGAACTGTAAGTGTATGTAAGTAAAGGATGAGAATAGAACAAGGAAGAGGGAGGAAATATCGCGCGCGGTTCGTGGCTCTTTAGTTAGGGTACTGCTCTGGCATTCGCCTGGTATTGATCGGAGAAACCACGGAAAACTACCGATCAGAGCAGCCGGCCTTTGAATTCTCCTTCAGACAGCGGCAGAATTCAACCCAACTATCTACCTAGTGTTGAAAACCCTTCCTCCGCGGAAGTAGTACTCTAGGACCTCCCAGTCAGAGACACTGCAATGACATCAAAGGATGCCCTGAGCCACCTCTCCGTGTCCAAAAACCTTGTATAGGGAAGGTAGTATAGGGCGGGCACGCAATAGTGCAAGTAGGGGCGGTGAGGGCACGAGGCTCTTTCGGCCAGAAAGGGATGTGCGCAGAGGCGGGGCGGGGGGGAAGGTCTGGACGCCGCTGTGTACGCGCGTGAGGCCTTGTTCCGAGCGGCGAGGCCCATAAACAAGCTTTTACGCCCGTGCTTTACAGCTCTATTACGCCTGGCAGGGCTTTCAGCCGGCTTGCTCCAAAGTTCCCGCTAAAAACGCTTGCGAATACGGCAATGGGAACCTGAATTCCGACGACCCGTCCGCAGTACACCCTCACTTCGCGGGCGGTCGAAGGCTACGGCCGCCGCGAATTCCGCGAGGGGCGAGGCGGGGAGGGGCAGACTGGTCGGGCGAAGCGGGGTGGGGAAGGATTGGGATGAGAACGTAGGCTTTCGCGGCCAGACACAGTACCTGTTTGGCTATCTTGGAGATGTGGCGTCCTATACACAGGTGCCAATGTTTCGGTTGCATTTCGCCCTGAGGAAGGTCGCACAATGGCTGCTGAAACGTTTGCCCCGATGCCTAGGTCGCGGCGTCTCTTGGACAGCCAAGCAGCTGCTGCGGGATCGAGGTTTGCAATGCGGGTCGAAGTTTGGTTATTAACTACACAGCCAATTCGAGGTCAATTGCAGAAGATTAATGGCAAATGGCCTGTGTACCATACTTGATCGGGTAGTTTGTGAATTTGAATGCAGACGATGACGGATATTCGTCACTCGCATGATGGCTGGATTGAGTTGATTCAATGCCACGGGGAGAATCCTATCAACAGGCTGCTAGATCGGTAGATTTCCATGGTCGATTTTCGGAGCAGAAGAAACACAATTGGCTCACGGTCAACCGGCGATCTTTCCTTTGTCATCTTCGTGCTCTTTTTTCAGGTTACACACCAACACGCACACAAGGCCACGCGCACACACACGTATCCCAGTACTTAAAAACATTAGACTGCCATACATTTCGAGAAACCAATAGAAATTGCCCCAGCTGTGGCCAGGCACCAATACGGGGATAAACCTGTTGAGGAAAACTGTAAGCTGATGTATATGTTCGCCCCGGTTACATTCTAACGGAGAGGAACTCTCTCACTTCCAAAGATTTAAAAAGCACTTGCCCATTTATGATCTAAGCATTCGATTGATTGATTAATGATTACGGTTGAGTCAACTGCTAGGATAAGTTCCGTAATGGTAGTGCATTTTTGTATTGCGGAAGGTGGATGGCGAGATCTGGCGCCAACGAAGTCGGATTTCGGTGTCTTCCCCCAACCGGATGTCTTCCTCCAGACGAGCACTGCTACAGCCGAGAAAAGCTCTAAGCTCCCGACTGCTCTCCCGGTACGTATTATAATGTTGTGTATGTGTGTGTTTGTGTAAGTAAGGGGTGATGATAGGACAAGGAAGAGGAAAAGGCAGGGATGATCGTGCGCTTGAAGAAAATACGGAAGACTATCAATGAGAGCATTCAACCGCTAGAACTTTTTCCTCCTGACTGCGGCTGAATTCGATTTAGTATCAAAATTCCTGCCACTGTCGCGAGACCTCCCGGACTGAACACTGCTTCCTAAGCATTCGCCGCGCTGGCAGACCAGAGAGAATACTAGTGAACGTCCTCGAAACACTCATCAATCAATCATATTATAGTGCTATGTAAAATAAAATGTCGAGAATTTGGCGACAACGCACTTTTCTTTTTTGGGAGCGTGTGTATCCCTGACTGTCTGACCGACGATTGGTTCGTCTGACCACTAATCTGTCACCAATACTAGGATAAGAAATGTTCATGTATTTTGTACAAAATAAGTAAACCCTAATTGGTCTGGATGAACTTGAGGCCCTGCGAATCTGAATCGGATCTTTTAATATTTGGGGGTGATACTTAATGTACTAGAAATATTTCTTTTTGAAAATTACGGTATAAAAAATACAACCCCTGTCCTTAACACGAAAACCTAACAAATAAGTGTTTAGGTCGAATGATTACCGAGTTTTGCGTGTTGAAAACGTGCGTCGCAAGTTCAGTGTGTTGTGGGTTACATATGGGCCTCTTGTTTCCTTTGCAACACAATCTGCGATTTTTTTCGTATTAAATATCTTTTATTCAAGGTAGGAAGTAATTTCCTCTACAGCTGTAGCATACACGTCCTACTGTGCAGGTCGTTTCTTGCTAACGATACACAACCGTTATCTTTCCTTAGCGTACGAAGTTTTTACGTCGAAATCTACAATATGTTTCTATTGTACACGCTACAAAGTATGTAACGATGAGAACACAAGTTTCGAATCGGTTCGCCAATCTCATGGAGCACTCGGAGCGCCCTCTGAGCTACTTTGTCATAACTCAACCAATCAGCGGGCGGATGAAGAAAGCGTATTTTTCAGAAGAAAAGGCGATATGTCAGCCAGTAGTGAATGAGTGTACCTAGTAACACAGAATAGGGAACGCAAAGTGTCAGTGATGCATAGATACCGTTATTCTGTGGCAGTTACATATGCACATGCCAAACTAGAGTGTTTGTGTTTCTTTCTTGAAGAGTAAAGTTTGTCAACGAACAAAATTATAATTAACTCAGAAGTGAAATTTTCACATATGTGTAGAAGTTATTTTATTTACCCTTTTCTCTGAAAGTTTTCTCTACACACTTTTATTTGATTAGGCTTCGAAAAGCTAAAGGAGTTTCCGTCACCGAGTTACCTGTTTTGATTTCTGTGATAACTGCATGTATTGCGAACACATTAAGAAAGAGTGCAGAACTTGGAAGTCTATGATTTTTTCATTGTCTTTTACCAAAATATTGTAAATATTCACAAACTGACCAAGAAAAGTAACAGTAATTTTTTTGTGGCTTAATGTAAAATGAGGGGAGCTGAAGTAAACAGGTTTGTTGTACTGAGTGCCTTGCTCACAACAATCATATATTAAACCACGGCCACTCTGCCAGCTCAGTTCACATTACACTGAGAATGCGCATTGTGGGTTGCATAATGATTTTTTTTAAATATCACTCCCGTCCCATCTATCCTTTTTAGGGGTCTTACCCTACAGTGTTATTTACAAAATTCAATATCCCAGTAATAATTTATTTCAAGTTTTGTTGAAATGACATTGGTACCGCATTGAAGTGTTAAGCTGGATCACGAACACTCCGTACAGACGTCCATACTTTTTCTTGTTCTATATTAATATTTTCGACAATGGGTAGTGTTTTGAGACATTATTTACGACGGTGAGATAAATAATATTACATGTAATAATAATTATGTATATTATAGGTTGTTTGTAATATCCCAAACATGTATATTGTTGAACAGATTTTAGAGAAATGAAAAAATAGCATTTTTTTGAAAACCAGTTGCTTGCTCGGTAATTGCTTTCAAAAAAACGCTACATACAAAAGTTGTTGGAAATTTTATTCTTTTTGAAACTTAATTTAATCCATTTTCTACAAGACTTGTGATAAAGAGTTATAGAGGACGACACGAAACAAGTCAGAAAAAATGCTGACCTCCTGAAGTTAGACCATGGTCTAGGAGGTCGAAAACTAGAGCTAGGGTTTTAACTAGAGCCTATGTGCAAACAACGTATCCATCCGTAAGCCAATCCCCTTAAATGTAATGCAAAAAAGTGTAATAATGTCACTGCAGTAGTGATTGTGTTTATAACATTTCAGTGTTTACTTGTATAACTTGGCAGTTTGTGGCAACAGCCAGAAAATATTATTTTTGTCAGATGAGAGGGGTGACAACTCTCAAAACAAAATATCTCCCAAATTGAAAATGAATTCTTTAAAAACTCGTATGTCACTGTAGCCAAGTGTTAATTGCTAAGTTGCTTAGCACCAAGCAAGTGCTAATTGGTCATTTTTATCGCAAACTCAACAGGTTGCAATACATAAAAATCAGGTATTTTCCAGCCCAACACATTTTTAATGTTGGGCAGTGTAATTAAGACGCCTATAGTTGTTTCCCCGATCATAAATAAATAAAGTAGTAACGCACATATTGAGAAAATTGTAACCAGTAAATATCTTATTTTTATTTAAAAAATAATATAAAATCATTCTGAACATGTCTCAAAATTGTTTCATTATCATTTCAGCACTCCACTTCAGTACTCACAAGAATAATTCGTGTAGTACAAACTACATACGTAACTTGATTCGCTTTCTTAAACCATTGTCTCGCAAACTGACTATTTTCAGGTGCGGTATTTATACCAGTAAGCAGAGTATGTAAACACAATGGCAGACTCAGAAGTAAGAGAACTTGGCGTGGCCGTTTTTCAGGGTAGAGGGCAAATCATTGCTGCCACACCAAGCAGCGGGCGCGCGAGTAACAATATTGTGGCCTGGCGCTGTTGGTGCGAATAAATTCTGCGCGCCCGCCCACCCTGCGATAAGAATGATATGTTGCAGGCCCTGCGCACAAATCATGGGCCGACGCCGCGCGCATCTTTGAAATGTCGATAAAACAGCTTCACGCGTCCCAGAGGAGGGAACCCGCGCTTTTCAATTGAAATGATAACTCGACTTGACAACCTAACGGATAATGTTTGTTTATTTTCGTTTTTAAAAAAGGTATAACCTTCGCAGAAATTAAATTGGTAAGAATATATGCCTACCACAGCTTGCTTTGAGAACAAGCAGTATGTGTGTTTGGATGATCAATAGCCCATCAAGTCGGTTTAGATCTTTGTAGTACGAGTAGAGAACGAGTAGAGAATGAGTAGAAAACTGAGGCGCACTAGACATATCAAGGGAAAGTGATGTGTAGTCTCCAGCTAGAGACCGTCGAAACACCCATTGGCACTACCAGAAACACCTTTTACTACTTCATTACTCTGGACTGCCTTCATGATACTGCCTTCAATACACCTTTAAATGCTTGTCTATCG
Organism: Gryllus longicercus; assembly: GCA_038098605.1. NCBI lineage: Eukaryota > Metazoa > Arthropoda > Insecta > Orthoptera > Gryllidae > Gryllus > Gryllus longicercus. The sequence continues at coordinate 303,737 of JAZDUA010000183.1, read as the reverse complement.
TCCCACGTGGCTCCTCCAGCGACACTGGCCGGAAGGGCTTAAGCGGCGGTCACAGTACAACCGATATTTCGGTTGTCCGACATCTGATGTTTTTGTCGGATATGCCGGATTCGTACAAACACGTGCTGATAAACGGGAAAAGTGTCATCGAAAAACATTGATTGACGGACGAATATCACTTTCGTTTGAGTTTCAGTTTGAGTTCATTTTTTGTGTACCATTTATAATATGATATCACATCCAACAAAACAGTTGGAAATTACTTTTTCAACTAATCTAAAAAACTATTTCATCAGCTCCAGTTATAAGTATTGTCAATAGAGTGCATCGACCACTTCATTATGTTTCTTTATTTTACTGGAAAATTTGATAAAATCACTGATTTAAAAACATTCAACATGCTTGCAATAAAATACAACATTAAATACAGGTCAATAATCTTCTATAATATTCTTGGAGCGATACTTCAGTTTTACAACTAGGAAATCGAAAAAGGATTTTTTGGTAACAACCTCTAGAAAAAGCGATGCTTTCAGGGCGTGCGTAGCGTTCAATTGGTCAATTTTAAGCACTCGTTCTAAAATTGAGCCGATGCTCAACTGTACAGCTAAATCTATGATGCAACAAAGCAACCAAAATTCATGTTTTCTGACCACATCAGCTAGTATTACCAGTGTAACTTTTCATGCTCTTTGCTTTTTAAATTATCCAGACGTGCCTTGTAAAAAGGCTATATTTAAGGATACAAATTTATCGCTGTCTACGCAACGATATTTCTTTACATATTTTCACCAACTTTCCGCAGATCTTCAAATTCAATGTTGATATAGTACGAGTGTTTTAAGTCTTCAAAGAAGTTTGGCTTGCTAATTAGACCGACACTAATAATCAAAAGGAATTCATTATAATAAAACAATATTCGTCCCTTCAGGCAAACGAATTCTTTATGTTTCTTAAGTCAAGAAATTAACGACATGAATTGCGTTGAACTTTTGACTTGAATTTGATTTTACAGAGGTTGGTATCGCTTCAAAAACTCTAGGAGCCTATTTTGTAGCTAATACCCCTTTACTTCTTCAAGTCATTAGTCAAGAAAAGTTTCGCGGTTATTACTGATATTAGTGTATCATTAAGTGATTTGTACACTTAAATGAAAATAAAATGAAAGTAAGAGTTCTAAAAATTAGTTTATGACACAAGTGGTAAATGTGATTTTGTTTTGCTCGTAGGATTACGCCACTCGGTCTATTGGCTTCGTGTCGCAATATTTCATAATCGCACAATAAAAACTTACTTATACCACTCTTGTCATAAATAACTATTAGGTACCAATAAATGGAAACTGATAAACGGGTGGGGCAAAACCGAAAAGGTATTCCAGACTAAATAAATAAGGAAACTTAGTAATACGAGAAAGTATATGCCTTTCGGAAGCACTATACGTTTTTATTTGGAGAACCAAAAAGAGAATACCATATGGCCGTGGTGTACCAACTCAGGGCTTCGGTCCAAAGGATCACTGGTTGGAGTGCCGCCTTAGGCATGGTCGTTTGCCCCTTGTCTCTCATGTATGTGTTGTCATGGAGAGCTTCGCGTTCCTCTGACCCGAGATCCGAGTAGCCAGCAAGTGTATTGGTGTCTAGTGTAAGGTCGAATATGCTTTCCATCGGGACGTAAAGGGTAACCAGCTGTCGGCTGAATATGAAACCTAGAAATAAATATCAATTCATTATGTGATCAAAATTGCCAAAAAGTTCAATAATATCGACATTTGAGCTGTGGGCTCCAGAATTTTCCCCTACTCCCGCTTCTTGGTAAAGCAATTGGCAATTTACGATTACCATCGAATTTCTAGGGTTATTTGCTATCCGCTTGCCATGATAACTCCAAGAGAAGTTTTGTAGCTTGAAATATTTGTAGGGAAGGTCTTATACACGCATCGGCGCGAGGTCTTTCAAAAGGCTAGCGTCCGTTGTTGGAAGAGGAGGGGAGGTAATGGACTGCGTTGTCCTGGTGCGGCACCATTGTAGCGTGGGAATGTTCGTTTTTCCCGTCGCGAGCGCGCTCGTATCTCTAGAAATATCAGCCACTTTTATTGGCGAATAACAGAGTAATACGCGCCGCGCTCACTTAATTCCGTCCCCCAGGGTCCGCCCCCCTCACCGTCCCCGCCACATTGCCTCCCCCTTCGGCAACCTCGCCCCCACCTTGCCCCACTCCCTGTCGCGCCAGGGAGTCGCCTCGATGTGCGACTTCGCTATATCTCGGCCACTTTGAGACGAATCCTGTACTGCGCGTGCGCAAAATGAAAGGTAGGGGAAGTTTATCCCTCCACTGGTCGGGTAAATGAGGAGCATTGATTCCGGCAACAATAGCGTCGTATGCTAAAAGCCTATCACGTGAGTCCGCCGGGCGAAACGCTGGTTGTTGCTAATTACTCTCTTGGGACCCTTTCGGTTGTGCACTGGTCCAGGACGGATGTTCACAATGGTTACAAAGGCCAAAATCACGCACCTGATATTGAAGTAAAGTAATGCAGGAATCATGTGCTCTTTACAGAGCGTCGCCACATACAGGTTGATGATATGGCTGGATATCCCCAGTTGCGGCTTGATTTCGGCACTTCAGATGTGGACAAACAGCATGACTAGTGTTTTTCGCACTAAATGAGAGCAAGCATGAGCTAACGCACTGAGGTCGTTCGCGTCAGAAGGGTGGTGCACGCTATGTCTCTGGGGGTGGCGGTGTTTCTTCATCACTAAAACATGAGATCCGGCGCCGACCCACACGGCGACTTGCGGGTTTTTCTCCTCCAAGGAACCGCTCAAACCCGCACAAGCTCTTTCAGTGCCCTGTATATATATGTATGTAAGCGTATGCGAGTATAAAAGGAAAGACGAAGGGACATGGATGAGGAAGGAAACATCACACTCAGTCCGAGACCTCTTTGTTCGGGGACTGCTTCTTCATTCGGCTGGTGTTGTTCGGAGAAACCAAGGAAAACTACCGATCAGAGCAACCGGTCGCTAGAAATATCTTCCAGGAAGCGACTGAATTCGAGCCCCGATTGAAGCAGTTTGCGACAAAATTTGCGACACAATTTGCGTCGCAATTCTGCGTCAGAGCAACCCATAGAATGGCTCTGTTTACTTGATCTGTTATTCCAATACCACTTTCCATCTCCATAATCCGTTAATCGATTGAGAAATAATACCGAGGGCAACATTATGTAGTAAAAGGGACCAAATATTTTACACGGAACACGTAGGGAGATGGCAGTTTCGAGGACGCTGCAACAGACACTGATGACTAAAATGGTCACCGTAGAAAGGATTGGCAGTGGCGGGAATGCAGAGACAAGTGTGTTTTAGCAGACATGACATCGGGGGAGCCTAGACTAAATCAAGAGTCCTGGTGCAATAGGTCCAATGGGGCCCATTATTTCATTTAAAACTCCGCCGCAATACATAAACATAATTCATTCCTGCAATTACTAGTAGCGTTTAACTTGAATTACGAGTGAATACCTTTTCTTTTTGTTTTCAATGAAAGACTTCGGAGCTTAACTCGGGGCCTGGGGCAAGTTGCCCCAGCTGCCCCCCCCCCCCCCCAGCCTCTTCTGGGTGCCGCTGCACTGGTGGAAATTTGACGTCACGCAGTAGGATAGTAAAACGGGAGGTTTTGCAATGCTTCGTGAGTAGTTGTATCGAGTTGTCGAGCCTTGTATTTATCACCTTCATTTGCATCTAAAACTGCCCTACTTCTCTTACTCGTTTGGATGGCATTTTAATGAAATTTGTGTGAAAAGATGCTGCTGTATTTAGAGCCGTGAAGGTGTTACCAACTCATTTTTTGAATGTTATGTAGGAAAATCGGAAATGTAGGCAGCAAGTGGAAATCTTATGGAGAGAGTACGCTGCGAGTTCGAATTTAGTAGAGGTCATCGGTGGATTGTCAGCGAGTTTAGTATAGGACATGGGTATTTTCACCATGGAGTTCACCATGGAATGATTGACTTCATGTTACCACATCTCAATACATCAAATTTCCATTCATTATCAGGCATCCATCATTATCATTCACTCCTAATGATTGCCCTTATAATTCACCCATCGAAAATGGTGAAAGGCATTGGCAAACCACCAACTTTGTGAAGTGCGTAAGAAGGGGAAGATAAAAGCAAACTTCCCCACTCGCCCACACTTCAAAACGGGTGTGGCTCTCATTCATATACCTCACACCCCTTTACATCCCTCATTGAACAAACCCGCGAGCACAGACATTTCTTCGTAATATCTTCTCCTCCACTTCCCCGTCTGAGATCCTCTCCCTCATCGTGTTCAGTTTGCCTCCGCAGTCCCATCTACTTGTCATCTTCACCACCACGAATATTCCTCTCGAACAGAGTACTACCGCCCGCTCCAACGGCAGCCGTTACTGCCTCTTGTGTAGTTCACCTACAGCACTGATCGCCGTCACTCCGTTCCCACCCTCCCTCTCCCTCTCTCTCTCTCTTCCTCCTCCTCTCCTCTCCTTCTCTCCTTCCATCCTCCCGCGCAGCCAGCGCCGCTTTCGCCGCGACCCCTCAAGCGCTCGCCCGTTATTTACGACGGCTGTAAAGTAGTGTGTATATAGGCGGTATATTGCGACGTTAATATGAGTTTATGGAAATATAGAGCCCAATATATGCCGACAAGGAGCGTATTAATCATCATTAAGCGTTCGGAACGGCGGCAGCGGCCATCGCCCGATGGCGGAGATAGCGCGCGCAATAAAAGAGAACGACACCGAGGGACGGCGGTAGCGCAGCGACAGTAAAAGGGGTGCGAATTGTAGCCGGACAAACAAGGCTCGGCACCACGCGGCCTCGTTTTCACCCTTTCCGCCCGCCTTCGACTCTTCCGGTTCCTTCCGGATCGATTGCCGATGGAGGACGGTAAACAAATTCCGTTGTTCAGTTCGGGGTTCGCTCTACATGGCTGGCGCACCTCCCATCAAAAGCGTTTGAAGATGAGTGTTCAGTAAAGGAGATTAGCTACTTGCTAGGTCTCTTCATCTCTAAGAAATTCTCTCGGCGCTTCTAGCTCATTCCGAATCCAACAGTAATGAATTGTATGTATGTTATGTACTTGGCGCGACAGCCCGTGAACAGACTCAGGCCTACCGGCGACGTCCCTGCCTCGCGGCCATGGGTTAAGGGGGTACATATGGTTAGCACGTAGGCATCCCCACGTCGTATTCTGGTCTTCTCAACCTGAGAAGTGAATTTATCGTCACACTGCAACATATACTGGGACATTTCAAGAAAAACGCGCTCTACATTCTTGCCTTGCCGGGAATCGAACCCTGGGCCGCGTAGTGGAAAGGGAGCACGTTGACCAAAAGCTAGCTAAGAGGACATAACAGTAATGTATTACTATTGAAACGTAGCATTTCCTTTTCGCACAAGTGCGCTTTCTGTTATTATTGGTTTTCTAGTCGCTTCTGACACATTCCAAATGGAAAAAGAGTTTAAGAATATGCAATAATCGCAACTCTCGTAATTATGTTTTGGGTTTCCTTACCACTTCTAGCGTATTCCTAATTCAAACGTTTTTGCACTTGTTCCAGCCCTCGACTCTTTTGGCTCGTTCCGAATCGATTGCCAGCGGGGAATGGCAAGCAAATTCCGTTTTCCAGTTCGGGGTTCTTTCCACATTACTAGCGCACCTACCATCAAATCCTTTTAAGATCAGTGTTCAGCAAAGGAGTTTAGGAACTAGCGTTAGTCTCTTCGAGATTATCGCGGCGCTTGTAGCTTATTCTGAATCCAAAAGTTATGTAATACTTTTGAAAAATTCTATTTTACAAAGCGCATTCTGGTGTTATTGGTCCTCTTGATGTTTCTGGTACGTTCCGAATACAAAAAGCCTCTCCGATTATGCAATAATGTACTCTCAAAGCTCTGTTGTGGGTTTCCTTGCCACTTCTAGCGTATTACTAATCCAAAAGCTTTCACTTGCTCCTGATCTCCATTCTTCTGACTCGTTCCGAATCGATTTCCAGCGGAAATTACGTTGTTCAGATTGGGGTGCTCCCCAATTTACTGGCGCCCCTCCCATCAACATTCTTTTTAGCAAAGGGGTCTAGCTACTAGCTTAAGTCTCTTTGAGATTATCGCGGCGCTTCTAGCTCATTCTGAATCCAAAAGTAATGTATTACTGTTGAAAAATTCCATTTTACAAAGAGCATTCTGCTTTTATTATTTCTCTTGACGTTTTTGACACATTCCAAATTTGTATTTGTCTTTGTGATTATGCAATAATCGAAATTCTCATAGTTCTGTTCTGAGTTTCATTGCCACTGCTAGCATATTCCTATTCCAAAAGCTTTTTTCAATTATTAAATAACAGTGTTTATCAAATAGTATGCTATTTTTCTATATTATCATTATACATTTTGAGTCTTTGAGGATCCAAAAATATTTATTTCCCCAAGTACTAGCATTAGCAGTGTAGGTGGCTGGGTTGCATGCATTCTAATTAAGGGTGTCGCCAAAACATTGCCAAAATTATAACCTGTCTGCTAGAATACAAGTATGCTTAGTCGGCACAAGAGCTGTTTATACTTTGAACTGGAGGACTGAGAATACACGTAAGCTTGCGCGGCTCGAGTTCATGACTTCTTGGCTGTCCGGGTGACTCCGCGTCGTTGGATGAGAGGCCGACGTTTCGCTTGTCATATCCCAGGCTTCCTCAGGGTAGTGACGTCACCCGGACAGCCTAGAAATTATGGGGGACTAGGAGTTACAACGAGCGCAGAAACGTACATGCGAAATTATGTGCTCTAAGAGTCTGTGATCACGCGCTGCGCAAAACACGATTTAACCTGACGGGAAGTACCAGGATAAGTCTTGTTTGTCGGTGAACACTCTAGCAAGCTGGTGTAAAAGCAACCTATGGGATTCTTCACTGGCAGAACAGCTTTCATTCGGACAGCGCAAAAGGGGGAAGCGGATTACGAATAAAATCATAAAACATATGTGGAATAACCAAAATCAAGGAGTGGAATAATGAAATCATTCTAAAGAACAGTGATAATACAGTTTCTGTATGTGAACGCGTCAAGGAACGTGGCAGTAATTCATAATGTGATTCAACTGTATGATGGCTCTTTTCAGCTCTCCTGCGTCAGTGGTCTAGTGGTTCAGATTTAACGGTATGGATGCTGGTGACGCTAAATTAATTGTTTGATGGTAGATGTAGAATGCAATTGACCTTTCTTGGATCCTGGAGGATATATTTGAGATACTAACAGAAATCAGCAAGGAGCATCTCTTAGGTGCCCTAGCGGACTAGAAAAAACCCCATCAGCATCTAGTTTTAAGCTATTCTATTTACAATTATTTGGCGATAATTTCCTTTATTGTTAGAGCGTGAGCGGATATCTCTCTCTCTCTATCTCTCTCTCTGTCTCTCTCTCTCTGTCTCTCTGAATTGTCTCCTAAAATGCTCATTCAGCGCACATTACTAAAAGAATTTAAGCAAAAGAAAGAGTATTTTCCAAAATAATAGTATAATCCTCGCAGGTCAGTAGTATCGTTTATCACAACGTTCTCTGCTACAGTTTCTGTTTCAGAACTTCAATATAGTAATTATGGTTCAGTTCTTCTGGGAGATACTCGTGGTGAACAACACCCTTAGAATAAAAAGAATTGTCTACATCATCTTGACCTTGGATCGAACATAGCGACCTTTTTTGGGTCAGGGGAATGTTTTACCCGTCCACTGGGAAGATTGAACCTTTGTTTTAATGTCGTAACCATAAACACATGATTCATCACCGGGTATGATCTTTGAAGCACGTCAGCTAGCTGTCAAATTCAATCGCTATCTGGAGGAGAATCCCAGCGGCCGGCTTGTCTGATCAGCAGTTTTCTGTGGGTTCTCCTATCCGCGAATACCTCCTACAGGCGAATACCTAACAAAAGTCCGTTATCATTTGGCAAAAATGTCCAAATAATCGCTTATGTGATTGAACCGAGTATATATTTGTCGTGACAAACACGATTCATTAAGAAAGACTAATTCGAATTGACATTTACAAAAAATAGCTTCTGCCTGGTGTCGTTAATTGAGTATATAAAAAAAATAACTCGGCGGAAGAAACCTAATATTGTACATCTTTTCTATACATTCAATGGAATAGAATGGCGTTATTCACACATTTATGCTAACTAGTGGTTGAAATTCGACCGTAATTAATTTTTTTTAAATTTTTAGTGTTATTGAGGTTCTTATGTCCATGAGTATACCTGTATAATAAACTATTTATAATTTTACAATTTTTTTTCTATTATGACATCTGAATCTGTCGGTGTTTTGCCTTAATGTCCTGCAAAATCTATAAAATTGCAAAACTCACCAGTGAAGACAGGAGAATAATTAGGCTTCTCGTGAGGGCCGGATTTACCTACAAGCACAAGCAGTTGCTTGGGGCCCCCATGCAACAGGGGCCCCGCGTTTCGGAAAAATACGCACACCATATTTTTTTGTCTGTGAAATAATTGTTAATCAAGTAGTCTACTGTGTTACAAAATGTACAATTTCAAAACATTTAAAAAAATATTTATTGCATGTTAAATTAGTCTAATATTAACTATACTTCATTTCCTTTACTTATAACTGATTACTTATAACTGATGAAAATGTATTTAATGTAAAAAAATGTAACACAAGTAAAAATTTCTATACAAAATTGTCAGTTTTCATTTGTATCTGTACAGAAAGTATTTGTACTATAATACATTTTTTATTTCATAAAGATGGAGCTATTTTTTCGGGGAGGGGGGCCCAACACAATTTTGTGCTTGGGGCCCCGCACTACTTAAATCCGGCCCTGATTCTCGCCCTTCCCACATGTCTGAGAAATGCAACCTCAACCGCCAACAGAGCAAAGTCCTCCTGGAGTGAAATAAACTCCCTTCAATACCCTTTGTTTATGTGTATAGTTATGTGAAGTGGAAAAATAACACCACCAAGAACTTGTGTAAAAACTAATATAGTTCATGTGAGAAAATTATTCTTATTACATTATTATAAGAAATAATTATATACTATTATAAAGTTTATTATAAATAATATGCTTTTCACGAACACGATTGCAAATATGAAGTGAAATATTTTTCTCTTCAACGCCAAGCATGGAATAAAAGTGTTAGATTATGGAACAAGAAACAACACTCGTGTTCAACAGGAAACACGCAAAAAATGTTTTCTGTCTCTAAAATGCATCGTCTCCGAGTTAGTATGATGTAAGGTATCGCAGCGTATTGCTGGTTGCATCTGCATACTATATTACTTAATTTAAAATATTCGTGACACATATTACATTAATTTTTGCTTCCTGCACTCCTCCATATAATGTTTTAGGCCAAATCTCACTCTTGTACGTGCTCTCAATATGCTTAACAGGGGAATAAAATTTTCTCTTCTCGTTTTAAAATAGAGATGTAGGAATTAACAAGGTATGACATCTGAAAAGTGTCAAAGAGAATCAGTGTCTTACAAGTTTTGAAAGTCTTTCCTTCATTCAAGAATCACAATCACCGCATGCAAAAAAATATTTGACAGTGTGAATAGTAAATTTTTAATTTTGTAAAATATACTTTTTTGTAGAATACAAATAGTGATACACAGTGTTTTCGCTATCATGTGAACAACAGAAAGAAACATTTGTTTTCCAGCTTATTTCATTATCTGTACTACTACATTATATACTGGTTTTCAGCTATGAATTTTATTTTATGTTCCTGAGTTGGCAAAGAAAAGTATGGTTAGGAAACGCGCAGAAGATGGACCTTGATAGCTTATTTCGAAGCTTCAGAAGAGGTCCGGTTTCATTCGACTACCACTCGACCGTAAACCGGTCTCTTATCGCTTGTCAGAAAGCGGGATGGCTTCTTTATGATCGAATCCCCAGAAACAATTATCGTACATCACTGAAATTACGGTATGGTTTGTAATTAATAAGCATCTGGTAAAAGTACGGAGTATAATTAATAGCCGGCTTATCACAAACTCCAACCGGTCTCATCGGTAGTAAATGTCTTCAATCATATTTATTCTCAACAAACACTATCAAAATAAATAACAGAGTTTCTCTATCATGTAAATCAAAACACATTTTTAATTCCTGTCACCCACCGCTAAAGGTGGGATATACAATGCTGCCAAGCAGCCTAATGGGCAAACATTTGAAGGCGTGGCGGCGCCAGCTTTACATTCCACGGGGCGGAAGCATTCGTTTCAAGGAGAAAATATATCACTCCGCAATGCTCATGAAATATCTTTAGTGGGCTATAAATGCCTGTGAAATGGTTTACTATTTCTTAGCCACAAATCATTTCGTAAGAGTCTCTCAAAAGACTGCAAAAATTATGTTGTAATTAACTTTTCGGAATTGACTGATAGAATGTTAATCAATGGAAAGATTAGATTATAGATATTAACGACGTTCAAATTGTTATGGGAAGTGAATAGTATTGCGCTGTACCGAGGAAATACCGTATCAATTAAAAATACAGTGTAGAACGATTGCATAAGTAAACTTCACTTGAATCCAAAGATTCGTTTTAAAGATGAGTAATATTGAAAATAATACCAATAAAATACGAAAAATGAATGAATACACAATTGAAAATATAATATTCTCATTATCAACAGTACGAGATTGACTGAGGTGGCTCAGGGCATCAACTGATGTCCCTACAGTGCCTCTGAACGGGAGGTTCTATTCCGAGACTTGTAGATGGCAGGAATGTTCGATACAAGCAAGCTAGGTCGAATTCACCCGCAGTCTCGAGAAGAATTCTAGCGAGCGTTTGCTCCGATTGATAGTTTTCCTTATTTTCCCGAATCAATGCCAGGCGAATTCTGGAGTAGTTCCTTTCCAAACCACGAAACACGCGCGAACTTTCCTTCCTCTTCCGTATCCTAACCTCACCCCTTACACACACACACATTTACACTACACCACACATGTCGGGACATCAGTCGCTAGTGGGAGAAGCCTGGATGGGGAAAACCCCTCAAGCCAATGCGTAGATCAAGCCGACGCCTCAGCGAAGGCCACTTCTCCTAATAGAAACATGCTGTTCACTTGCGAGGATAATGACCATAGCAGTTGTCGCGTCCACAAACACGAAATGATCAATCAGACAGAATTGACAGAAAGAAAAAACACACTGCAAGAGAAGAAAATAACTTTCTTTACAGTTGTTTCTTGGGACATTATCCTCTTTATGCATTCTAAAAACACTATCCATAACAGTAAAACACATTACTTCTTACAAACTTCTTTAGGTTCTTCTTGACAGTTGAATAACAGAAAAGTGTCTTATTCGTGCCTGAAAACTACTTTTAAAATTACACGAAAAAATGGTAGATGGATTGTGATAACAAAAAGGTGTTTACGCTATTAAATTATGTACTACTGTTTATTAGAGAAACGTTTATTTCGTAGAGAAAAATATATTATCTTGCACTTTAGATTATGTTTGTTAATGAAGATAACAATGTTCTTCGAAGTTACTGAGAATGATAAATGGTTACTATCTTTTCACTTATATTCACCTCAGATATTCAGATATTATTTTATTCTCCATATTCAAAGCATTAATATTATGATTGGTATAGAAGTGGTTTGGCTGGCCGACTGAGGTACGATCTAAAATAGCGCGCGATCGCCACGCAGCGCGCATTAGGGTCTGTCTGAACTTGCACCCCAATTCTGACAAATAACATGAATTTGCGTTTTTCTTCGTTTGTATACGAACAAGGTAGATTTGTTTTCTTCGGAAATACGAAGGTGTTGGTGAAAATTGCAATACCAAGAAGGAGTCACACTATTTCAATGAAATTTGTTCCATAGATGAGGTTAATCACAATACACAAATTATTAGAATAACAGAGCTCTACCTGCATTTTGACTTTGAGTATTTAGTACAGCCACCCACTGCCTTCACAGCGTCTAGACGTCGTGGCATAGATTCAAAGAGATTCTGGATAAGCTGCTGGAGAACACAAAGTCACGCTGTTTCTATACGTGACCTCAAAGTTGCTGCAGGAGGACCAGAACGAAAATGCTGCCGACCACATGTCAGGCAAACGTGCAGAGCAGTGAAGCAGTGGTACCCGCCGTTCTTCGCAGAAAGCTTGCACATTCCGCGACACATGTGGTCGTAGATTTTCCGGCTTTAATATGACATATGGAGCTGCTTGCAGGATAGGCAGTACTTCCGGCCTTAAATCCTCTCCGAAGTAGTTGCTGCTGTTGAGATTGCCCTCAATACATATGAGGTGAGATCGCACATTGTAGCCAACGGTGCCACAAACCAACACTTGGCGTTTGTCCGCTATGGTGCGGAACAAGGCTAGCTGGCATATTGCGACCACCACGGTAGTAGCCATCGCTGTACCACAAATTGAAGCGGGACGCGCCCGAAAACACTACATTTTGCCACTCAGCACATCACTGAACACGTTCATGTGTCCATTGCTGTTTGAGGCGTTGGTGGTTTCTAACCAAGGCAATCCGGCACCATGGTATGCATGTCACCAGTCCAGCCCTCAGCGGATGGCGTCGAACAGTCGACAAAGCCCGTTGCAGTTCTCGAAAGACGAGCCGTCATTGTGGACGACGCCGTCCTGCCGGTTTCGACCATGTGGACGAGTCACCTGACGCTATGGTCACATTGTGTGGTCCAATATCTACTCGTCGTTGTGTCCCTCCTCTATCCACTGGTGTCACACATGCAACACTGTCCTATCAGCGCGCCCCGACTGAGCCGTTATGTACGACAAATTCGCTTCCCAGACACCGATCAGTTTGCTTCGTCTGAATTCAGATTGCGCCCTTTGGCGCGAATAGGCATTCTGGTACTTGTTTGCAGATTTACACGTCGCATCACGGATCTACTCGTACAACGACTGAGTGTGGCGTAACACTGACCTGACCTGTTACACAAAGGAGAGCGCTGCTAGGTCAAACTGTACGCCATCTCTACGCAAATTTAATCTCTTCTAATGAAGACACTGTTCTTACATATCGACCGATTTTAAGCGATTCCGACCGTTCCTTCTGGGTGTTGAAATTTTTGCAAGCAGAAGTGTACTAAGGTTACTTTAATGACTTACAAGAATACTTACAATTCTCAGAGTTTCACTTACAATCAGCACAAGATGTTTTATAAGAAGTGAAATCATTATGAAATAAATGTTCAGAAACGTGGAGTTTCTTAGCAAAACGGAATTAGATACATCTGATTGGGGAGAGAATAGTGGAGACATTTATCCGCCTGAAATGACGTACTCTGTGCAATAATCCGCTCCCGTCCATAGCATAAGATTGGAACAGCACAAGGTGCAGAGAGCGTCGAAGAGGGAGAGTGGTGTTTCCGTTGACGATCTTTGTGCCTGCGGTAAGTGTGAGCGTGGGGGGGGGCGTAATGGCGGCGGACGATTACCGGCGCCCAAATTACAGTCGTTACGTGCTGGGGAGTGGGCTCCGCGCGGCCGCGTCCGGGCGATAAATATCAATCTCCGGTCGAACACCCAGCCCCCCCCCCCCCCACGACTCCCGACTCCCACTCCCCCGTGTAAAGACGTCCGTTTTCAACCATATCCTCTACGCCTTTCTTTCCTCCGGCCATTCGCATCTGCCGTTGTTCCTTTCCTACCACGCTCTCGCACACCTTTTCCCTCTGTTTGTTGACGTCCGATTCATCTCTATCACTCTTTATTTACCCCCTATTATAACGTTATGTATTCCCTCCCATCCACCTTTCTCATTCCACCTTCCTCGTTTCTCCTATCACAGACCAGTCACATCCACTTATCTCCTTGTGTGAAACTCATCTTTCTCTATCTAGTCCCATATGGCGCTCTTTCATTCCCCCTAAGCTCGCGCAAACTTTTCGCCTTATCCTTCTCTTCGCTGGCATCTGCCCTTCCTTTGCACTTCTGACATCGTCTACCCTTCCAGATCCAGCTACCGTTATCCTTGGCCTGCGTCCTCGTTTGTCCTATTTTCACTGCCCTTCCCACCGTGACGTGTTCTTCCCACTTCCGTCTCACTCCAGCTCCCTTTAGGCCTCACGTTTGTGCACACATTCGAACCTCTGTCCCTCTCGCTCTCGTACTGCGCACGTTCATATTTTCCATAAGGTACTCTAATACTTTTTGAAACGTCTTTGCTTCCTTTCTCAGAACATCATTGTTTGCGTTTTCACCGAACACTTCTACGCTTTTCTGGTCTCTCTCCTTCCTTCAACCCTTCTCCCCATCTAGAAGGGTTATTACATGACACCTCTCTGCTCCTCTCTTTCTCTTTGTCTGTCGTCACCTCTCTTGCCAGACCGTGCTCACCGCCTTGTCTTTCCACTTGCACGCGGGATCGCTTGAACCTACGCACCCATGTGCCTACCCGGCGGCGACCGGCGGCGCAACAAAAATGAAAAAGTGCGGCCAAAACAACGACCAAAACTTTTAATCTTCCCCGCTTTTTACTGCTCGCCCGCCCCACGAGTTATCTGCTGGAACTCTGTTTTCGAGACACCATTACCCCATTATGTAAAACGCGCACCTTGGAATTTTCTTTAGCTATATATAATGGGGTAATCATATGAAGTTAATATAAAGGCTTGAAGAGAAGATTACATTTGTTTTCTGGCAAGAAAATCAAGCACTATGATTGAAAGACCCCTCCCCAGTGTACGACGGTGGGAGTGAGAGAGGAGAGGGGAGAGCGGTCGGAGGGGGGTATGGACTGAGTGAGGGCGTCCCACTTCGGTCTTAGCCCCTCTTTCTCTGTCTTTATCCCTCCCCCCTCTCTCTCTCTCCTTCTCTCTCTCTCCTTCTCTCTCTCTCTCTCTCTCTCTCTCTCTCTCTCTCTGGGTTCTAACTACCTACCTGTCCCCTGCCAGTTCTGCATAACTCTTCGGCTGCTTCTCCTATTTTTTGCTTTTGTTCCTAGGTAACGTTTATCATACACTTCACTCAAACTGACTACCTGTCCCAACAACTTACTCCATCACAGCAGTTATTCACCCCAGCGGCAGGTAAAATATCACTCCTTTGAATGAATGGAAAAACTTCCAATTCAGTTAGATCTTCACCATCCCTCACAAATTATTGCCACCAGCATCAGCCTCTTGTTTTCTTTCTTACGTTAGTGCTGTTTCAACACAAAAATACAGCATAGATGTTAAAGAATGAATAGTAACCGATAGGTTCTTATGTAATTTATTAATATCTAATGAATCCCAGAAGAAGAGAAAATGCTAAGAGAAGGTTTTCTGAAAGAAATACATAACGAGAGAAAACACAAAGAAATGGATAAAATGACACACATAGATTGTAATTTTATCACGCTTGTACTTCTAGACCTAAGTTGTCTAAAAACTTCAACACACAGTGCGCTTAAAAAAGCACTTGTACCTCACAAACGTAGAATACATTTTCTCAGGTAACATTATGAAATTAAATAAATTGATCAACTTCATTGAATAGTATTTCAACCTGATATTGGGGAATAATTTATAAATATCACTTCGCTTGTGAAGAAATGTTTAGAAAAGTTACTGAAAATAATTAATTGAAATATCAAACACACAAAAGATTTATGTAAGTGTCGAATAAATTTTATAAGGTCTGACTAATGTTTATGAAACATCTCTGTAATTTCCGATTAAAGAATCGAATAGAATTAAAAGTATTAGGAAACCAAATTTCATAGAAATTTTTCATAAAATACTGAAATAATCACTTTTATATATAACCCAAGAAAAATATTGCTTAACTGCGACATTTTGCTAAAAGAAACGAATTATCTTAAAAATTGACACGCCAAAAGTTTCATTACGTTTTAATGGTTGTTCACGAACTTAGCAAATAAAAAGACTCGTTTTGAAAGAGAAAACGTCGGCACAAGAATTAAGAAGGCGAATGTGTAAAATAAGTGTTGCCTCTGTCAGTATAATGTCCAATCACGCTTTTTGAATTCGGAAAGTTTAGCTATGTGTCAACATTTTTGTTATGTACTCCTCATATACATTATACATTACATATACATTTACTATATGCATTCGCATTTTAAATTTGGCTCCGATTATAAGCCCTTCTTGGGTCTAAGCGAATTGAAGTTCGCGCGTTTTTTTAAATTTTAGTGTCACCGAAATATGTTTTAATTTTCCCCGAATCGCGAGGACTAACACGAAAAACATATGGATCAAAGAAAGTTTAAACCCAAACAATTGCTACTAATATTTCGTCTTTTGACGTGCAGACGTCAGCTTATAGATATGGGCGCAGTTACGTCCTTTATATGAGCTTACACATCGTTTTTAAAATTTCTAAAACTCATTGTCCTTTCTCAAGGCTTTGTTGAATAGTGGAAATACGAAGCAAACCAGAGCAATCAAGTTTCTATGGAAGATATGTTTATGTCTGTGGCAAACAGGCTTTCACCCCAACGCTTATAAAATACGTAGGAGTTATTAATTCAATGTCCTCCCGAACATCTCGACCCCCATTACGATCAAGTTTTTGAACCAATAATTGTTTTTGGACAAAAATAAATAAATAAATAAATAAATAAATAAAGTGATGGATGCTTTGTGATGCTACGTGGGCTGGCATGATCTAAGAGCGCGACATGAAATTATAAATGAATTTATAAACTTATAGTAAATGAACATCAAACAGACGATATCTAAGTCCATTAATGATGTTTTTAGTGCTTTTGACAATATTTTAATGCTTTTATGTGCTGACAACGTGCCTTCTAGACCGGGTCACGCCAAGGGAGTTTGTCTCCTTGTGCACAGTTTTGCTTACCACCCCCGTGTTCTAATGTTTCGAATTTTGGTTCCTAGAAGTTATTTAGCATATATAGATTTTGACTGTGAAGTCAAGTTGCGGCATTAGTAATAACAGTAACCGATGGTTTATTACACGAAATGGATGAAATCACCGAAAATTGTATGACTTGTATACTGTAACGAATATTGCATCACCTGCCGGAACTGAAGTGTAATCGCGATAAACAGCAGTGCAGTAGATCCTGGTCTGCGCGGTGAATTGTGGTCAGCACAGTAGACCGTGGGCAGTGCATAGGACTGTGCGATAGTGTAGAAGTGAATAGCGTAAGAAATAAATAATCAGAAATGAACTGTGTAAATAAATAATCAAGAGAACGGGGTCGTGTGTAAGGATAATAATCAAGTGAAGAACTGAAGGACTGTGTAATATATCTGTAAATAAATCAAGTATTTTAGTGTAACATTAAGAAGCAAAATAAACGTTTTTGTTAAAATAGTACCTGTGTGTGGGTTTTAATTCACCACGGAGAAACTTTACAATACATATGTATTAGTGCAATTATTTTTGTGCCCTAATTTATCAGTAAAACAGAATTTTTATATTTGTGAATAATGGAGTAAATTGTTTCGTGGGAAATAAAAAAATAAAAGTAATACAGATAATAATAATAAAAATAATAAAATACAAAAATTGCCTAACTTTTTGCTTGCACTAGAGTTGATGCCTGTTTGCTTATTGTATTCAGATGCTCTATATCCAAAAGGTTAAGTTGCTGTGCATAAGTATGTTGTCTATAATCACGTTGACCTTCGCATCAGAGTAATATCTTCAAATACTCTACCAACTTTTATCTTGCAGTTTGCAAGTCTTAACAGTTTTGCATGGCCAATTCATTTATAAGAAGATCATTACTGGCTCTCTGTGTTCTTTAGAGTGCTACTGTAATTGCAGTTTCATTGACAATATCATCTTTATTAGTCAAAATAAATTATTTGAATTTTGTTATTGTGACAAACTGTACGAAATTGTGCTACTGATTTCCTTAATTTAGACTAGACAGTCTTTCAAGCACGATAAATAATTTGGGTAAGATAAACTTTACTCTTAGAAAATTATGATTACTTTCTGGTCTAATTTCTGACAAGAGTTCATTATAAATTTCTTGTAACAAATCAACGAACACTCTTTATTCATAAGCGTTTACGATATCATATAAAGAGATTAAGCCCTTTGATTTCTAGACCCATAATAATCTCATGATTGCCCTGACATCGTTTGTTCGTAGGTATCTCGTTTTGCCTTTGCTACAATTCACATATTATAACTTTCCTTGTGAAAACCAATTATTAAATTGTAAATTTTTGTTGCAATAGTTAGAATTAAATAATAAATTTATAAAGAGGCCACGGCTTTAAAATATTATTTAAGAGTTAATATGAGTATAAACTAACAAAAAAGTAAAATAAGTCGATAGATAGCACTGCACAAAAAAATCAAAAGAGTGAATTATGATCCTGGCAACTAGAAATTCTAGACACTACCCCTGAACGTATAATGTCGCATCTTGAATCATAGCATTTTATGCCACGGCATTCAATCTACGCGCCGCGTCGTTTGTTCGCCAGACGTTGACAATACTGCAGGAACACAAGTGAACGACAAAACACCAAAACCCGCCGTCACGCCACATCTACCAAAACGAACTCGAAGTAAGCGCGGGCAGACAGTTATACTCTTTTTCTCCTCCCTGCCCCGTCGCTCGATGCCGCTGCGTGTGGCGCCGTCTGATGGCGGCGCGGCGAAGTATCGCCAGGACAGATGCGTATCGCAGGATGTCCGCCCGCCGCCGCCGCCACCTTTATTTGCGTTGTATATCAAGTATTTAGAGGCGCGGGCGGGGCGAGGCGGGCGGGCGGCCGCGGAACATGTTAATTCCGCCGACAGGGATATTGTTTCACAGTGGCGTGCGCGCCGTGGCTACGGCGTGTTTACAGCCCAATGTAATGGAGTTGTTGGCTGTCCATGAATATTAAAACGCGTAAGGAAATTGTACGCAATTGGGCGAGGGTCGGCACGGCGCAGAAGAAGCGGGAGGCGTGTCGTGTGACACGGCAGGACCCGTGCCTTACTGCGGCTGGCTGGGGGAGGGGCTTTTCGAAAGCACTCCAGCAAAACGAGCGTCGAAAACATGTTTCGCGTAAAAAGCATATATGCTTCAAAATATAAACTATTGAAATGTGATTTTTCTTTATATGCACCCAACATATCCTGATTCTTGCGGTATTCCTGCTTGCGTGATTTTTTGATCAGATAAGATAATATTCACTTTCACCGTGAAGAAATTAAAAAAAACTTAATTATTTCATGTAGATAGTGGAGATTCACAAATTTCTCATTCTATAATGGACAATAAACCTGCCTGCCAAGTTTTATGAAAGACCTTTTTTACATCAAGGAATATAGCTAACGTGTGTTTATGTTTGTGGAATGAGTTTTCTATATTTTCAGTTAGTCATATAAGCTACTGAGTGGTAAAGTAACATTCGCGAAATCCGAATTATTCTTTTGCAATTATATTGTTTTCTTTTAGGAATGGATTTAACTTTTTATGGACTCTTCAAACACTTTTCCTATATTAGGTAGTAAACTTATTGGGCTATAGTTTGAAGACAAATTGTGGTACTTGCTAGGTTTGCTTATTAGTATTATCATAGCTTGTTTCCATATATCCGGAAAGTAATTAAGTCTTTGTTTTTTCGGCTGCTTATTTGCGACTGAAGTTACTGCATTGTCGTCTTCAGTCACTACATTGCCTAGTTCTGCATATCTTGAATAAGTTGATACATTATATAGATAACGAAAAGTTTCAAAATCAGTCTTTTTTCTTTTTCACCGATTTATTAGTTCACTGATAACCAGTTATTACAGTACATTGAGCCGCCCCCGCCCCCGCCCTAAGCTTTCGTTTCGCCGTCACCTTCTCGGAAATATCGCCCATTCACCAGTCATTACCGGATGCCGCACCTTTTTGGTTCCCAAGTGGTATCCGGTAAACGCAAATAATATTTTCAGAGTTTTAGGCATTTTAAGAAAATACTAATTTCAACGGACATGCTCAGGACATTCAACGGGTAGGCGTTAAGGTGAGTGCCTAAAACAGCAACCGCCATACGTGGCCACGATAATACAGAGGGTAAACAAACATACCTCTTCTCAGATCAAGCCAAGGGAGAATTCTTCGCCGATTCAAGCATTGAAGAGAGGTTTGTTAACAACACTACACAGGTTGTAGATGAGGAGAAAACGGACGACAGCGCCAACACACTTACTTATTGTACAGTCGAAGACGTTTCGACTACAATTAAATGCTTGCGTAGTCGCAAGGCGCCAGGACCTGACCGAACAGGCCCTCCCATTCTTAAGGAGTCCTTTTCGGTCATAAACACGGAACTTACTCGAATCTACAATAGCTGCATTACACAGCGGTACTTTCAGGAAAATTGCAAATACGCAAGTATTTCCATGTTTCCGAAACCCGGTAAGGATCTCACAATCGCTGCGAGCCACAGGCCAATCAGTCTGGAGAAGAATTATAATGGAAGGCTGCGCTTATCGGTAGTTTTAGGTGGTTTCTCTGATAATCCGGCGAATGCCAGAACAGTACCCTTACAAACAGCCGCACACGATCTTACCGCATATATCAGCACATATCAGCACACTACCGCACTATCAGCACACAAGTGGGGAGCTAAGAGTTTGTCCCGGGAGAGGAAATGTCCTGCTGGTCGGAGATACCTGGTTGGGGAAAATTCCCCTACAGCGGACGAGTAGTTCGGCGCCGGAGCCCTCCATTCAGCGGGAGAAGTTCACTCCCGATAAAACATGCACTACGCTTAACGAACTAATGGCCTTAGCGGTTGACGCGCCCGGAATCACTAATCAATCAATGATGGGGCCAACCGGACGGAGGCGAGACGGATCCGGCGGTAAGGGGCGGATGGAACGGGTGGAGCCAAGCCCACTGATGAGGGGCGGGCTGTGTGAAATAGGGCGGTGGGGTGGGGCGGGCCAGACCCCCACGCACGCGGGGGGAGGTCAGGCGGAAATTTATTTCCAGGCGGCGTCGGCCGCTTGGTTACAAGCCCGCGGGCAGCCCCCGAGCACAATCACCGCTTGAGTCGAGCTGTCGGCGGCTGCGCGAACGACAATAATCCAAGAAGAAAGGCCGCCTTCGTGGGCACTTATCTCGGAATAGCGTTTTGACTCGACGCCAGGCGACGCATTCAGTACGGCTCGCCTCTCTCGCCCGCACACTCGCGCTGACTCGCCCTCGCTCTCGCACTCACTCTCGCCAGGAGTCGCCATCGCACTCGCTCAAACTCGCACTTCCACTCGTATTCGCTAGCGCTCGAAGTCGCATTTGCTCGCTATCGCCATCGCACGCAACCGCACTCGCTCGCACTCGCACTTCCCCTCGAACCCGCGCTCAATCGCAATCGCACTCGCCCTCTCACTTGCTCGTACTTGCACCTGCACCTGCACTCGCTCGCGCTCGATGCGCTCAATCGCACTCACTTGCAATCCCCATCGCATTTATTCGCACTTGTTATTTCGCACTCAAAAATCGTATTGTCAAAAATTGTGTATTTAAAAATAGCTAAATGTATGTTAGAGGTTCCAATATGGAACAACCTTTGCAATTTCCTAGTTTTTGTAGAAAGGAGAGCTAAAACAGTACGTACTTTCTCCTCCGTAGTTTCTCAAAAAATTATCACTCAAAGTTTCAAAAAAATGTACATGACATTATTTCAAAATCTATCTTTAATTAAAATATATTTATTTAAGGACAAATCTTTAATATTTTAGTTGTTCAAGAGGCTGAACCTTACATGAAATCTGCACCATTCTCTTAATCGTTCTTCACACTATCCAACAACAAAATGTAATTACGAACCATAGAGCCATTTTTTCAAAATTTGGAAAATGTCCCAAGGACTTCATATAAAATAGCTTCCAAAATTGAAATATCGGTTTCAAATTCAAGAGACTGCAACATCAGTCAGATCAATTGGGGAGTGTCAATTTTGGAAAAAATGGGCTGAACGCTTAAGTGTACGGTTGTTTGTAGACGGACAGATGAACAGACCGACAGACTGACGGACGGTCGTGTGCCGTCATTCGGTTTTTCGGTATACAGAAAAAAATAGACTTGTCTATGGCCGAAGCGCAATTATCAGAGGGAAAGCTGGAGGTGATATGTTGCGTCTAACGAACTTGCTTTCGCCTCCATCAAAATTTGTCAAATGTAACAAAATAATGGGCTCTGCTTCTGAAGATATTGCTCTGTTGAGTTTGAAGGTAGCAGAAACAGAATCAGTGCTTATAAACAATGACAGGATCATAAGTGCAGCTTTTTTATGATATATGGCAAAAGTGAGGCCATAAGTCCAAAAATGGTGTTGTGACAGTGACAAGTGACAAGTATTGATACACGCTAAGTTATTGAGTAAGCTGTAATGTCCAAATATTGTGTACGCCCAGATAAACTAGTTCATGAAGGCAAATTCAAGGCTAATTTTCAGGACAGGAGTGGAAATATGGAGGTCACTGGAGTAACAAATATTTTCAAACGGTCTGTCCAATGGAATAATTGGCCGTACATTAAATACTTAGGGGACCATGATTCTAGAAAGTTAAAGTGCTAGTGAAATCACATGGAGATGATGGGACAATCCAAAAACGTGAATGTGTAGATAACATCCAGAAGAGAATTGGATCATGTCTCAGTAAATGGAAAGGGACATCATTTAGCCATGGTAAACCAATATGTGGCAAGAATAGACTAACAGATTCTGCAATTGATAGAAAACATAATTATTATGGCCTAGCAATAGGACAGAATGTTGATATGTGGAAAAAATGAGAAAAGCAATATGAACACACACTGTCAGCAAATGTCAACCCCAGACATAGATTGCGTCCGGCTGGTGTAGACAGTTGGTGTCAATATAACAAATACATAATTACTGGGGAGACATATCTTCACAATAATAGCTTGCCAGTTGCAATAACGTATAAAACAAAGCCCATTTTCAGGGATTTGTCAGAGCTCTTTCTTCTGAAGAAATGTTTGCACGGCCAGACACAAAATTCAAATGAAAGTGTTCACAATACAATTTGGAATCGCCTACTTAACACACTATTTATTTGCATAAATATATATAATTTTGGAGGGTATGATGCCATAGGCGCTTTTAACAAAGGCAACATTATTAAGTGTCAAGTGCTACAATTATTAGGTATCAATGCTGATTGTAACACTGTTGAGGCAATGAAGTGTATCGACATTTCAAGACTACGAAATGCAGAGAATAAACTCTCATATCGTACCGTACAAGCCAAAGAGTATAAAGGGGCATCAACTGAAAATTTATAATGCAACATGATGATGCTGATGACCCTTCCTCTGATGCTGGATTATTTTGATGGATTACTTTGAAGCTGAAATTCCTTAATTTAATTTTTTTATTACTTAAGCAACATTTTCTCGGCTTTGAGTCATAGTAATGTAATGAAAATTTCACGATATCACGACATCACGATTTCACGATTTCATGACAAACCGCTCACATGCTGATGCTATTTTAGATACACTATGTGCAATTTAAAATGTCATAGTAACTTGCAAGAACTAAAAAATGCTTTAAAATATTAATAATAAAAAAAATTGTATCTTACACAAATTAACCACATTTACTCTCAAAATAGCATCAGCTTATCAAGTAAGGCTGTATCTATAACCTGTAAAAATGTATTAATGTATCTGCGTTAGTTTCTAAGAAAATGGTCCCTAAATATGGTATATTTTAACACTGGTATCATACGGCGTTCCGTTTCATTATACATTAAGAAATACGGTCACTGTGAAAAAAAAATGGACCCGAATGTAATATTAGTGTTCACTACCCACTTAAAAATGTCTATGATTTTTGGTTCATGTGTTATTGATATCAATGTTTTAATTTTGAACATCGATATTTAGCAACAACGATTTTTAGTTATCGGTCGCATCACTACCCTTAGACGCAATGTCAGATTTACGTCACCCTAGGCAAATATCCCCCCCCCCCCCGATTCACTTAAAGAATTTTGATTTTAATGTTGTAAGGCAGAAAATGTATTATTGTAATTAGAAATTCTATTGTAGTTTATTTTAAAACTGATTTTATTCATACATTAATAATGCATAAAACATTAATAATAATTGCTTTCGTCGGAAGTTTGGTTTGCAAACTTATTGATAATATCACAATCTACTTAAAGTAAAATACATTTTTCTGTGCTGAAACGGAAAGTGAATTGAATCTGCTTTCGGCCATTGATGACCTTAAGTAGTTACAAAATCGCAAACACGCTACAAAATCGAGAACGATCTTTCAGCTCAACGATCTGAAATAGGTGTACACCTATACGTACATACGAAAGGCGATAGGAACATTTGAAACTAATGTGTAAAGGTCAGTTCTTCGATGAAACTGGAGCAAATCCTGCGGCAAATCCTTTTCCAAAGCTTTAACAAAGTGGTAAGTGTAAAATTAACATAACAATATACATATTGTTAACAAAAACAAATTAAAAAAATTTAATTTAACATTTAATTAACAACATTATCTAAAAAAAGCTACAAGGAAAATTTGCCGTCCATCCAAATCCGCTAGGCTCGTGTCTAGGTTTGTCTGTTCATAAATCCGCCACCGCCTAGACGTGACGCGGCGCGACGCGGCCTTCGTTGCCAGTCGACAGTCGCGCTTCGGGCTGTCGCGTGAGGCCGCGTGGCGTCGCATCGCGGCGTTGAGCCGGAGTCGTGGGCGGAGACAGCCACTGGCGGTGGGGTGTGTCACCGATGCACTCACATTTGTTGAACGGTTGTGTCTCACGAGAGCGGTTCGCGTTTACTGTTCGGGTCGCACGTCAAACACTTCCAGCTCAGAACGCCCAGCGACAGACATCTCCGGAAAACATTTCTGCAGTTGTCCCACAAATATTGAAAATTCTCCGTTTCACAATACTAACATACCCAAATGTGAATCCCATGTAGTTACAATGAATTACTGAGAACACGAAAAAATAAGTATTTCTTAGGCGTTCTTACATAACGATACAGTGTGAAATTTCCTTATTTTAAAATGTTGTTCAATTAATACCGTTGTGACTTAATTGTTGCCGTGATTACAATTATGAATCTTTTTTACCTTCCGTTTACGATTGGATAAGTGAAATGTAAGTTTTTTTTTTATTTCAATGATACAATTACAGACTTCTTGAAGAAAACTGGTCCATTTGAGAAAATGGAGAAAATTGTCAAAAATATTTTTTCAACGTTTCGCACTGTGATAAAAAATAGTGTGGTTGGCAGAACCATGGACAAGGACAGTGCGACGCTTCTCAACCTTCAGTCTGTCTGTCTGTTCTGGCACAAGAGCTCCTGACGGGGCCAAGGCGCCAGCGGCGGCCTAGCCTTACGGCCATGGGCTAAGGAGTACATGTGGTTAGCACACAGACATCCCTCTGCCGTGTTATGGTATTCTCAACCTGAGAAGTGAGCTTCCTCATCGTCACACACCAACAGATACTGAGACCTTACCAGAAAAGTGCACACTACAACCTGCCCCTGGCGGGAATCAAAGACGGGATCGCATCATAGAAAGCAAGTACTCTGACCAGTGAGCTACCCGTGGGGCTCAACCTTCAGTAGTAGGGCTAACAAGTGCACAAGGCACGCATGATGTTTTGTGAGATTTCAGTTGGGAATCTGGGAATCTGGGTAACGAAGGATTTGAGCAACCTACGTCCGTCACTCAAAGACACGTTAATCCCTTTCCGTCGACGCATCGAAACAAATGATGTGTCATTCGACGCGTCTCAGTCTCCTGATGGGGAATCGACCACTTTTTCCCGAATGCTTTGAGAACTTTCCAAGACCGGTATACACGGTACAGTTTTCGTGCAGATTTTCATACAGTTTCTGTACAGAAACTTCAAGATCCCAAACTCAAAGTATAAAAGCCAAAAGTCGTGCATACACTATCTGTTTGTTTTCTGTACGAATTATCACAATACTGACGGATCTACATGAAAACAGTTGAATTTTGCAGAAATTGCATTGAACGGAAAAAGGTAATTGACCACAATATCAGTTCACACAATAGCAGCTTGACATACATAACCACAAAATCGAAATGGCCGATTACCGTCCCATCGGGTAAACAAATCCATTACTAAACAATTCTGATGCAAGAAGGGCTTGAGTCAAAATGTAAGCTTTCTGCATGAAAAATACGAACATGCTCAAAAGTTTTCATGCAGACATTGTGCAGTCTCAACTGCACGTTTTCTGTATGTCCAATCTGCACAATTGGACAGTGATGTATACCAGCCTTAAAATATAATATAAAAACACGTTTTTCTTTTTTTAACGCCTAACGCACATTTTTGAACTGTTTGAAGGCACATACAGAGGTGATCATCAGCACATTCGATTGCTCTTGACAAATCAAACTCTCAGTTTCAGAGGATAGGATGGTTAGTAATTGTGTTGTGTATAAAATTTGTTTTTAATATGAGCATACGATAAATATAAAGTTCCATCATGAAAGTACCAGCCGGAGGTGTTATACTAAGTTAGTTGTGAGTACTTACGGTGTTTCATTAAACACTAGTTGTTAAATATGTCAGCTACGTTTCTATTGGAATTTGCACACAGCACACAATTTGGAACACTATTTGGATCGGTGATTTTAAAAAGAAAATAAGTTTACATTTTTTGTAAAAAGAGTTGAGATATAAATTTTCTTTGTCACTCTTTAAGCTATGTAAGTGTAAAAAAGAAACTTGCACACCTTAAAGTATGTTCTATTGCCAACTAAAAATTCTTATGGCTGGAAAACAGAAAGAATTCCAAG
The DNA here is from genome assembly GCA_038098605.1 of Gryllus longicercus. Lineage (NCBI taxonomy): Eukaryota > Metazoa > Arthropoda > Insecta > Orthoptera > Gryllidae > Gryllus > Gryllus longicercus. The sequence continues at coordinate 276,916 of JAZDUA010000183.1, read as the reverse complement.
ACTAGTTTCTGATCCTCACACAGAATAACTAGTATCAACTAGGAAACGCCTAAATGCATCATGACAACAGTAATAGACCACAAGGACATCACAGTCTTGAACTCCTGGTGGTTGAACTCTTTTAAGAAGACAACCAAGTCTCTTGCTCGTCCTGGCAGTCGTTCTTGTGAGTCTGGTGTGACTCTTTCTAAGTAAAGCTGGTGAGTATGATAGAGAATATTTTGGTTACCTCGTGGCACGTGAGTACTTATGTTAATGGGATTATCAACTACTCATTCGTGTTGGCAAACAGGAAGGCACGTCAAGATTTGCCTTTCATGAATGTTTATGACTCAGCAGTTCTTCCCATCAAAGGAAAGAAAATAACCGATGCTCAAAAAATAGGAAAATACATCCCTTATGAATACCTCCAATCTTTCCAGGAAGTTTTGAGATAGTCACAGACTTAAGTGGAAATCGATGCTGATATTATTAATATAGTAAGAGAATTTTTCATGTCCATATAGCACAATATGTTAATTCGTATCATTATATATTTATTTTGTGGTTATATTGTACTGTAATATATAAGTCCAAAAAAAACAACGATTTGTTAAATTAAAATCGCCGATTCATATTTAGTAATTCTTTCAAATGGCGTTCTTTTTTCTCGTATATAACGTCTTATTAAACTGTTTTAATTACCCTTGTTGTACACATAAATTGGTTCGCGGCCATTAGAGAAGTAAGCTAATTCACGAAGTGCCATTGTTATCGATTGAGAATTCAGCCATTTTTCATTGTTATCAAATTGTGTGCAATAATTCGCTAATTATATTTCTTCAACAGATAGAGACATCCTAAATGAAATATATAAGCAAGTCTCGGCGTTCCTGAATGGTAGGTGTCGATTTAGCCGAGATCGCTAGAGCGTTGCCAGCTCCTGGTGTTCACGATATGCACCTGTTCGAATTTTCACCTAAATCCATGTTTAGCTTCTAGAATATGCCTATAGTTAAATCGAAGGGAGAGAGTGGTGAAAAGCAAACTGTAGTTGGCAAGCTGACGAGACATGCAGCTAAGATCTAACGGTTTTGCTACTTTTTCTAAAAGAATCCTAGTAGTGTAATGTAGCAACATAACAATGGATTAACACTATCTGATGCAAAAACATGCTACCAGAGAGCCCCAACAAAGACTCTAGGGTGACGGATACGACGACAATGGACAAGCACTTCGCACACAAAACTAATTTGAGAATTCTTGGGTTAAGGCATATCTACTTCTGCCCGGAATAAGTGAAAATTCGCCCCGGAGATAGAATTTCTGGGAGTGTTGTATCGTGGTCTGCCCGAGTCTCTCAGTCAGAGCACGGTCCGCGCGGTGGCGCGATCTGGCGCCGCGGGCCCGCAACACAACAGCGGCGGGGCCGCCCACGCCACGCCAGCTGGAACCGCGCTGAACTCTGAATAACGACGCCTCAGCAGCTCCAAGTTAGGGATGCGACATCGACAGCAAAATATCGATACTAAACATGGATGCTCGAAATTAAAACATGGATGTTAATAAAAATTCGACGTAAAATCCATTGATGTTAAACTTCGATGTTAAAACAGGATTAGTAACCATTACAGTTCACGCAGAGGTATTTAATTTTAAAGTTTATTAATTTTTAATTCAGATTTAACTGAGAAAACAGTTAAAAATTGACAGGACATTTAACAAAACCTGAATTATCTGATTCGATAATTCAGATATACTCGTAAATAGGGTTCTTTATAGATAAAAACACGATTATATTTAGTTTTCTCCGTTGTCCTCTTTGGTTTGAAGCATATTCAATTTATGTATATCTGAAAATTATTATACAATTTCGTTATGATTTAAAATCATCGGCTTCAAAAAGTCGATATGAAACACATTGATGACGTTATACTAATATTAATGTTTATAAAACATTGACAATGATGGCCTATCCCTACTCTAGGCACGGTCTCCCTGGCGGGGGGCACACTTCCTCAAATACCTTTAACTACATCCATTATAAGAGTTATCACTATAACACGGTACCGCTTTGACAGCTGCTGCCACTAATCATAATTGCAGGTTATGTACATGCACTCATTTTGTCAGTGCATTCGTTTACAGTTATCTCATTTGGAAATGGCTTCACCACTATCTCTTGATGATAATTTTTTTTCCGAACTTTCAAGTTGGTCCCTTTTTAAAGTAACTGTTTTTATTATTATTTTTTATTGTTCTAACTAGCTCAACCCCTGCGATTACATCGCAATAAAGGACGAACTGTAGAAAAGTTATTACAGAATACGCGAAGTCGGAAAGCCAAAAAAATATTGTTTCATGTCGTTCAGCACTTATTTTGCAGAATTAATGAAATGGGGTATCTTTATATTTCCTGGAACAATTACTATTCGCTACACAGACTTCAGTATATTTGTGGAATGTTTTACATTTACCTAGACATGTACGCCGTTAAGGATTATAGTAAGAAACCAGCTATTAAACCTAATCTTCAAAACGTAATGGATCACTTCTAATTATATTCACTGAATTTTTTTTGTGCGAGACATGTGCGAAAATATTGCTGAACATTACATTTATATATCTCACAAATCTTTGTATTTAAAAGCAATAAAAAGTCGGCTATCTTTGCTTCCGTAACTATGTAACACTTTAAAACTTTACTTTATTCACAGTAAAATATAAAACTTTATACACTATACAAACCGCTAATCATAACTAGTGGATAATATATTCGGGGCTCACCACTTTTCATTAAAAGACAAAAATCACGGAATTTCGTTGAGTAGAGAGCTGAAATTTCTTTCTAATAAAAAAATCGTATTAAATATTTACATTTATTTTTGAACTAATAAAGCAAACGTCTTATTAAATAGACCTAATAAACTCATCAGATTGCTTCGGAGCAGACGTACGATGGTGAGCAGCGCTTTAGCACCCTTCGAAGCTTGAAACCGTTCTTATGAAACATCATGACTCAAACACAATTGAATTCATACGTCAAGATTTAACGGCTCTTCTCAGTGTAGACAGACAGTAGGCAGATTTATTGCAGCCAATGACTGTCGGCAATCATTGATGCAATAAGATATTGGTAGTATATCATACAGTTTAAGATAATTCAATATTACTTATATTTATCAGCTAAATTGTGAATCTCGACTTTTTTATCGTTTCTAAACATTATTGTCAGACTCAGGCCCAGATTTACATACAAACAAAACAAGCACATGCGTCGGAGCCCCCAGCCTTGGGGGACCCCAGGCTGACTTTTTTCTTTTTTGAAGCGGAGAGCTTATCTCTAGATGGGTCGCCCTCTCATAGTTACATAGATTGGCAGAAAAAAATAGTTGTTTGTGCTAAACCGTGCCCAAATCATTTAGAACGGTTTCTTTTCCTCGTTGGACCCTTTTTTGTTGGTTTTGTGACAAAAAAACAACCTTGAATTATAAATCACTAAATATGAAGCATTGGATTCGGAAGAATCATATGCCCACTGTATATTAGTGGAAATATTTTGTATTGTGGAGATGATGATGATAATACTGGTGTGTTTTGAATATGAACTTCAATTTTATGGCGAGTGTTTAAATGAACCAAACAAAATAATAGTTAAATATTAAAAGAATAACATAACAGAATTATGCGAGTACGTTTAAGAGAAATGAGACAACAAGTTTCACGTGAGAACAGCTGGCTCAGAAGTTGCACAACGAAGAGAAAGTATGGAATACACAGAGACAAAGAATTCACGGATTAGGTGGCGTCAAAAGAACCTTGACTTCAACAACGAGTAAATTAAGAAGGCAGAAGAAGAGCAAAAGAAAGAATGAAATAGATGATACGATGATATCGAACAAGGGATGAAATGGAAAAATGAGAAGCAGAGAAATCAACCGTTTCTGAGAAATATCTCGCAAAACTACAGAAACGGGTGTTCTAGGAGGAAGGCGTCGAGAAGATAAAAAAGGCAGGGAATAGTGTACATAGGAGGAAGGTGCGAGGGAAAGCGTTGGATCAGGGAGTTGGTGAGGCGTGCACCTCAAGAGCCAGGAGTGAGTGCGTGTACGTGTACGAGGAGGGACAGGAACGGAGAGTGGATACAGGGGGACTTGAGGCTCTCGTGCCCCGTTACCCGACCACCCGCCCTCAGGCAGGGAAGCAAGCGAATGGTTGGGCGAGTGGATGGGCAAATGGGCAGGTGAGAGAGCGAGTGGGCGAGCGGGCGCGTGAGAGGGCAGGATGGCGGGCGGGCAGACAGGCGAGAGAGCGTGTGGACGGGCGAGAGGGCGTGCGGACGAGCGAGAGGGCTTGCGGACTGGCGAGAGGACGGGCGGGCCGGCGAGGGAGCGGGCGAGCGGGCGTACAGGCGGGCGGGGGAAGAGGTGGGAGGACGGACGAGGCGGGCGGGCGGACGAGGCGGGCGGGCGGGCGGGCGGGCGGGCGGGCGGGCGGGCGGGCGGGCGAGGGAGTGGGCGGGCGGGTGATGAGGCGGGAGGGCGATGAGGCGGGAGGATGGACGAGAGGCCGGGCTGCCGGGCGGCCGGGTGGCCGGGAAGGGCGGGCGGGCGGGCGGGCGGGTGGGCGGGCGGGCGGGTGGGCGGGTGGGCGGGTGGGCGGTCGCTCTGGCGGGCGGATGAGCAGATGGGTATAAATCAATTTGCTAACAAGCTACCGCTTAATGATGGAGGAGATTCCTCCTTGCATTCCACTTGGTAGTACGCATCCGTCAGCAATCGGGGTGGCTCTTTTGTTGATGCGTTTGCCGCTCCGACCTGCGCCCGCTTCCATGACTCCATTTGAACATAGCAGACAAATGATAGCAATTAGATGTGTTTAATTATGGTGTATTGTGGCTCATAAACGAGTTCTCATAGGATCATGTGATTGAAATAATATCCCAGGAGAGTAGTTTAAATAATGTTTTAACTTCGGGCAAGTAGTTTAAAATAAAAGTGGATGGTATTGCAAATTTGTATAGTACGTTAGGGCTGCTGCTTTGATTTTTCGTGTACTGTTGTGAATTTTTGTAACGTAATTCATTTCTTCGTAAACAGTCACCTAATAATTGGTTTTAAAAGGATAAAGGTATTATTTTAAAATTTATTTCGAAAAAAGTATGTTTGAAATTATTATTATCGCTAATGCAATATACTTTGCAATTGTTACCACGTAAATAATATTCCTAACGAAACTGATATTGTAGTCCCTCTACATGTTTAGAAACTGGATTTCTTGATGATCACAAGGAAACACTTTTTCTTAGTGTGCCAATTTACTATGTAAATATGTGTTCAAGGTCTTAAGACAGGAAACATCAGTAAAGAACATAAATTCTCCTTGTCTCCATTCGGTACCTATTGTTAGGATATCCGAATCGTAAACAATACCTGCTCCGTTAACTGAATACATTCATGACCACTATTAAAATTCCTGTATGTTCCATAGCATATAATAACTATAATTATAATTATAATATTATTTATAATAATATTAGTTATTATTATTAATATTATTGCTATCACATCGTTTTTCAAAATTTCTCGTTCGTCTGGAGTTCTTCATCCAGAGCACTCAGGTTCCTCTGTAATGACTAAGAGAGGGAACCTTACGCACAATGTTGATGGTTGCCAGCAACACCGCCTTCTGCATAGTTCTGAAGTGCTATTCATTTAGATGGAGTTTCTCATTCACAATCCTGCAATCTTCAGCAACAAGCCCATTACTTGAAATAACGGGTAAAATATATACCTGCAATCCTGCAATCTTCAGCAACAAGCCCATTACTTGAAATAACGGGTAAAATATATACCTCTATTTATTATTATTATTATTATTATTATTATTATTATTATTATTATTATTATTATTATTATTATTATTAGTTCTCAGCAGCTTGTGCTGGATTCAATTTGCCCATTAATGTCACGTTAAGGAAAGAGCTCGGTCACTGGGGAGAGAGATTTCACTCTGACACCCAAGACCGACATCGAAGCCTCATTTCTTCAAGAACTTGCGACGTATGACATGTTTGCAGGATCACTGCTTTCTGCCCGTAATTTATAATTCGTCGAGGTAATCCCATTCATTTTCCTTAAATTGTTGTTACTTCACCTTCAGCCGAAATAGCAAGTGGATATATTGTTACACTCTGTAGTTTCCATATTTGCTTTATTTCCAGAGCAAGATCTTCATACTTAGGTATTTTCTCGGCCTCTGTTTTCTTTAGGTTGTGTGTCAACGGTACGGCAATATCAACAAGCATAGCTTCTTTCTTGTCCATGTCAATTAAAACTATATCCGGTCTATTGAAGGCAAGGCATTATTATTATTATTATTATTATTATTATTATTATTATTATTATTATTATTATTATTATTATTATTATTATTATCATTCGTGCTTCACATTGTAGCCACAACAACCCTCCTTGATCAACAACCTTCCTCCTTTCGAATTTCATGAAAAAACTGCCTGACAAATTATTAAAATGCATGTGGCATTCTCTTTTCACTGACCAGTTACTTCGGGTCCAGTAGCATTCCATATATTACAAGTACTTTTCAAGATACACAATTATATGCATCTATGCACGACGGTAACTAAATATTCACCACGGGGTACAGAGATAGACGAGTTGATGGGAACATCCGGCTAGACATGCCCGTGACAAACGGCGTCAGTAAGCGAAGAGCGGTGTAACGCCACGGTTGAAGAGGTAGGTGGGTGCGAAGCCCCACTGGCGGCCAGCTGCCTCCAAAGCGCAGGAAGCGGCGGAATCCGCGCGGGGCAGCGGGGAAGAGGGGGGATGTAATTAGCCTTCGGTTTAGGCCGCGCTGCGTGTCGCTCCTTCGCCGGACTCTGCCATCGCCGTCACTCGCCGCCTGCCCCATCCCCGCCCCGCTCGCTGCGCCCTCTCCGCCCAACCCTGCCGCTCCCCCGACTCTCTTACCTCATTCGCCCCCCTGCATGCTCCACCCGATCCGCCTCTCTCGCCCCCCCCCCTCACCTCACGCCCATCAGCCTCGCCCTACCCACCCTGCTCCACCCAAACCAAACACTGTGGGAGACATACACTTCCCACCCATTGTTCATCCTGCCGTCGCCGCCTCATCCAGGCTCCTCTCCCGTCTTCTTTCGCCCCTCGCCCAGACATAGCCCTCCCGCCCTTCCCACTGCACCGGCCTCGCATACCCGGCTCCACCCACATCACACGTAGCGTTCTCACCCTTCTACCCTCGCTTTCCACCCGCCGTCCATACTGCCGATCCCGTCTCTTCCAGTTGCCGCTCCTGTCTCCTTTCCCCGCCACTCCCCTCCCGCCTCACCCACTCCGTCCGCCTCGCATCTCCGCTCCGCCCACACCACATGCACCGTTCTCACTCTACACTTCCCACCCATCATCCATCCTGCCGGCTCCATCTCTTCCAATCCCCTCTCCTTTATCTCCGCCCCGCCCCGCCCCGCCCCGCCCCTTCCGTCTTACCCATCCCGGCCGCCTCGCATCCCCGCTTCGCTCACGCCACATGCACCATCCTCGCCCTACGCTTCCCACCCACAGCCCATCCCGCCGTCTCCGACTCTCCCAACGCCCGCTCCCGCCTCCTTGCCCCCACCGCGCCGTAACGAGCGCGGGCGGGGAGGGGAGGTGGGGGAGGGGCGAGCTCTGCGCGCGCCGCCGCAGACAGTGACGGACGGGCGCCGGCGCGGCGCGTGTTATGAGGCGGTTTATTTCACGGTGGAAGGAAGATATAATTACCTGCTGCTCGGCGCTGGCCCGCCCCGCGCCCGCTCAAAAGAAACGGCTTGAAAGGGGCAATAAATCGTGCGGCGGCGGCGAGGGGCGAGGAGGGGGATGGGGGGCGGTCGGGGCGGGGAGCGGCCGACAGAGAGCGCGCGCCGCGGCGGGGGGGACGGGGAGGGGAGGGGGACAGCGAGCGAGAGGGCGCGCGCGTGTGCGACAGGGACGGAGGAAGGCGGTGCGGCGGCCGAGCAGCGTTATTTATGGACAGAGGAGCGGCTTCGTCGGTGGCGGCTCTCCGTGGCCGCTAACTGAAACACCGCAGTACTCTTGTTCTTCCATTCCTTATCCTTTCCATTACGTCTCTCCTCCATGTCCGACGCCTTTTTTTCCCCTCTTTCTTTTCGCGCTGCGGCCGCGCCGCGCGGCGCCGCGCCGCCTGCCTGTCGACCCCTCCTCGCCCCGCCCCGCTCCGCCCTCTCCTCCCTTTCTTTCAACCGCGCCAGTTAACGAAACTATTATAGGCTCCCAATTAATGGCCTCCATTCGGCGTCTGTACACTATATAGCATGGCTGTTAAGGCTTGTGGTGTTGAAATGGCGTGACCCTTATTTATAGTTCAAAGTCGGCGGCGTGGTGGAGAGGCCCGGCCGTCGACGGGTGGGGGAGGGGGACGGGGAGGGAAGCCTGCGGCGGCGGTGGCGGTGGCCCGCGGGTGTGTGGCGGGTGGTCTGCGGCAGGCGGCGGCGGCGGTGGCGGTGAACCTCGGCGATCGGCTCCGTGCGACTGTTGTTCCCCCTCTGCGGGCGCCAGATCGCGCTGCGTCCGCCCTCTGCTGGCTCTGGGCTGCGCAGGGGCAACCTGTGCGCTCACTCGGGCCCGGCGTGAGACTTTGAACGATTAAGCATGACTTTGCACTGCTCTCGGTTACCGTTGAAATGCGACCGTTAGTCCCGACATTATTGGTCGTCAACTGCACTGATACATTCTTCGCACTGCTCTCGACGACCGTTAGCCCCGACTTTATTAGTCGTCGGCTGCACTTATACATCCTTCGCACTGCTCTCGGCGACCGTTGAAATTCGACCGTTAGCCCCGTCTTTATTGGTCGTCGACTGCACTGATACATCCTTCGCACCCGTTTGCAAGACTTTGCACTGCTCTCGGCGGCCGTTGGAATGCGGCCCTTACTTTAACGGTCTTCAGCTGCACTGGTAGATCCCCGAAGAGCGTCGTGTGTTCTGTGCATCTCTTTGCGAACTGTCTGCTGCCCACTTCAGTTATGAGCGAGCTAAGCTCGCCACTTACCTCGTTCTATTCACTATCTTATAAGTAATAACATACACTTAATTTTCATCAGTCACTGTGCGGAAAAATAGTTATCTGCTCTTGTATCATTCGTATGCGGTATGTTACTTCGCTTCGTGTGCTCGTCCTTCTTGCTTCGTACGTCATATCGAAGGCTCATTAGATCCTGAAAGCGCTACTAGAGTGTAGCACTGTTCAGGCGTTGTAGGCAGCTGCGGGAAGTGAAGAACTGTACAGCTAGTTAACAAGGTATACCTCACTCTCTAGATCTAGAAATAGTTGTTCACTAAAGTGATGCCCAGAGTTATCGGAAAAAGTATCTTAATTATATTATTGAATTGTTTCTAGAAAAAAATTCATAACGCTGAACACAAAGATTAACCTTCATAATAAAATTTCAATATGTTTATGTTTCATCACATAGTATTGTGATGACAGTTATAAAAAGCTCCTTCGATCATGACATGCAAAGAACCCTTCAATTTATTTGCTTACAAATTAAAAAAGCCTGCTAAACAAATCTAATCCATTTCCGTTGAGTTCTCGATGTAAACCGCCATTCCCAATCCCGAACTGTCCTCTAATCTTAAACTTCGAGGACGAGGGCTTATTAGGGAAGTGGAATGGCACTAGAGAGCGAACGAGAGGAAGAGCGGGAGCCGGCGTCGCTATTTTATAGTGGTGTTAAGCTTAACAGCCGATGCTGTATTTTTATCTTCCGAGAGAAATTTTGATGGCCGCGGGTATTTTGGGGCGTTTTACGACTCCTGTCCCAGATTTCCCGGTTCTTTTGCTTTGATGGAAACGTCGCATTCCAGCACGAGATGTAGCTTCCGCTGCGGGATTGTGACGGCGTTTCCTCCACACGCCGCTTGGAGGAAGACGCACAGAGCGAGGCGAATGGATTTCAGGTGATATTTCAGTTTCTTTTTAGTGTAGGACACGATGGCGTGGCAGGTGTGAACATAAAGATCCGGGTCTAGATAGAAAGACAAACTCATACGTCATACGGGTTCATATTTTCTTGCGTACTTTAGATTAGATTTATTAATAATTCTGCAATTAAATGTGAGAACTTGGTGGCAGAATACACTAACTCACTAACTTAACATTACAGAACTTAACAACTGTACAAAATCTACAAACTTTACAAAATCACGTGAACATTTCACCGTGCAATCTTTCATAGAACTCCACTTCACCACACTTCACTTCACCGTACTGCGATACAGCGAGCTGTAATGTCTTTCTTACTGACTCGTTTCTCTCAGTTTCACAACGTCACTGCACTTCGCGACTTCACTGCACTTCACTTTACTTACTTATTATAGGCTTAAGGTGAAAATATTATAATGTTGCGTTTTTCGATAGTAAAACATTCATTGTGGGACTCTGATTACGAAAAATGGATAAATCCCGCACGAAGTAATAAATTACTTCTTCTAATACGTTCTGAAATGAGAATACATGTTTTGTGGGCCCTAGATACCGTAAAAATTTGTAGCGATAAAACGTATGTCTGTCTAAGAACAATGCTAGCAGCTAAACTGTGAACAGGATTTTCACCAACACTGATATTCCCCGATCAATCTGATTGTAGCCGCTTGAATTTACGGGTTTTCTCAAAAATAGCTCCAATTTTTTCTCGGATAGAGAAAAGTACTTTTAATAAAAATGTAGCAGGCAGGATTTTCATTAAACTCTTCGAAGTTTCAAATTTCTTCTGTATGTTCCATCAAATACAATGTAGAATATAAAATTAAAAAAAAATGAAAACTGTTCTTCGCAGTCAAACAAGATTGTGTAATTTTGTTTCAAAAAGGGAGTAATTTTCTCATAATTTTTAGTAACTAGTACCTTTCTAACGAATGGTACTAGTCACTGTCTATCCCTGATAATGCGAATAGCTGTTATTTAGATGATTTAGTATATTAGGTGATGACGATGTTTTTCGAAAGAAATCTATAAACAATAAATGCTTCTTTTTTGCGTGTGTAATTAGGTATTATTGTTATGATTATTGTTATTATTGTTATCCATGTCAATGGCTATTATACAAGAAGCAATACACTCTCCATACCATATGGTATATCCCTCATAAACTTGTTTCTTTACAACAGACAGTCCGAGGATAAGGAAATTCAGTTAAGAATCCAAGTTTATTATTCATTTAATTATTGAATACAGTGCTAACATGAAGCAAAATACAAATTACTCGAATAATCATGCATTGTTTTTCGAGTAACTTCGTTCTGTATGATTTATTAGATGAATTAAGACTACCCTTAATCACCTGTTCAATATCGTTCTGCACGTTAATTGAAACTATTGTTACCTTTAAAATTAAAACATAATACTTTCATTTTTATGTTATGACTATATGTTATGTTTACTATGTGTTATTTAAATTTAATTATGTAAATAAGGTACATTGTGACCCACCATATATGACCATCTTTATAACTTCATAGAAACTTTTGTTCAAACCATTATTAAGGGCCTCTTACTAATTAATGCAAGGTTGTTCAAGTAGGCAGCGAACTTGGCGCGCCCTAGCGCCCGAGGGCCTGGTGCGACCTGCTGCTGGTTGAGGTAGCGTGCCGGAAGGGCCGAGGAGTGTGTGGGGACGGGCGCGATCGACGGGCGAGAACGTGTTTGCTTGCGAGGTAGCAGCGATCTTCCCCGTCTTGATGATGAGATCCGGTGCCGACCTACCGTTGGCTAGCGGATTTCTCCCATCCCAGAATTTCCTAGCACCGCTCCAGCCGATGCAAGCTCTAAGCTCCCGACTGGTCTCTCGGAACGTGTGATAGTGTATCGCATGTAACGGTAAGTAAACTTTCGGAAAGGACAAGGAAAGGGAAGGGAAGGAAAGATCGCGCGGACCCCTCTCTCGGGTATTTGCCAATGCTCGGGTATTTGCCTGGTGTGGATCGGAGAAAGCACACAAAACTACCAATCAGAGCAGCCGGACTCTTAGAATTCCCCTCCAGACAGAACTCGACCAAGCTAAGTAGCTAGAGTCGAAAACCCTGCCACCGTTGGTACTCGAACCTAGGACCTGCCCGTCAGAGGCACTGCAGTGACATCAGTTGATGGCCTGAGCCCTCTCTTCCAGTCTGTATCCTACTGATAGGTGAGAGTCACGCAGGCCATCGCGGCCAGACGTGATGCACTTGAGCAGCGCTTGGTGGCTCAGGCGGGGCGGGTCGCGTTTGGCGCCCGCCTCAGCCGCCTCCTGGCGTTATTCGCGGCTGCGTGCTCTCGACAAAGCTTTTATTGCGGGCTCGCGTTTGGCCGCCGCATCTTCTCTCCGCAATAAATCGCGACCGCCGCCGCCGAGGAGAGAAATAATACCGAACTTGCTTAGAAAATTAAGTTCCTTGAGCGACGGCTCTCCCAGCTGGTTTACGAGTGCGAGCGCGACGCTCCGCGAACGCGTGTCCGGCGATTGGAGAAGGCACCGCGGCGGCCGGGCGCGGGGGGGGGCGAGCTCTCCGCCTTTGTGACTGATGATTTACGAGCCATTATGCGGGTACCCGTCCCCCGTTGCGGGCTGGCTCTATGAACCCCCGCCGCCACATCATTCTTCATCCGACGGCGCATTGTGCGGTGAGCGCCCCCCCCCCCGCTGCCCCCCTCGCCCGGGCCCCTGCCTTGGCTCGCGTGCCCCACCTAGAGCTCCACGCCCTGGAGGGAGCACGCCCCGCGAGAAGTGCGACACCAGCACTCTTCCACTTCCGACGCGGCGGCCGGGTTTCAGGCTGTTTACGCACACTGGATTTATGACGTTTTCTGCCTGTTTTTTTTTTCTCTTCTCTTTCTGCTAAATTCTCTTCCCTTCGTTTTTTTTCTTTCCCTCCATATCTTTCTATTTACTTTCTCACCTTACTTCGTAAAAAAAGGAAGTACTGCAATGCTGCACAAATGCTGCTTTTCGTAAATAAAGTCGCCGGGCCTTAGTAAAGAAAAAGTGATACATCTTGTTTATCTATTACATGTAGTAAATTACTTCGTCTATCACGTATTTTTACCCTCAGATAATGTAAAGGACACTCAAAAAAGGTCGCAGATGTTTTTTCGTTTCAGAATTTTCTAAAATTGCTTTGAAAAAATAAATAATGCTGCGGGGAAGTAGATTTTATTGTTGCATCGCCAGCTTCTTAATTAAACATGTTCTTCACATCCATATCTTTAAATATGAACCTGTAAAAATTTTCGCCGGTATGATTGGTTTTCTCAAAATTTAGCGTGAAATGTTTAAACAATTATTTTCTCAAAACGACTCCTGTTTTTACATAGTCACATAATACATACGTAGTTTAGAGAAAGGTTAGTATTGCTACAGAGAAAAATCCCGATTTTCCAAAACAAAAACCAAACAAAAAAAAAAGAAAAGAGAAAAAAAAGCTCGTCTGTGAGACTCTGATACCGAAAAACGGATAATTCTTGATTCTAAGTGTAGAAAATTACTTCTTAGAGCACGTTGTGTAGTCAGACTTTATGTTTTGTGGGTTCTTGATACCGGAAACGTATTTGACTTCAAAATGTCCGCCTTTCCGACCTTCCGTCTGTGCACCCGTTTGTTTTTGAACAACGATAGCGGCTGAAAGGAATGCAGGATTTTCAACATTAATTGCTATTCTCCGATCGATTTGCCTGATTATTCAACCCTTAGATTTTGAGACGGATATTTTTATTTTACAAAATAGCTAGCAAAGTACGTGAGAGAAAATGGCGCAGTTCCTATTTTTGTTGTAATATCTGAATTTTTGAAAATTGCAAGCGTTCAAAATTTAACGGCGTCTTCCTAGAACAACGATATATTGAAGATAAACTTTCTTCTTCTCAAAAAAATTTGTTCTTCAAAACTAGATCTTGAAATATTTTATTATTCAATTTTAATTTTAAATTATTATTTTTACGTACGTCATCTGATGATGAAAAAAACAGACAATGGTATGTTTAAAGTATCTTTTTGTTCAAAATACGCTTAAACGATTTTTGAATATATTAACATTTTTTTAAAACGTATAAAATATCGGCTACGCCACTTCAGCCAGTATGTGTAGTATGTCACAAGGCATTTTTTTTAATATTTACAGTTACATCATAGTTTACATATGTGTAAACATATTCAAGTATCTAGGAGAATACATAACTGGGAAGTGAAAACCATTCTGTGGTAAAAAATTACGACAACTTAGATTAGTTATCAAACTAAAGAAAATTAAGGTTATAGAAGTACGTCTAATTGCAAAAGAAGAAGATAGAATGATATAACTTAACTCCAAAGTGACGTTATCATAAAAGTGACAAGGAAAGAATACAAAGTGGCACGTTGTAAAAGCTCCTAGACAACTACGTAAGGATAATAGCTTGGCGAATAGTTGATCAGTTCGTCGTCTTAGTGTTTCTCAATCTTTTTGAAATTTTCAGCAATTACTAAGCTGTCTAGTTGTTGTAGAATGTGTGCTTCGGTGCAATTAAAACTTTCAAAATTCTGCATGTTTGGAAGAGTGGTAGCGGTGGAATTAAAAAGCACATGGGAAACAATTCTGACCGGAAGAGCGAGTTCCATGTTCCCGTCGGTCTTTTTATGCATCCGGGCGTTAGCCGGAAATTCTGGTGCGACACAGAAGATGCATATCTGTACTTGGCTTGGTCCCCACGATGTTCACGTACGATGCTTTACCATAAAGTCCAATGATATATGGCTTCTAGGGACTCTTTGAAAGAAGTCAACGCCGTTTGGTTTCGAAACCGGAAACTCTACCTTGAATTTGTGGACAAAACAAATATGCAGCAGGTTTTTCAGAAAGTGCTCTTCGTTTTCTGAATTTATTTGACATGGTGGACGAATTAACGAATTGACAAGTGACAAGAAAATCATCTCCGTTTACATTTACTTAAATACTAAATATGATCTCGGAAAAAATGTCTTTCCAATTTCCTGAGTTTATATTGTTAACATAATTCTTATTTAATGTTGTTAGCGACTGTCACAACTTGAATACTTTTTATGCCAATTAATTACGGACAGAGCACATTATTAAACATGATAATGTTTATTCATTATTTAACCAAAGTGCAGCATCAGAATTTAAAAAAATCATTCCCATTCTTGCAACAGTTTCGAGGAATAGTTCTCCCTTATCAGGGGGAGACACCAAATTGTGTAAAAGCAACATGACGATGAGTAATAGCTGCCAACCGACAAATGAAGGTCGTTATCGGTAGATGTCTGTGAAAATATTAGGTGAAAAAGGAAGAAGGGGAAGATACTGGGAAAGATAGGAGAGAAGAAATCTGATTCGAAAAAATCAAAAATAGATCACCCGACATAAGCTATACTAGGAAAGAGTATCACCATCAATTTATACCACTTTATTTATCAAACGATAGAATTTAATGCCATATTATATGCTAAACATGATCAACTTTAAAATGAAATAATTTTCGTTATGGCACTTTTAATGGTTATAGAAACAATATGCAAAACAGAATCATAAAGAGATCTAAAATCATTCAACTTTACGTTATTATTAAGGAAATCATCAGTTTTTATAAATAGGTACACTAGAATCAAACTCTAAATTTGTTACAATTCGAATTTGTTACAATAGCACATATTTAATGGTCCACGGTCTCTTCCTTGGAGACTTGCTGTCTCGCAACGTCACATGTGTCGTAAGCAGTATCTTACTAAATATAAGAATTCAGACAATAGCCTCAGTATAAGAAAAGTCGAAGTAATGAAATATTTTCATTTTCCAGTCAAAATCGAAGCAGTTGCATTATTTTTGTATTTTTACAGTCTTACTAGGCATCTCACGAAACCTCTCACAATCCCTAATGCTGCATAGTTTTATTTCACTTTGCGCGTGCATTGGAAATTGGTAACTAGATGTTTTTGTATTTTTCCCCCGAGTTCCTAAGTATCTAACGCGCAAGCTCTGTTTGTTGCCACGTTTTCAGACATTCGCATTTCTGTCAAACCTCCTTCGATCCGCCACTGCTTTAATGATGCTGTCTTTCCGTCGCGACTGTCAGGAACCGCCCACCCCGACTCCCCCACCCCCACCCCCCACCCCCGCGGCGCTCGAGATCCGCGCGTCCAACGTTTGACTCTCCTTCATCCGAGCGCCGCCAGAGGGCACTCGAGGCGCAGGCAGCGCGAGAAAAATTAACGCCGAATCAAAGATGGCAGACAAAGGCAATGAAGGGGCGGCGCGGGGGCGGGGCGCGGGGCGGGGCGCGCTCAAGGGGAGGCCGAAACGCTCATTAATTCGCGCAGACGCCGCGCGGCGCGCTGGCGGAAGGCACGGCGCCGGGGGCGGCACCCGCTTTTATTAAAAGAATTGAAGACTTATGGGCGGAGCCGACGGCGCGGGAGGCGGCAGGCGCTTCAATATGTCGACCACTTTACAAATCTTCCTTAACGACCCGTTCGTCGTAATGTTTAATCAAGTCGCAGCCCGTTAATGAGATTAGCGTGACGTCTTCGGGTGAGAGAAAGAAGCGGGGGAGCCCGTAAATTGACGAGAGCTGAGCAGGGGGACGGGAGGTTGCGACAGAAGAGCAGGCGGCGAGGGCGGGGGAAATGGTTGGCGCAAATGAAGCTAACAGCGTTCGGATGGCGCCAGGTGGACCGCCTTCGGAGGCTTCGAGCACCTTGGCTGCGCGGCCCGAGCACGTACTACTGGGCTGAGAGGCGCCATTACCATTATTCTATGCAACAAATAGATTCATGATTCGTTTGAGAGCTGCCTACGATCTGAACCGACGAAGGCGAACAGGCGGGGGCAAGTTGGTTCGTGCAAAACGTGGCGACGTCGTGAATGACGGAGGAAAGTTAAAACTAGTTGCCCAACGGTAGTCCATAGTTCAGAAAGTGGCGGTACAATTGTCAAATAAAATTTGGGCGCATACGCAAATAAATATATTTTACGCTGATCAATCATAGCGTACTGGCCACCTACAACTCAGTGGCGGTTCCCCAACAAACTGGGGGTTGCAGATCTATCAAATGATGGAAATGTAATTTTTAAAATTCGGAATACTAACAAATGGATAATAAAACGTTAGCAATTCATGTGAATTAATCAAAACTAATTATAATAAATGCCTATATTCAAACATTACTTACACAATTTTATGCGTGGTGTCCGTATCATGTATGTTCAACTGCTGTGTGCATGGTTTGATTTCCAGTGGGCAGTAACATTTTTGTATAAGTTCTGCATTGAAACAATTGCCGGTAATTAAATTCATAGTAAACAGAAAAGGAACTAGGTTGCGAAAATATGAAGATTTCTCTCCAGCACTTGCAACATGCACTATTGTTTGGACACGTTTTATACCATATGCGTGATCTGGGCTGTCCGGGTGACGCATATGACTCTGGCCGCTGAAGCCTACGACTTCATTTACGTTTTATACCACTTCATTTCACAATCTTAAATGTTATTGATGCCACTGGGTAATGGAGGTAATAACGAAATAAAATTATATTATATCGAAAGTTTCACTACACTGGTATATATTGTAATAACGAAAGATTTTCCACACACACTCGTATTGACAACGACGTTCGAAGACTAACTCAGAATAACTAGATATTCTTCGAGGCAGATTATTGCACACTCTGAGTGTAGCAGAGGGTGTGCAAGGGCGATTTTCCCCCAGAATGGCCATCTTTACAAAAACGACTCATCAAATGTGCTCTCCAGCCAGACCCCACTCTTCTGTCCCGATAGCAGGTGGGTGGTTGCGGTTCGAATACAACAAGGGTCCTATGTTGAAGCCTGTGGCCAAAGACGTGGTGCACTGCCTGGAAGAGCAACAAATCAAGAAAGAGTGTTCGGTGGGCGCTCTTTGATTTCAAAATGATTTCGTATACATCGATATTGCTGCAATATCTGGAATATGTCATTAAAATGAAAATCAATACTTCTAACATTTATAAAAATGTTTCAATTATTCGGGGGATGTGCAACAGTACAACCTGAGCACGATCAGCCGCTGCTAGAACTTGTTATCGGTATTTCTGGAACACTTAATACAAAAACTTTTCTCCATATACTGCCACACTTTTTTCTGTTTAATTCAATTTAATTTTTACTGAACTGAAACATTGTATATTCACACACTGATTCATCTTCCGCAATTAGAGCTGAGGTAAGTCCAGGCTTTATTACCCACTTCGATAAATTGGAGTCCATTTAATACAAAGAAGCATTTAAGAAAATATATACTGAAAAATCGAAGACTTTTTTCAAGATCTTCCTGCACTCACACGATAAAATCTTCGAATGACTCAACATTCTAATACGACTATAACATTGTGAGCATACGTCTATTGTGACAATGATGATTTCTGGATACATGCACCCGATACACTCCAAATCCTCCAGCCGTCCCCCCGTATATTCGAATACCTCGCTCCAAGGCAGGGGGCATTTGAAGGCGCAAAGTAGTGCATTCGTTTGGAAGTTAGGGGCGCTTGAGTAGAAACGACCTCCGGGAACAACTTGCCGCCCCCGCAGCCGCGTGCGTTCGCCGCGAAGACGTCCCCGCCCCCGTCCGGCCCCCGCCACGCCCCTGCCACGCCCCCTCGCCCCTCCCCCGCGCCGCCTTCCCGATTTCCCCTGCGCGCTGTCTGCCTCGCATCCAATTTGCGCCTCCAAATTGAGGTCCCCGCCCCCAACCGCACCCTTGCCCCCCTCTCCCGCCCCGCCGACCTGCCACTCCTCCGCTTCACCCACCCCGGCTGCTCCGTCGCGCTCTCCCCGTTCACCACCCCGCCCCCAATCTTCCGCCCCGGTGGACGCCCCGTTCGACTTCCCGCTCTCTCGCAACCCGACGCCTTCAGCAACGACACCTTCCCGCCACTAACACCTTCCACGCACTCCCTCTCAATGCCCGTCTTACTGCGCTTTCCCACAAAGGCTCACATGGCTAAGGGCATCAATTGATGTCACCAGTGCCACTGATCGCACTGCACTTCATTGTTACGTCGAATTCACTCCATAGCGAGATCTGCACGACATACTAGATCGAATTCAACCACTGCCTGAAGGAGACTTCTAGTGGCCAGCCGTTCTGATCGGTAGTTTTCTCCGATCAACACCAAGCGAATGCACTACCCTAACAAACGGACCACGTTCCGCGCGCAATCTTTCCTTCCTCTTTCTTGTTTTATCCTCACTCCTTACTTACATACACTTACAGTAACATCTACTACACTACACTACCACACATGCCGGGAGAGCAGTTAACAGCTTAGAGTTTGTCCCTCCTGGGCTCTTCCCCTCTAGCGGGAGGTGTCAGGTTGGGAACCACCGCCTAAAATATGTACACTATACTTAATGACCTTGGCAGTTGATGCACCTAAAATCACTAATCAATCAATCCATTCCAATTAAGACATCATCTTAGTGTAGCCATCTAGTTCACTACACGCCCCGAACTATCCTCCACCTTTCACCTCTCTTCCGTCTCCATGCTCCTCTTCTCCACTGTCTCCCACGACCCACCCTACTGCATCCCTATTCTCTCCTGACAACCTTCTCGCGCTTTCTGCCTTCGCCGCCAGCCCCGCGGCAGTGCCACTTGTCGCGCCCGTCGCCGGCAGCGCTGTGCCTTCCTCCACCCCTCTCCTGTCGCCTCAACCGACCCCCGGCGGCCCGGCGGGCCTCTGCATGTAAACGGTACGGAAGCGACCGGCGTCGGTGGGGCTGCAGCTCGCGCTATTACGCCTCCCCCAGGCGCGCGGTCGCCCGCTCCCTCTCCCCGCTCCACCCCCTCCGCACGCTCCCCCCACGCCCACGCACGGTGCGACCTAGTGGCGGATACGCGGTCCGAAAACGGGGGAATTTCGTCCATCGATTCTTTGATTAGTGATTCCGAGCGCGTCAATTTCTCTACTAAGTTCCCGGTAATTTGTCCAGTAAGTGTAGTGCATGTTTTATCGCTGGAGATGGCAGTGACCTTCCCTCCTAGATGGCGAGATCCGGCGCCGACCGACCTTTCGACCAGATATCTCTTACAAGCGTGACACCGCCTCAGCCGGGAAAGCTCTTAGCTCTTGGCTGATTTATTTATTTACGTCAAAAACAGTTAAAAACCTGACGTTACGTGCTATGGGGAGAAGTTAATTTGAAGTTACATTAAATTCCAGAAGCAAAACAAGAGGCCATCTCAGCATTTGTTTGAAGATCAGGGAAATTGGATAGAAACCTGGTCGAGATGAGGGTCATTGACCCAGAAGTTGAAGTGCAATACTTGTTACAGGTTCTTTACAATTATACAGAGCAAATGGTACATAATGCATTAAATGTCATTGTTAAAATTAATATTACTTTCCTTCGTGGCATTTGCCCAATACTCTGGGCAAAGAGGAGGGACGTGTGTCCCTGTGCATGTGAGTGGCGTGATGTCATACCACAATATTGACTCCATTACTAGCCTGGATATCTAGGAACTCTGAGCTGGCAAAGTAGCCCGCCTCAAAGCATAGGTTGGGGAGGTTGCTGTGAGGGCAAACTGGGTTCCAGCCGGATTGTCCCGTTGTTGTACATGTGTGGAAGCGGGGGGTGCGGATAGAAGCGCATAGCTCAGGTGCCCACCACGGGGACTTGTGCCCCCTCTAGAACTGTTGCGGAGTTGTTCCCCACACTAGGAATCGAACGGCCTCCAGACATATCGATAGTGAAGTGCATCTGAGAGTAAGTGTGTGTAAAAGTTAAGGGTGAGGATAGGACAAGGAAAAAGAAGGAAAGATCGCCCGCGATCCGACGCCCGTTCGTTAGGGTATTGCTCCGGCATTTGCCTGATGTTGATGGAACAAATTCACCAAAATCTACCAATCAGAACATCTAGCTGCTAGAATTCTCCTTCAGTCATTGGCTAAATTTGACCCTGCTACAGTCGACAATCCTGCTACCGTTGCGATTCGAGCCGTTCCGGTCAGAGGCATTGCAGTGACATCAGTTGATACACGCAGCCACCTTTACCGGTTTGTCCTTCGGGCTTGACAGAGGAATGTTTATAAAATAACGGCACCGTGACAAACAAATTTAACAATTGGTTTATTCACAAACTGCAGGTACAATGGACAATTTATCAACGAAATATCATTGGCACAAAAGTCCGAGTCTTCAAATCAAAAATTCAAATGAAGAGCCCAAGTGATCAAGTATCTAGAAGAATACAACGAATTAACAAACAAGCTATAAAACTGGCACCATTGTGTGAAATGTCTCGGCGAAATTAAGAAATGCACACTGCTTGCTGGCTCCTACACCCCTCGTCTGTCCGCTCCTCCTTCCCTGAGAGGGGTGGGGTTCCCTCTCGGTGTGTCAGGCGACGTGACCACTCTAATTCCTTGAAGTTGCCACTCTTCCTGCCAGAGGAAGATTTACCACCCCGCCTGAACAGCGGCTCTCCACCTCCGGCTGCTTCCCTTCGGTTCATCTGCAAAGGGCGCCTTCACACGGCGCCACTCAGCAGCGCTTCTGAGTGGTGCGTCGGATGGCAAAGCTTTGGTTTAAATGGAGGTATACACACGAGCGGCGTAGTCGCGTTGTTGTGGCGCTCAGTAGCAAACTCCCGTCACTAGACGCGCATCCGCGCCGCAGCTAAGAGAACACAGTTCTAAATGGCAGCCTTCACACCAGACGGGCCATTGAATCGGCTTTTGCCTGCTGCCTGCCTTTCGACCGCCTGAACTCATAGCGGCGTGAGTCATGGAACCTTCCCCTTCTCGCGGCCAGTGGCGAGCGGCAGTGACTGTGTGTGAAGGGACTCCGTGACCTGTCGGTGGCGCCACTCAGTGGCTCCGTGTGAGGGTATCCAAAGAGGCACAGGCTGAGGTGGCGCAGTGACTACCGCGAGGTCCTAAGGCTTCATATCCGAAGGGGAATAATTTTCAACATTAGGTATACCATACTGCCATACTGTTATGGCCACCTTACATTGGGGACAAAAATGCCACGTGGACAATGTCACTGAGACATGTGTGTATGTACACTCGCAAGCGTCATAGGGTATTCGTTTCGTATTTAATGTTGCCAACATTCCCAGAATTATGCGATGAATTCCATTACATGTTGTTGATTTATGTTTGCGACGAAAACATTAAGACTTCCGGTAGATTCAGCTGAGTTTTATGCCGACTTTTAATATCTGGATTGTGATTATTTGCCATTGCTTCGAGTGATTTCACCTATTCCTTCTATAATTTTAAGTTTATTTATTATATTTTTGTTCTTTTACGTCTTCTCTAGCGTTTGTTGGTCCTTAGTTTATATCAAGATATTTTAATGCAACTAGTCTTACATAGTGGAGAAAGCATAGCCGGCGAGGATAAGATTTGTATTAAGACTAGGGTGTTTGGACTGAAAGTTTCAAAAGTTGGCTGTTCATACAGGAAATAGGTTGAGAGAGCATATTGCAAATTCAATCCCCATTCTTACGAGTCTCAGACCGTTGGTGGTTGGAATTCGGTATCTGTGTGAAGGAGAATTCTACTGGGTGGTAGCACTGATCGCTAGTTTCCCGGGGTATCTCCAAACAATAAGGCGAATACCGGAGGAGTACTCTAACATACGGGCCGCAGACTGCTTGCAATCTTCTCTATCTCATCCCTGTTTCTTCCTCTACCCTTACACACTCACACACACACACACACACACACACACACACACACACACACGCGCGCACACACACACACTTGCACTTGAAGGTGTAGTTTACCACACATATCGCAGACCAGACGGGGGTTTAGAGTTTATTCCGACTGAGGTTATGTTTCGAGGTCGGAAATACCTGGAGGGCAGGAAAATCTGCAAGACAATATCTAGGTGATTCTCATTCCACATATATCACATTCCAGTGGAAATAATCACCAACCGACGTATAATATACTTACTTCCACGAGATTAATGACCAAAGTTGTTCACATAAACTACATTTTCTTTCATATGCATACCCATAGGCATTCTAGTTCCAGTAATCCGAGAAAGTATGTGCTGTTCTAGCACCCCTAGATAAATATTGAGATTTTTAATTGGAAACCTCAAATATGGTGTAGTGTACTATTAGAAATTGAAATGGAATATTTTCGCTACATTTTCGTCGTTTGGGCCCACTGTGCCGCGCAATGGATATGTTTTCTGCGCCCCGCGGCGCCGCACGCCTTCGGCCCTCGGAGGGCAGCCCTAACGTTGATGGATGCGTCTCTGATGGGGAAATAAGACTGCGAGGCGCCTTATGTTCCCTGAAGGAACTCTTAGCCCTTGATGTGACGTCGGTCTTGGCACCTGCGGGCCTGATGGAACCACTTCTATTGTGCTGATATGATTGCGAAGAGCCTGTCTGGAGAAAAATAGCGGATATTCCCAAATAGCGGGTTGTAATATTGTACCCAACGGAAATATATCGTGGAGTGCGTTCTAGAATTTGATCGCTGAAATGTTGCATGAAAATGAAAAACCTGCAAATGTCTTCCAAGCTACAGAAAAATGTTTTTCTACTTTACTTCGTGTTTATACTTCAATTCGAAACATTTACATACCATCTCGTGCTGTTTATACATTCTCTCCCTGTTTTCTTTATCGTCAAAAATATCGCAATGGATCCATATCAATGTATTCTTTCTATGCGACCCGTGAGGTAGACAGGTATTGAATGTCGGATTGTAAGAATTTTTACTTTCTTTTAT
This sequence comes from Gryllus longicercus, assembly GCA_038098605.1. NCBI lineage: Eukaryota > Metazoa > Arthropoda > Insecta > Orthoptera > Gryllidae > Gryllus > Gryllus longicercus. The sequence goes on along the minus strand of JAZDUA010000183.1, from coordinate 253,120 downwards.
AAGTATATACCGAGTGGTAAATGTTGTTTAAAGAAAATTATGTAATTTGGCGGCAAAGGTGACGATGTTTCGACAAGAAAACTCGTATTTTGGAATGTGGATAAAAGTGGATAAAACAAATACTATAGTCTATAAGGGCGCGTTCTTCGAAAACATATTTCTCCTCGCGTAGGCTCTTTGCGGGGAGGCAAACATTCTTCCAAACAAGTAATCACTAAAGAATCAAAACTACACCAAACGTTTTGTGGTATGATCAAACTATTTTCACTTCAAAATGTTCGTCGATTCACAACACCTTTCTGAAAAAAATATTCACAAAACATGATGAGCTCCATTCTCCGTAAAACGTCCGTAAAATGGCGACATATGGCAGGCAACATTTTATCCATTATCTTTTGGTATGTCCTGAAAAATGAAATACCATTACAATTGCCAAAATTAGTAAAATCGTCTACATATAAATGTAGTATCACTTCGATGTCGTATTTCCTTCCATTATCGTATTTCTCTTTAGAAGAACACAAAGAAGAGGTAAAAGACAACTCCCTCTACGATTACTGGAAAGAGCGGCAGAGGAAGAGTACAACAAGAGAGATGCAAAAGTCAAAGGACGACCTGCAGATAAAAGAAAGCAATAAGGGAGAAGAAAACGTATTTGATGATAAGATGGCAATTTTAAATTTTGATTTGATTTGATAAGATTGACTGATTTTAAATTTAGAAAAATACATTGGAGTAAAAAATATGAAATAATAACGGAATAAAAATATGTAATTTCATTCATTTCAAAAAGATTCTCATAATCCAGAGGAACTGCAACATTCTTGATTCATTTATATTTTTCAAAATTTACTTCATTAAAAATAAGAAGGCGTTGCATGAATAGAGATGAATTCCTAGTGGTTTCAACTGATCAAGAAAAAAAACGGAAACCTCAGTCTCCATCCCTTTGATAAACATCATGCGCCAAATCAATATTAAATTTTCTGTTTTATGACACATTTTATTTTATATAGATTGTCTTATTCTCAAAGTAATTTCTGAAATAAGAATATTTGAAATCCAAAGGGCCCTATTTCTTTCGTCTACTCCGCGAGTAGCTCGCAAGTTTCCGATGTCAGTGAGGCATGAACCGGGACCGCCCTTGTTGCTCGAGGGTCACTGGTGGGGTCGGCAATCGAACAATCAGGGCCCGTTTAGTAATTGTTTTTAGTTTTGGTGGTTTGTGACCGGTCTCAGAGTAGGGGAGGGGGCGTTATTGGCGACGCTCTGTGCCTGAGACATGTGGCTCGCAGATGCGTTGTCCACTGCCCCTTCCTCCCAGGGGTGCTGTGGGCTCCGGCGGCCGCAAGGCAGTGAACAGGCAAAAACAGTTTCAGCGATGCATTCGACTGGTACAGTGTGAAGGGTGTCATTTAGAATGTGGTCTGGTGACGGTGGCGAGGACCGCTCGAATGAATATCTGCATTTAAGCCAATGCTTTGCACAGGCGCCACTCAGAAGCGCTGCTGACATAGAGTGGCGCTGTGTAAAGAAGCCCTGTCCTTACCTTCCTGAAAGAACATCTCGCTCGTTCAAATATGAATGACGGATGTCGAGGTAATCGACTTGTTCCGCAAGACGCAAGCGCTCCGACCTGAGGGTGACGACTAGGGATTAGACGGTTAATTCGCTGTCCCCCGACGTCATTCGCGTCCGCCATAGAGCGCCCTGCGGTGGCAGGGACGGGGGGCGGGGGTGGGGGCGGGGGGCCGGGGGGCGGGGGGATGGGGGCGGAGGGGCGGGGCCGTGAGCTCGAGCACGCGGGCAGGAGCGTCCTCGACATTAGCGCGGCGCATCGATGGTAGAGACGTGACGAACATGGAATCGCGTGCGGGAGCGACGCTCCAGTAACCGAATGCTGCCTCCGCCTCGCCCGCCCCCGCCCATCCGCGGAAAGTGGATTTCCATCAACGTCAGCGCCCCCCGTCACCACCCCCGCCCCCGCCACCGCCGCCGCCGCGTCGGCGCCCCGGCCGCCAGCGCGGAATTGGAGAAAATCGTGTTGGCGCGGCCACAACAGACGCCAGTCTTAATCAAATACACGTGATTTCGTTGCGCGCGGCTGGGATTGACAGCGACTTGTTCCCGCGCTCGCTGCGCCCGACCGCGCGACCGCGTTTGCCTCGCCGCCCCCGCCCAGCCCCCGGGCTCGGGGGCGGGGCGCGGGCTGGCGGTCCATTTACAAGTAATTCTTACAGAATATTTCCTTCCTTATATCCTCTTTTCATTCAGCTAATGATAGATTTTCCTCTTTATCTCTCTTGCTTTCTGAAGAAGGATTTGGGGAGAAAGATAGGAAGAGAGAAATGGGGAGAGAGAGGGGAGGAAGAGAGATGGAAGAGATGGGGAGACACAACGATAGGGGAGAGAGAGAAGGTGAGAAACGTAAAACAAACACAATGATACTAGTACCATAAATTTTATGAAAAACTCTCACATAACTAACAGGAGTAGGGAATAAATATGTTACCATTCATTATTATTTACGTTCGAAAGAGTCACGTGACAGTAAAGATTATGTTTCATTGCAATGCAGAACTGTGAGTGCAGCTGTGTTTGTGTAAAATGCCTTATTCGATCCAGAAGAGACGAGCTAGTGTTGATACCCACATTCTTTCTCAATATAAATAAATACGTCAATAATTAATCGAACAATTTCTGAATGCCATATCTCAGCGATGAGTAGAATACACGATCTGTTTAAAAATAGCTTTTAATATGTTTTCTTTCAAATTTGAAACGAAATATCCAACCTTTTGTTAGCATTACACAGGCCATTGCAGATACCGAAAGGAGACTTACAGCCAGTCCCCCCAAACTAATAATAATAATAATAATAATAATAATAATAATAATAATAATAATAATAATAATAATAATAATAATAATGGCTCCACCTAGGGATACGACCTAGTGGTTGGTGGTGGACTTTGACTACCCCCATGAGTCTTAAAGTTATTCCGGCAGTTGCCTCCCTACTGGAAGGGACTCCTATGCTAAATAGCTTGAAGGTGAGGCGTCAGACGGAGAATTACGTCAGAGGAGAGACTCAACAGCATCTTCGAAGAAGAAAGGAGGATTAGTGACAATGGCGGAAGATGTACCTCGAACACGTAACCGTAGAGTCTGATCCGCAGCGGGCGGCTGTGAACAGCTTCTATCTCCATGTGAGGAGAGGCTGCATCCCCAGTGGGAAGTAAGTAGAGGGGGAAGGATCATAAACCTTTTGACTTCCTGTTATCGGCCCATGGAAAGTACAGGAGTGGAACTGGTTTGGCACACCATGCCACTGATTAGAGTGGAGGCCCGAACCTTGCATTAGCCAGTAAAGGAGGCTGCCTTCAGCAGACAGAGAAAATTCCGTAGGGTTTAGTAATGCCGACTGGCAAACGGAGGGACCATTTCTGGGCCCTGCGGGGGATATCCCGAGGCCACAGTGGATCGCAGTAATGGGTGACAATGGTAACTGTGGGTCGCGGTAACGAGTGAAATAACTCATAGGTTACGTGCGATCTGTAAACTCGAACATGCTTCCTACGAAAATTCACTTAACACTAATGAGAAAAAAGGATAGAACAAGAAATGTAATGAATCTTAATGTGCCTTATTCTACCAATATCCCATACCTGCTTAGAAATCGAGCTAATGTCTCGTTGCCGGCGTATGGGCATCCCACAGACGTTAGTTCCAGGGGCTCAGAGTCGGCAGTGGCTCAAAGCCACTGTCAGAGATGGACACAAGATGAATTGAAGAATATGATGGGGATCTTTTCATTGCCTTGTTTGGAACAGCCCACATTTTGCACAAAGAATTATAGAGGCAACGACAGTCTCTAGATCTATCCTTAGGGAGGTGTTTGCAACCTGGAGTAGATTTTATATTGAACCCATACACAATATATTTAGTCGTGAAGTAAAGGATTATTGATAATTATGGAAGTTATTTCAACATTTCGGTATTAATAAACCTCTTACCATAAATTCCTTCATGAATGAAAATTCAATCCAAGACACATTACACCTGTGTAACAACTGAAGAAACAGACCAACAGAAACGACTTGATCATTTGAAGTGAGTTCTCAAAAATATTGTTTGTGGACAGAGACTCGGTGTCGTATTTCATATCAGGCGAAACATATTTCGCTTTTCCAGCCTTCGTATTCGGAATTCACAGAGCATCTGGTAACGGATAGAGAGCAATCCTCTCAAGATAGTCGAGGGTCCACTTCACGCAGTTCAAAGTTGCGTTTGGTGTGCTTTTTTCAGTAATTGTATAATGGGACCAATATTTTTTACTGGACTATAACTAGCTACACAAATTTTCTCACAATTTTCGAAGAATTCTATACGCAATTCACTGAAAATGAAAAAAAAAGAAAGCTTCTTCCTAGATAGAGCAACGTGTTACACATCAAAATTTTAAGTGAATGGCTTTCATGTAGCTTTCACAGATGAACGAGTTGTGAGCAGAGTTTGAGTTTGAATTTGAGTAGACTCAAATTAAATGAGTCAATTTAGTGTCGGTTGAAAATGTTTCCGCAAATTTGCCCGAGATTGATTTTTCTGGGAGGGGAGCGTCCTAAGTGTCCGCCGTCCTGGAAAGCGCAGCTGTTTCGGAGAGGCTCGAGACAGGCACGGGCAATAGGCCGGCGGTGTACGTAAAATACATGCACTACACGTAGGGGATAATTACTTTGGTATTTGACACCCCAGGAATCACTAATCAATCAATCAAGTCTCAACAGTCCAGCTGGCCATCAGTTAGGCAACGGTCACCGTGAAGCCGATTCAACGTTCCACATGAAGGTAACCAGAAATGGTCATAGTGAACCCGAATTATCTCCTCTGTCGGCAGATGAAAACATCGACTATGACTAAGATGTTTCGTTGGGGTTTATCCGCCCCGCATGGGCCGACCGAAATTTCGGCAAAAACAACTCCACTGTGACCGTTGACTAACTGATGGCCACCTTGAGTGTTGAGACTTGATTGATTAGTGATTCCTGGTGTGTCAACCACTAAAGTAATTAGTCCTGTGTAGTTCATGCATTTTACTCGTGAGGTGGCAGTGGTCTTCCCCCGCTGGATGGTGAGATGCGGCGCCGAGCTCTCTGTCGTCTAACAGGGTTTTCCCCAACCAGGTGTCTCCAACCAGCGAGGCATCGCTCCAGCCAGGTCAAACTCTAAGTCAGGAGCGATCTCCCGGTATGTGTGGTAGTGTAGTACATGTTAGTGTAAGTGTGTATAAGTACGGTGTGTGGTTAGGACAAGGAAGTGGAAGGAAAGATCGCATACGGCCTCTGACCCATTTGTAAGGGTACTGCTCCGGTATTCGCCTGATGTTCATCGAAGAAACCACGGAAAACTACCAGAGAGGAAACTACCAAACTACGGATCAGAGCAGCCGTCCGCTAGAATTCTCCTCCAGACAACGACTTTTCTCGATCTAGCTATCGAGCAAGTTTTTGAAAATCCTGGCACAATAGGGAGTAAAACATAGAACCTCCCGGTTCGAGGCTCTGGAGTGACATCCCTTGATGCCTTGAGACGAAGTTCCAGATTCGTTCAAGCACGTGACGGTAAACAGAAATTGGCATAGTGAACCGGAACGACCTCTTCCGACAGCAGACGAAAACGTCAGCTCTTGAACGAAACATCGGCCAAAACCGTCTCCACACGTTCGACCGTCGCGTAACCGTGGGGCCGGCTGGCGTGTTGAGAGCCGAGGAAGCGCCCCTCAGCCCTCGGAGGCGGGGGCCTGGGGGCGGGAGGGGGCGGGGAGCGTCGCCGGGGGCGGCGTTGGCGGCGGGCGCGGCGCCGTCCGCGAGAGCGCCCTAATTGTTACGTAGCGCGCGCCTGTTTATCTTTCTTACACTTCAGAAGCAATTACCAGCGATGGCCGCCGCGCCGCGCCTCACCCGCCCGCCCGCCGGGCCGAGCCGGCCCGCCCGCTCGCCGCCCGCCATGCAAATTTTCCATAATAACGCTTTGATTCATTACGGCCAGATTACAGGTTGCCCTCCGCGGCGCCTCGCGGGCGCTGTCGCCGGCCAATGAGCCCCCTGATTGCGCCCCGCACGCGAGCCCTGCCCCCCTCCGCCCCCCGCCCCCAGCGGACGCCAAGACCCCGCCAAAGGCGAGGAGCGGGGGACGTGGAAGGAAAAAAGAACATGATGATGATGACGAGAAACAGTCATTTGGGAGCGTGTTTGTCTGCAGGAGGCTTACGCCTGTGGCCTCACCTATCTTGGGCAGGACGCTCAGTCAGGGTTTAACGTAGCCTTCCATTACACGGAAAGTTTTAAAATGATCATGACATTTGAACGATTATCATTATTTCAGAAGGGATTGAAGATGGCTAGATGATCGCTAGGTGATCGCTAGGAAGATCGCTAGGTGGTGGGGCCAGTCATCTCACGATCCCTTGGTGAAAACACCCTAAACCTAACTCGGGAATCAAACCTGAGACGTTCGACTCCAATTATACTGCTTTTTTTATATTATTCCTTGGACGCTGCGGCAAGTCTCTTTGGAGTAAGGTCGGCCGGAAAGATCAAGGGAAGAACGAAGATCGTGAAAGAAAGATGAAAAGATATATTTAAGGAGGATTTTGTCAAAATGAAGATTGGAAATACAAAAAAAAAAACTTAACTTACTGTTTTTTTCGCTTTCCAAACGTAAATATATTTTAATTTAATTTTGAACATCACACTTGTTGGACATCAAAAAAGAAGTAAATTGTGGTGTGTACATTGTGGTCGTAAAACGTACATTGGGGTCGTAATATGACGAATACTATAAATATAACCTTTCATTCATGTATTAAAAAAGAAATATATTATTGAGAAAAGTTTTCAATTTGAAGATGAGTTAGTTAATGACGGCGTACTAGCAACTTCTCGTGAGACGACACAGGAAAAATGTTACCCATCAAAACTCCCAACAAGCGAACTCTGCGCAGAATCAGGACATGGGGTGTAAATAACGTCTGAAGAGAACGGACAGAATAAAAAGAAGAAAGCGAATGAAGCCAGCGAAAAAGAGAAGAAGAATCGGAAAGCCGCTGCAGGAGGGTGCCCATCACGGCCGATGCGAGATATTATAAATTGCCGCTGTGGTCTCCGGGATGATTGATGTCATTCTTAATGCAGTCCGGAATGTTCGGGACCGGTCAATGCCGCCTGGGCAGGCTGCCGCAACACCTCGACGGTCCTTAGAGCGAATTTATGATGTATATGTTACGGGCGAGGGCTGGTATCAAGTAATCTGGTTTAGGCTGATATGCATAATGCAGGATACTGGGACCCGGTGATTTTCCGTCATATTCCTTTTCTCCAGAACGCGCCTCCTAAAATGGACAACCATAGCGGAGAATGAGGCGCCTATAAATTGACGCTGAAGTATAGGTGATTGATGGCGGTTTTAACACGATCTTTATTTTAATCCGGTCTATGCCTTAGCACCTATTCTAATTTTTTAAAATAATTTATGACATGAGCAACGGTCTCTTGAAAATGTATGTTCTGACGATCATCAAATGCATGATATGTCACGAGAAGATGAAATATATCAAACACATGTGTAATTGGGAGTTGACTTGAATATTCATGACGCGAGTCTTCGAATGAGGCCCGCTGTTATGAGGATGGCCTTGGGAGGTTCTGGAGCATAAGGGGAGTGATGGATGTGAGTCATTAACGTGCCCATCTATGTAATGAGTGAAATGCCCTTGGTTCGGAAGGCAAGTATGGATACGAAATATCGACAACGAAACATTATTACGTAATTGGTAGTTTACGGGTCTCATGAAGTATAATTATAATTTCTGCCATTAGAACCTCCAATTATCATGACATTCAAACATATAAGGATGTTCCCACTTTCTGATGACGGAATTCGCATGAAACAGCTACAAACAAGCAATTTTCAACTACTTAATAAACAGTTTCTTCCATCCATTATAATCAAAGGAAAGGGTGGAACGTGTGAGCTTTGCAGGGGAGCCAACTTCGAGAAATTAAAAACTGAACAGTTTTTTAAATAATTATGTAAAGTACAGATAGTTGGTAAAATGGATTGAGGATCCACCAGCTTATTCCGTTACCTCGAGTGTTTGATCTGATAGTCTCACACTTTCTGAATTAATTCAAACTTTGAAAAAAAATAAACGGAAAAGTTTATTTTTCTTGATTGCAATTAGTGAAAGAAAAAATAACTTACAAACATCTATCTTTACTGAAGTAGCTTTAAACAGTTTTCTGTTTCATACTCCTGTAGATATGTTGCAACGCATGTTCTCTAGATAACAATGAATCATATATTATATTTTGACATTACATGACACTTTTGACGCTACATTTTCTCCTGTTCCAAGCTGGTGGGAGGTATGAAGAAACACTCATATCATTTAAAATTTTCATTTGTGAAATTTACACATACGTTGATGAAATCCAAAGTGATGATATTTTAACGCTAACATCACTCCACGAGTTTTTTTCTTCTCATCGTTGTTGTGAGAACAACTCAGTTATTCTATGCCTAGCCCTCTGGGTCTCTGAGATTACATTATTTTAAATTATCTCACCTTTTTCACTCTTTCCTTGTAGAATCTAGGCTTTCAGAAATACTGATTTTTACTTTCTCGTTTTCGACATTCGTAGTACAGAGGATGCTATATTATGAAAAAAAGGTGTTACAGCAGAAAAAAATGAATTGTATGTACCGGAGAACGAAAAAGTGGATAATTCTTGTTCTTTTTTGTACTAAATAACGTCATGTAACACGTTATTTACAGAAAATCAACGATTGGTGGGTCCTTTATCCCGCAAAACACCGCAAAACACCTTTCCGTTCGTCCGACCGTCTCTCTGTGAACAACGTTAGCGGTTAAACAGGAAACATGATTTTCGCCAAAATTTGTATCCCACTATCAATTTACCTGATAAAAGGCCGCTAGATTTTGAATTTGGTGTATTAATTTTTGTGAGTATTAATAGAAGACTCAAAGACATTTTAATTTTTCTTTTTAAAGTCATCAATTTTCGGATTATTTTTTTTATCGCAAAGAAATCATAAAGAATTGACCCAGAGTTCGTTTTCGTTCAAATCCCTGAATTTTTGAAAATTGTAAAATTTTATACATATTAGATCTCATAGCTCAGCTACAACCATGAAATAGTTGTTTCTTCAGAATGAAACCTGATCTTCAAAATTAGATCTGTAAACGAAGTCAAGTACAATTTTTTTTTCAAAATGTGCAATTTTGCGTAAAATAAAGGCATTTTTTAAAACAAGATTATATCAGAAACGGAATTTCATTTTTCCTTAACTTTTTTGTAAGGAAAGTTCTAAATGCTCTGAATAACATGGTATTAATGCTATTTTGAACTACTCTTAATTTGTCCAAAATTACACACATGTAAGTTTTTTTATACATTCATCACATCATATTTACATCAGGGCGTTTTTATACATTATTGCAGCTGTGAGAACAAGTGCTACAAATTATTTCTTATTACTATTCTCAGAAACACAAATGTTTTCTGTAAAAATGAGTTTAAAGTTGGGCATTTTCAGAAACCCTTGAAGAACATTGTCACAAGAACGCCTGAAGTTGTTTTAATGAAAAGTTGCAAGTAGAACCGTGTTTTACTGTTCTTTAATATTATTAAAGTCACATTTCAATTCTATTATATTATTCGTTCGAAAAATTGAGAAAATTTGAAAATTGGAAAAAAATTGTTTTTGGGAACTGATTGGTAGCAGCTGGGAAGAAGGAGATGAAATGCCGAAAAACTAATTTAAAGAGATTTAAAAAATCTTGTACAAGAAGTAGCACTAGAAGTTCATGATTGCCTTAAAGTAGGAATGATTCCTCTGATTTCTAAAATCTCTCTAAAGAAATTAAACATTGAATTATATTCCTAGGTCTATTGAAAAGGCCTTCTTGCAGCAAATCCAAATAACTTTCAAATTTTCGTATAACATTGCATACTATTTAGGACAATTTCCTGTGTGCGCGCGGGTGTATCGCTAAGTTTGAGCAACTGTAGCAAGACGGACACTTGGTGATATTTCAGTTCATTATTTCCTTACATATTATTTTTTTAATGTGCACACATTTTAGATTGTAAATTTCTTCATGAAACGCTCTGACTAATTATGAAGATTCATTTATTTTTGGCATGTGGAGGCAGGCCCCTCTTCACACACACACATACACAAGAATAAAAAAAAGATTCCAAATTTTCCGAGTCTTTAACCATCTTTGCCACGTAGTGAACTACACACGAGAGCCAAATTCCCAAATACGTTATAAATGGATTCATTCTCATTTAAGGGATTACATAGTGAAGAAAATAAATCAGAGGCAGCGAGCATTAAAATCAGATGAGATCCCGGGTCGTGCGTCGCGAAATGCGCCTGTCTGGTTTTGATATTTTTCTCGACGATTTCTTAAGACGTTTCGACGTGTCGTGTATTCAGATTGGATTTGTTTGAGCTAGGCTTCTTCTTTTATGGTTCAGAAGTTCGCTTTATGCCCTGACCACCTTCAGCTCCTAAATTCAGTGGGATGTGCCGTGTGAAGATAGCTGATCCACCAATCGCTGGGGCGTAAGGATGGAAACGGGAACAGGGGAGTATGGAAGGAATCAGCGCTTTTCATATCACAGGATGGTGCTCCGGCATTCATCTGGAAGCGACCAGAGAAAGCATGGAAAACCACTGATCACAGCATTCGGCCTGTGCATCGATCTCGGCAGGCGCAACGCACTCGCCGATGGTAAACACGCCAGGCAAATCTCCAGTGCCTGGCGGGGATCGAACCTATGTCTTCCCAGTCACGTGTTACATCCAGTTACAAGGCGTTGCCTTAACACTCGCTGCTACTAGACTTAGTAAAAAAATAAACACTTCGGAAGTTGTGTACGATGGTTGACCACTGCTCTTCACGGTTTCTGAAAGGCACCGATGTATCCCGCAGAGTAGCGGTTGGTGAGTCGCCCGGCGCGCGCCGCGCCGAGCAGAGCGCGGGGTTGGCAGCCCTGCTCCCGCCGCGCAGCTGCGGCGGCGGCGGGGGCCGATAATCATCGGGGCCGGCGGAAGGCAGGCCGTATTTCTCCAGCCGTACGCAAGTTGAAATTACCTTGTTTTCCTAATCACAGTGGATGTATAGCGTGAGCGGCGGCCATATTTCCTGGCGCGGCGGCGGCGGCCGGCGGCGCTGGATTTACGGCTCCGTGGCGTTTATGTGCGCACATGAAGGACGGCGTATATTACCAGCGATAGCAATTAGACGGCGCTTGCTGCGGAGGCGGCGGAGCCGGAGGGAGGGGCGGGGAGGAGATGGAGACTGAGGAGGGGAAAGAAGGAGGGGATCACGAGGGGTAGGGGACGGAGGCGAGAAAAGCGGAAGGAGGCGGTGAATCAGGTTTGGGTAGAGATTCTGAAAGGACGGCACGAAAAATGGATGGGGGATTGATCTGTTTGGGAGCGGGTAGTGCACGGACTGTGAGATGGAAAGCGGGATGGAGTGAGGGGCGAAGGGGTCAGAGGTGAGTGGCAGCGGTTGGGCGGGTGCGCGGCGGTGGGCAGGAGAGGTGTTCCTCAGGGACGGGTTCCGGACCCCCCTGCGTGCGCGGGGATTCCGCGCGCCCAAATGAACTCTTCGGGCCCCCGGGCGCTCGGCGGGCCCTCCTGGGACCCTGCGTCCCCCCTGCGGGTCGCTCTGTGGGGCAGAGCCGGAGCGGAGCGGTGTGGGCGGAAGCGCGCAACGCTGAACGCACTCGCGCCAGCTGCGCCGGCGCCTTAAGTCACCTGTACTAAAAGGAGTACTAAAAGGTGGCTCAGTACATCAACTGATGTCACTGCAGTACTTATGACCGGGATGACCTAGGATTCGAGTCCCGACGACGGCACGGTTTTCTACACTAGGATTCGACTACATAACACGTCGAATTCAGCTGCTGTATGGAAGAATATTCTATCGGACGGCTGTTCTGATCGGTAATTTTCCATCGTTTCTCCAATCAACGTCCAGGCGAATGCCGGAGCAGTACCCTAACAAACGGGCCACAGACAGCGGGCTCTTTAATCTTCGTCTTCCTTGTTCTGAACGCACCACTTACACACATTTACACCTACATGCACTATCACCCATGCCGGGAGACCAATCGGAAGCTTAGCGCTTGCCCCTGCTGGAGCGGTGCCTCGCTGGTATGAGATACCTCGTTGGGAAACTCCCTCTAGCTGACGTGTAGACCGTCAATGGATCTTACGTACTGGAAAATCAAAATGAAGGATGTCAAAAAGAAGGACAAAGCAAGAATATTTTTGAAATCACAAAGAAACCTGCCTAAGCTGGAATCGTTTGGATCCAACGTTTTCTTCCGCCTTGTACAGGTTTCCGACTTATACAGAATTGTAATAAAACTGTCACTTCATAAAACGCATAGGTCAAAGATGGAATAGGTTGCACTTATCACACTTAAAAACTACATTTCAAGGAAAGGATGGAGACGAAGAAAGTGACACAGAAACGAAACGCTAAGTCTAATTAATAAAAGAACTCCGTAATTTTAAAACAATATTTGTTTTTCCGTTTTACACAGAATTTTTAATACCCTCGTAGTAAATATTCCTTTCCTTTTCCGCGTTACGTAGGTTTCCGGTTTATAATGTACTTTGTATGGGAAAATAGTCCGTTCTCAGATTTTTCCGCTGAACGCAGTTTTCCACGTTATCTAGGTTCCGCTTTAGACAGGTTTTACTGTATTGTGGTTAGCATTTCTCCTCTAATGGTGAGATGCAAACGCATCCTCCTTCACGTTACTTGCTACGGCCTACAATTTACAATTCAAAACCTATTTAATTTGAAGTAAAGATTATCAACACGTGGGAAATGATATGTTTAACACAAGAGTTTTTGGAAATATTTAAAAGGATAAGGCAACAATTCATATACTCACATAGAGGTTTGCCATACACGAATTTATAGTGAAAATATTCATAGGACGTTATTGACAGGATATAGAGACGTAATTAAAAATGTCACTGTGTTCAACATTAATTTATAAATTATATTCGGTTATGTAAGATTTCTTCTATTGATGTTATGTAAGATTCTATTCTATTATAAGATTTCTTGGTGTTGGCTGATGAACCTGTACTAGGCCTATGGTCAGTGATTTTATGCACTTTTAGTGCCATACATTGGAAGTTAAAAATTTAGTGATTGGTACTAGAAAAGTATGTTTGTTTGTTTATTTCTGGACGGATAAAGCTTACAAAAATTTAAATCATATGAAATATATATAATAATATCAAAGATCACCTACTACAAACATAGACAGCAATGAAAATGCATTAAAATAAAAGTTGACTAGTTTGTCAAAACATAATGTAATGAAGCGTAGTAAGGAGGTTTGACTTCCTAAGTGCAAGGAGATTTGACCCCATACATAGCTATATTGTCAAAACTGAGAGGAACATTGTGCTCTGCCTGAGACATAGATGGGAGCTGTCACAAATAAAAGAGGTTCATTATAACAAGCTGTTTATTGTCCTCGCGCGTTCCTGGGCCCTACTGCGGTCGCCCAGTGTGACGCTCAGTCCGTCGCTGAGAAGGAAGGGGGAGGGGCGTGGGCGGCGGCGTTGGTGGCAGGTAGACGCGCAGGCACGCAAGCAGGCGGGCTGGCAGGCGGCGGCGGTCGTTCGTACTCGCGCCAAAGAGTATCTCTATAGCGATCGATCCCGCGGGCAACCCGCTGTCGGATGGCTCGGTCAAGTGGCGGCAGGCTGGTATGGATGGCTCGGGGCCGTCATCAAGCGGTTCCGAGTGGATCGAACCTTGCGGCAACCACGGGAACCATGGGCGAAGGCGCCCCTTCTCAAAGAGTGCGGATCGGTCGAGGAATTTGCCACTCTCTGTGATTCGGGAACGAGCGAAGCTTCTGCGATTCCGACTCTCGTTTATATAGGGGCGAGGAAGAATATATAAACGGCGTGCGTCGCATTTTTACCTGCATTTTCTTTGCAGCTGTTGCAAATCCTCGTTTATCGAACAATGGAAAGTCATTTCCTTTCAAGATGAGTCAATAGCACACCTTGGCTTTGTAATTAAAGCTCAAAAATTAGTAACTTAAGGTACTGGAACAGTACATACTTTTTCGCATTGTTTCTAATTTTGCAATTTTCAAAAATTCAGAGTTCGACGAAAGAAAGCCCTGCGCCATTTTTAAACGTCCTTTCCTGATTCCATAGAGATTAAAAAAATGGGATCCGTTTCTGAATATTTTAAATTAATTTGTTTTAAATTCAAATAATTAATTACTCAAAAAACTACTCTATTTTCAAAAATATGTACATTATATTTTAAAGAGATATTTTTATAGCAAATTACATTTAAGACAAAACTATATTCAGTATTGTCCTTTGGTACAATTATTTTTGCAATTCTTTGAAAATACAAAGATCGCCAAAAATAGGACCACCAGCCCTCTTTGATCGTTATTTGAGATGAAAAAGTTTTAAAAAAATATTTGAAGATAGAAAATCAAAAAAATTATTTGAGAAAATAAGTATTTTAAAATTACATACATTTCAATCAAATTACCCCAAAACTTCTCATATTTTCGAAAAATTATACAGGACCATATTTTAAGATCAATCTTTGAACAGAAGATTTTATTCAATAAAAAGATCTATCTTCAACATTGTAGTTGTAGGTGTCAATTTTGGAGAAAATCGTCTAAACGAGTTAGGCGAAAACGTTGGAGAGTTAGATACACAGAAAGACAGACGAGCGGACGAACGGACAGACAGACGATTTGCCGTCAATTAATTTTATCGTTAACAAGGATACACAAAATATAAATTCAGACTACACAACGAGGTAGATGAGGCAATTTACTAAATAACATTTATCCACTTTCTGCTCTAGTTATGTAAATAACTACACCCCGGCGCCCGATTGCGGTACCCGATTGAAGGAAGGGCCGAGTACATCAAGGAGCGTTATGAAGACTGCTTGGCCTATTGACTCAAAGACTCGTTCGAAGTCGTCTCCATACGAGTTCGAATCTCAGTATTTAGAAAAAATTTCGTTGGAAACGCTTTGAAGGTTCATGTAGTAATATTGAGTAGCCGTTACAAATAAAGCAAGAAATTATATGCTGTTGTAACACCATTCGCTTTTTTTCAGCATCTACCGCATAGAAATGATACTCAATATGTCCTATCTCGGTGTGAGAGAAGGTTTGCAACGACATTGTATTTAAATGTTAATGTATGCTAATAAATTGTGATGAAATAATGCAAAGACATGCAAATAATGGCCATAGTTTAAATTACAACCAGCGATAAAACGTGCGTGAGGTGTGAAAGATAACGACACATCGTAAGACTTAATAAACACTTTGCTTTGTAGTTGTCAACAATAAGTTGTTCTCTTTGAGGGGAGCTGTTCTGAAGGCAGCAATGTGCATGGGAGGGAAATGAGTTGGCTCTTGCAAGGATAGGACTTCTGACTGACTGACTGATGCTGAACAGTCTCAAAACCTTTGTAGGCGGTCCTAGGAGTTTACTCCTACAACCCTACTGTAAAGTTGAAGGAACATATTTTCTAGCTCTAATATCACTATTTATTGATTGGAAAGTGTTACTTTGCGGTATAGTACGGCAAACTCTACGTATATCAATTGATTAGTGATTCCGGGCTCGTCAACTGCTAAGGTCATTCGTCATGTAAATGTAGAACATGTTTCTGCTCGAGAAGTGGCGGTGATCTACTAATTCGTGCAGTTTTCAGTAAATTATACACATTTAGCATTCACAAGCATTATTTACGCTATCCGACGGCAAAGTTTCATCAACACAATTTAGAGCATTTAAAAAAAAATTTGAAGGTTTTTCTTATACCTCCATGTACAGTACACCCCAAAATCAAAATATCCGTTTCAAACTCGCAGGGACTTCAATTCGTTCAAATTGATAGGGGAATATCGATTTTGGAAAAATTCGTCTCAACGGTTTAGACGCCAGGGTTGACCAGAGAAGAACAAACAAACGGTTTTCCATTAATCGATTTTTCGATATCAAGACGTGGATTTTAAGTACACGTGATGGAGAAAGTAATTTACAACCAAGAGGAATAGGATGTACCTATTTTTTTCTTTACCAGGGTGGAGTTAGTTGGGTGGGATGAATCGGGGAATTCACAGGGAGTTTGAAGTGGAGAGGTGTATGGTGGTGAGGATAGAGTTAGCTGGAACGGGGCAGGGAATGCAGAGGTTGTGGGGCCGTGTAGAGGGGGACTGGGTGGCGTTAGGTAAGTGGGGCGGAGAAAGGGATGCAAAAAGTGTTGGGGTGAAGTAGTGTAAATGAGGAAAAAGTGGAGTTAGATGCATGGGACACAGAAGGGGATGCAGAGGGAGTTGGGGATGTGCAGTGTAATGAGGGACAGGATGGAGTTGGGTGAGTGGAACGGTGCAGAGAATGCAGAAAGACTTTAGGCATAGTGATGTAAAATAGGTCAGAGTGAAGCTAGGTGGGTGGGTATGGGATGCAGAGGACGTTGAGCAGTGGTTGAGAAGAGGAGCAGGGAGGAGATATGTGGGTGGGGCAGGAACGCGATATTGAGCGAATAGGGGTGGAGTAGTTCAAAGAGGGACAGGGTGGAGTTAGGTCGTGGAATGGGATCAGTGATACGAAGGGCAAGTTGAGAAGTAACATAAGAGGAGGAGCGGTGTAAAGACGGACAGGGTCGAATTAGATTGGCGAGAACTGGAAAGGGTTGGAGAGGAAATTAGATATGAGAGATGTACAGAGGGAGAGTGTGGATAGAGAGAGAGAGTGGAGAGGTAGGGTTAGAGAGAGATTGTGGAGCTGGGACAGTGAGGTGTAAAGAGAGGAGAAAGTGGAGTTAGGTGGGTGGGATACGTAAGGGCTACTGATGTAGGGAGGGAGGCGGAGCAGTGGAAAGAGACACATGGCTTAGCGATGTGGGTGGGAGCGTTCAGGGGATGTAGAGAACGTTGGGGCGGAGAGGAGTAAAGAGGTGCAGGGTAGAGTTGGGTGGATGAGATTGCAGGGCAGTGGACGAGATGGTGTAAATGGGGTTAGAGTGCACTTGTGAGTGCGAGATGGAACGGGTCGGAGAATGCTCGGTGTGTCCAACAGAGCGAGAATTCTGTCTTTAATTTTTATTTAGTTGGAACATATACGATAAGTTTGAGTACAAAATCGATTATGTGAATTTAACAATAATTCCAACCAGTATTGGAGGTTGATTTTTTAAATATTTCAAATCATTTTTTTATCACTTACGCATCATAAAATTTCAAATTAATGTCTTTCAGATGAAATATAATTATTTAATATTGAAACCTTCACTCGAAATTTTAATGAGTGTGATTGAGTGTTGTTGTGGAACCGCCTCCTCGCCCAAACGAAAAACCTGAAAGGTGCTTGGAAATAAATCAGCCAGTCGTGCTAACAGCTCGTCTGCAACGTTCCTCATGATTTCCTACTCTGCCCTACAACTATTCAAAATACGAGGCTCCTCGTTAAACCTCTCGAGTGCCAATTAGCAGAGGCCAAACAATAACATGGACAGATGCGAGGAGAATTTGCTTGGGTCGTCGAGCTCCCTTTATTCGACCTAGACCGAAAAACGAACTAGTCTCCGCTACCAAACGATCGCTTCGTACTTCGCTCCCCATCCCTCTCCCCTGCCCAGTTCGTCCTCATTCTTCTCGCAACCTTATCCGTCGCTCCCCGTGTCTGCCCGTCCCTCTACGCGTTCCCGTCCTCGTTCCTCATCTCAGTCCCGTCCCAGACCAGTCCCCGGCCCTCGACCCCGTTTCCGTGCCCATACCGCGATATACGACCCTGTCTTCACTCACGTCCCGTCCCCGTTCTGTCCCCTTCCACCCCCTTTCCCGCCTCCGTCCCAGTCCCCCTCCCTCTGGGGCGCAGGTGGCTTGGCTCACCCCACCCCACCCCGGCGACCGCCATCGCCACCCGTCGCCGCCAGGCCCATGATTCTTTGCTAATTGTTTTTCGTAATAACTCGTTCCTGGCCAATATCAACGTTTCCAGGAAATTTTAACGACCGGTTGGCGCGGTCATATTTTACACGTACTTGGCATTCAGCTGTCAGTGGATTATTTTAACTGACGGCCGCAATATCTTTCCACCGACCAACTTTTCCCGAAGGCAACAGCGGTGGGGCGGGGGCGGGGGCGGGGGAGGGCGGAGAGGCAGTGCATCATCCGGCCCAGGGCCTCGGCCCGAAGAAGATTTACAACCGCAATAAAAACGACCAAATGAAAATAAGACAAGATAAGGGAGTAAATAAATATCCCGCGGCCGGAACGGGAATACTTAACTCAATATGCCCGGCGATGGCGGCGCCGGCGCCGCAGCGGCCCGGGAGGGGGGGGGCAGGGGCGGTCGGCGGTGGCCTGAGGATCTGTCGCCCTAATGGGCTGAAATCGTGGATGTGTCAAATATTTCTTTAGCCAAATTACAGCGGGAAACTTCGGCGATGTCGAAATCAGACGTTGGTAATGAGGCGAGTGCAATTTATGTACTTGGGCGCGCCTCGCCCCTCTCTGTCCCTGAGAGACCACTCCTGGAAGGGGGCGGGGGCTGGTGTACGGGGGTGCCGGGAGCGAATGGAGGAGGCGGTGGAGGCGATGGTGGCGATGGAGGGAGTGAAGACGATGGTAGAAGCGGGGTCGGCGGGGGCGATGGGTCGGCGGAGCGGCGGGGGCGGCGAAAGAGGGAGCGGCAGAACCTCTTGAAGTTGTTCCTTTAAGGTATTGGCATTATTTCTATTATTATTTATGATGTAGCTTTAAATTTTGTAGCGATGAAACGTTACTTGTATTTTGCAATGAGATCTATCTCCTCGCTTCTGATGTATAATCTTCCTCTATATGGTACGCACGTTGTGATGATGGCGCTAAAGGATGATGTGATGAGCAAAGAGAGTAAAAAACTGAGTAGGTGGTAGATGGAGGTGCTGAGAATATCTGCCGAAAACTCTCTTTGTCGTCACCAAATTCCACATGAGTGAGTGGGATTTCAAATGGAGAACATAGCAATTTTATGCCTATCTGAAAGAGATGTAACTATTTTACTACTGATAATGGAGTAATGGTGCAATGAGGGGTAGTTTAAAATGAGAGAACACCGAAACATGACACGACGTGACAACATGAAACCTAGAAAATCAGACCCAATCCCGCATTGCCCACCACCAAGTTCGCTTGTATCATCCGGCATTCGAATTCTGTCACCAATAGGTGGAATCTAGCACTTGGTGCGCTATGATGCAGGCCTAATACGAGAGGAAGTGTTTTGTAGGGGCTATATTATTCATAGCTCAAGATAACACTAAAATACGAGTAATAACATTTTTGTCATATGTATTTATTTGTCTTCATGCGTGTTTCCCCTGTTTGAAACACATCTCTTCAGCAGATAGATAGTATTTTATTTCTGCACCGTATAATAGACATTGTTAAGTCACCAGCACTGTTTCGGCAGCTACATCGTGGATAAATCTGTCGTCTTAAGTGCTTCTTTTAATGGTAGAAGCAACGTTCTTTTTTTGGTGATTCAGTGTAGTCAAGTCCAATTCGTATTTTGGTACAATAATTGTATTAATACGTAGTATTCTACATTTTTTTACTGTCTCTCGATAACATTCTAGACGAGATAATCATACAATTGAGTTATCTTTTTGAAACGTAGTCACCTTACTAGCTAGCTTAGTACCAAAGTCTACATCAAAGATATACTTTTTTTCCTTTTTATACGTTTCATAAATTACGAATTTAAAAGTATCAGGTTTTACCCATCAATTATTTTTCTACTCTCGCCAGGCGACCATTTCGTACAAATGTGCGGGTCCCCCTAATTGAAACCGGAAGCGAATTTTTATCCGATTCCCTGCCGCTTGGACGTGCCTGCTGTGAGCAAGTGGCCGCTTGTGCTAGTTGGCGACGAAGAGAAAAAATTGCTGCGGTGGGAAAGAGCTTACTTTCTGTTATATAATAATGCTCCGCCGTACGTCCATTCAATTACCAATCTCCCGTTGAGGTTTCGTTTTTTTATTTGGCGCGCTGGAAGCATAGAGAGGACGGAAGGGACGACGTGAGGAGCCAATGAAACGAAGAGCAGAGCCACCTGGAAGAGAAAGAGCAGGGTGGCAGGCAGTGGCATAGGGTACAAAATAGGAAGGGCATAACTAAAGACTTGGGTAAAAGCAAGTTTTGAACATTGCTTGCCTGATTTCATTTCTTGTTTATAACTGCTATATTTCGAACTTGTCTGCAGCCAATTACTTGGTGAGTAAAGTGTGTTGATATGTGCTTCCCGTGGTTTCTTTGCTGCTCTTGCTAAGGGTATTGACGGGTCCTTGTAATTGTCAGGCGCTATCTTTCGGGTAGGATAGAGTAATGATAGAGTCGTTGCAACATACAGGCAGCGGGTGGGAGTTGGCGTCTCTGTAGGCATGGTGTAGGTGGAATATGACATTTCCCAGTCGTGAAAAAAAATGATCAACACAATTAGTAGATACCCGCGTCGGGATAAATATCTTTCGTGTAAGATAGAGTAACGAAAGGGTCGTGGCCACATTCAGGCAGCGGGTGGGAGTTGGCGTCACTGTAGGCATGTTCTAGGTGGAATATGACATTTCCTAGTGGTGTAAAAACAACGGTCAACACAATTACTAGATACCCGCGTTGGGATAACGGCGGGACACCGGATGAGGCAACGAAACGCCAGCCCTCTAGCAAGCCACACGTGTTTCCTGCGGTTGCAGTTGCTAATACAGGTGGCAACAAAGATAGTGGATCACGAGATCCACCGGTTGATTGCTTTATTGAGATGTCAGGGCATTCAACTGCTATGTCGGTAATACCGTTAGTATAGATAATGCCTTAACTCAGGGGGTGGCGGTGTTCCTCTACCGCTAGATGGTGAGTTCTGACCCTGACTGCGTCGTCTTGCGGGGGATTTCCCCCTCGAGGTACATCCCCCCAGCGTGCTTCCGACCCGTCTGAGTCAAGCGCCAAGTTTACGAGAGGTCTCTCCTCGTGTGTGGTAGTGTAGGGCATGTAAGTGTAAGTAAGGGAAGACAAGAATGCGGAAGGATAGATCGTGCTAAGTCCGTGGCCCGTTTGTTAGGGGACGTCTTCCGTTTTCGTGATCTACCTGTTTTCAAATGGACTGACAAAGAAATCTTCCACTTTTATGACCTACCTTGCAACACAAGAAAAACTTAAGGTACTTCAACAGCACATACTTTCTCGCATAACTTATAGCAACTACTCAATATTATAATAATAAATGTACCTATAAAAGTGTTTCTCAATCGCAAACAAATATTTAATCCCCTCTGAAACGCGAACTTTGATTTTGAGTTTTACAACGCCAATCATGTTACCCCTGCACCACCAATCCCTCAGCCTATCATACCCATATCGAAATCCCATTTGAAAAATTGATCAATTTCATTTGCAACTTTTAAAAGTTCAAAGCTTATTTATTTATTTATTTATGTTATATCAAGATATAACTCTAAATACAAGATTTCATTACGAAAAAATTTCGTATTCCGTATTATTGTTGGGAGCCACCGACAATAAGGAACTTTTTGCAATTTTCGGAAATGCAAAGAGCTCAATTGAAACAGACCTTTTATTAGCGTACATTGCACATTTCTAGAAAAAAATAAAGAAATAACGTGGAGCCGTTTTTGACTAACTTTTGAAACTGTTGAAGATTTAAAATCGACAAATACATGTCAAGTTCGCAGTGTCTCGAGTTCGGCCAGATCCATCACTGAATGTCAATTTTTGAGAAAGTCATCTGAACGGCTTAGGCTAACTAGTTTTAATTATAGATGGATGAACAGACAGATCTCACAGACGTTTTGCAGTGAACCAATTTTTCGGACTCAGTAAACGAGGATTCTGGCTACAGAACGTATTACAAGAAGAAATGTACTACATATAGGAGTTAGATTTATTAACTTCTTTATAACAGGGACCCTCTTTAAGAGTTTTTGCGTCGAAAACTCGTTTTGTTCCTTTGTAGCATTACAATACTTTCTTTTTACTACCTGCATATCTAGTAGGCAAGTAGGTTTGGATGACGTTTAAGCGGGAGTATACTGTGCCTTTTTAAATGGATTCTGGAATATACTACAGGTGTTTTGAACATTTTCTTCGTAGTCTTACAGATTCAATAAAAAAATTATGAAAAATATTTCTATTTATTGTATCAAATTACATCTAATAACTTTAATTTATTTGTGTTTTTAAAACAAATTAATTCGTTTATATTTTAATGTTTCAGTACAAGACTCAAAAAAAGGAATTATTTCAGAAAGTAGTGAAAATGTAAAAAAATAAATATCAATGCTACGTAACACTAAACTAATACTTCCAACACCTATGTAACGCAGCGTAACGCTGCCTCAAACCCCCTCCCTCTCTTTAGCATTACGGCCCCTGGATGACCCCTAATGGACGACCCGTAATCAGCAATTTAATTTTTATGCAAACTGAGGGAAATTGGTGGCTGAGAGGTGACTTGGAAACAAACTATAATCGTTTATTTCAAATAACGTTATAAAAAATAAGCCACTGCAAATGAAATACAGGGCATACCAAGCCGAATCGCTATATTGCGGTGAAATGTATTCATTGCGGTACTCAAATTTCTCATTATCTCGCCGTTCATTGTCACTTAACTATTGCTCTAAAATTTCATGGAAACATGTTTCATGGTTGGTGGTAGGCGAAGGTGGCTGGCGAAGTAGGCTTTTTTGAAAGAAGTTTGCATTTATTGTTCAAAGGATAGATGATAATTTATCCAATTTAAATATTAGTGATTTTATTACCGAATGTATTAATATTTGCAGGGTTATTTGAGAACAGAATTTTATATTCGCTAAGACATATAAGATAATCATATGTCTTCAAAGAAATACCTATTAATGACTTGGTTAGTAAAAATCCTCAAGTGGCATCAACAAGTATAAAACAAATATATTAAAAAAATGACACGGAGGAGACAGATCAAAACATAAACTTACGATAATTGGTGACTGAAAAATAACCTGTAATTGAAGAAAGCGTTTTCAATATTGTACTATTTAGAAATTGATGATTCCACATCACTTGAGGTGAACCATCATTCTGTTCAATAGACACGACTTGAGAGATGGTGATTTTGTTTTCATCACACATGAGGGATGAAAATACCCAGATCAGATTACTAAAATTAATGATGGAGAATATGAAGTTAATACTACGGCGAAACCGATAAAGATTGGAAGATATCAGAGATGAAAAATGCAATCCGGTATTTTTCTGTCTTGTTACTGAGAAAGATGAGATCAAATTAGGTATCTTCAACTAGGTCCAATTATATTATAGAAATTAAACAATAATTCTTGCATTTACTTTCGTAATAAAGAAAACTATATATAGTTATTTCCAATTGGGAATGATGGACACAGACAATTCCTGAGGGAATTCAAGATAAAAGAGTAGTGTAGGTAAGTCACTTCAAACGAAACCCCTTTGGGGATGAGTTAGATACGACATTGCCTTCATTTCTCTCTAATACTGTAGACAACAAAACAATTATTCATGCATAAATAAATACTCAACAACATATACTATTGGCGCAACTTTTTGTAAAAGGATATAATAAAAGATATTGTACATAAATTATTAAAAATCGAAATCAGTCACCCGGCTTTCTACACATTTATGATTATTTATTATTTCTCTAATTTATTTTATTACATACTGTTCGTGCGACATTTTGGAAATCCATTTTGTGTGGTTTATTCAGCAGCTGTTTTACTACTCCAGACCATAAGTATAGTAATGCCAATTTCAATCAAATGTGTGTAAAAATAACTCATGTACTATTCCCGTTTTGGGCAAATGTGTGTTCACCTCCTTTTAGTGCCGAAATTCCAAATGTAATGAAATAGGTAATTCAACAAACAAGAACCAAATCATTAGCAAACGTGTCAGGATCACCAAGATTCCATTTACGAAACAATTTCGCCGTCAGTCACGGGGCGTTGTTGGACTACCTCGTTACCTGGTGGATGCGCGTTGTGACGTGACTGCGCTGGCGACGGACGCGTCTAAATTAAAACAACGCTCGCCCTAGGGGGCGGACGCCCACCAGAGCCCATCCCGCCACCGCCCCCACCCCTGCCCCACCTCTTCTTACTCTACACCGCCCCGTCCCCCTCCATCACTTTGACACGCCGCAATCCCCGCGCTTACCACCATCACCGTTGCTGGCCCTGCCACCGTCGCCTCCGCCCCGCCCCCACCGCCAACTCCTTGTCACCCGCCCCCGTCCTCGCCACAAATTCTGCCATAGCACCACCGTTATCACCGCCACTACCGCCAACCACCTTCGCCTTTTCCACCAAGACCACCGTCGCCTCCGCCCCGCCCCCAACTCCCTCCCCCGCTCACCCCACCAACTCCCTCCCCCGCTCACCTCCCCGACTTCCTTCCCCGCTCACCCCCCTCCCCCTCGTAGCCTACAATTCTGTCATACCATCACCGTTACCGCCTTCACAACCGCTTGCTCCTCTGCCTCCGTCACTAGTGTCCCCCGCCCCTTTCCTCCGCGCCCTGCTCACAACCCGCCCCGTTCCCGTCACTGCCACTATCAACGCCACCGCCTCCACCACGGCCAGCGCCAACGCCAGCGCTTCAGCCACCGCCGCCATCACATCCCAGGCGCGGCCCAAATCCGGCGGTCGAGCCACTAAATATTAAAATAACCGCCTCGCCCCTGGTTGGACATTATTTTCGTCCCGCGTGATGAACGGCGGCGCGAAGGGGCATATTTCACGAGGTTTGACTACGAGATAAAATAGCGCACAGGTAGTGCGCCCGAGGCTTACATATATATAAATTTCCCCTCCTCCCCCCGCCACGCCCCGCCCCGCCCCTCGGCTCCGCCGCGCGACTCCGCGAGGAGACAAAAAGGAACGGATGAAAAAGCGCGGGGAAAAGAAAGAAAGAAAGCGGCTAAAACCTCCCCCATTTTTCTTGAACTTCATCTTCAATTTCTTTCCTGTCACAAAAGTTTTATCGCCCACGGAAATTCCAGTATTTCTCGTGCGCGTTCCCCGAGGCGCTTTATTTGGCTCCTGTCAGGCTCACGCGCGCCGCGCCACGCCGCGGCGGCAGGGAGGGGGTGACGGCGGCGGCGGCGGCGACAGTGCTGACCTCACGCGGGTTAATTGCGGCTGTCACTGCGCGCGCCGCCGCAGCCGCCCCCAAATTTATTTAACAAGTTTTTCACAGGGCTCCCCCCCTTTCTCCGGGGCGGACTCAAGAACCGCGTAGCGCCGTAAACACGACAAAAGAACAATTTGTTAAAACAAAAGCCCTTGTTAGATGTTGCGCTGCCGCCCGGGCACAAAGCGGCGCGCCCTCCGCCAAGTTCTCGAGCGAGGAGAAGGCGGGGGGGGGGGGGCATGCCAGGCAGAAAGCGGGCGACGGGGATTTCGGCTTCCGGGACAGGGGCGGTGGCCTGGCGGTGGAGGGGGGGGATGGCGTCAGCCTGGCAATGGCGTCAGAGGAGGAATTCACCTGCCGTAACGACAGAATACCGATCCGGGCTATGAAGAGGTCCATATACGTCCGATACAGTAGCTGTAGTAAACATACTTCGAGGCTTCGTGGAACCACCGCTGAGGGGAGTTGTGCTTGCTTTCGGGGTATCTGGCGATCTTTTGACTCTCCCCCGGTGGCTGAGACGGGCTAACCTTCAGGTGCAGACACAGAGTCTCTTGACGTGAACCACTGGAGTTGTCCATAGACCCGTGTTCTCGATGTGTACTCACTATTCGCGCTGGCGTAGCACGTTTACCCTTCAAGCTAAAGACAGCAAATCACATGACATTAGCGCCATTTAACTTAAACATTTTGGGTTTTCAAAAATTACTCTTATGTTATTGCACTGAAATATCACTCATGTCGTTCACATTTATTTTATGTAAGTTATTTGATAATTAAATTCATTTCCGAATCCAAGTATGTATGTATGTATGTACTTTCCCACAACAGCTCTTTACGAGCTAAGGCCTACCAGTAGCTTTGTGGCCATGGGTTAAGGAGTGCGCGTGGTTTGCACACGATGTATTTCTGGTATTCTGAACCTGAGAAGCGAGCTTTCTCATCGTCACACAGCAACGTATACTTGGACATTGCAAAGAAAGCGCACAATTAATTTATGCCCCGACCGGCAATCGAACCAAGAGTTGCGTCATGGAAAGCGAGCCACCGAGGTCTGTCCGAACACAAGTAGGTACTACAAATAATCTGTTTTAAAATTTCTCTACATTTCAAACTTTTTTGTGGTTTAAATGAGTTTAGAGGGCACAATTTGTGAAACTTACAAGCGATTTTTTGTAAGTCGACCAGAAAACGAATATTGTCGTAAATGAATAGAGCTTTTGCTCATCTATGGTGTTCTCAATTCCCCATCGTGGAACATAAGGCGAATTGCTACTAATCATGAAAAGTGTATCAGTGAAGGAACCGACATTTGTAGTGGCAACGCCCATGTGTATTTGATGTGTTTGGGAAATAGATCTGAGCTCAAAGGCTGCGGGAAAGACTGACCTGCATCTATGGCTTAGTTCGTAACCCGTCACGCTTGTGAGCTTTTACCTCAAGGTTATGGCGTGAGAACTAAAAACAAATCACGTAACCCAAATAATCATCTGAATTCATTAAACGTCGTTTTCTAATTGCTCAAGTACAATCGGTATTTGTTGTATCTGCTTGGTCACCAACCTGACCGTGAATAATAGCGCTTGTAAAAGAAGAAAAGAAGATGAGGAGGAAAAGGGATGGGAAGACAAAGAAGAGAAAATGATGAGAAAACCAAGGAGGAAAAGAAAACGTAAGAGGAGAAATAATTGGAAGAAACGGAAAAAGAGAAAGACAAGAGAGAAATGGAAGAGGAGGAAAAAGAAAATGAAGAACGGAGAGGAAAAAAGAGGACAAGGAGGGAAAGGAAGAAGAGAGAAAAGGGGGTCAAAAAGTGAAAAGGGGAAGGGCTTGGAAAATAGAAAGAGGGAAAGTGAATGAGGGCAGGAAAAAAAAGATGGAAGATAGAGGAAGAGGAAGAAAAGACGGGGAGGGATAGGAAGAGGATCGGATGGGAGCAAGAGGTGGAGATGGGAGACGAGGAAGAGAAGGCAGGAGAGGATGGAAAGCACAAAGAGGAGGAAGGTCCTTGGGGGGCGATCGGAGCCGGGGCGGTGGGCGTGGCTTTGTTCTCCGGCAACGCGCGCGCCCCACGGAATTAATAAAGAGCTGCTGTGGAATTTCGTCCTTAGCGGGAAATGTTCCTTAATGGGCGGCCATTTCTTCTTTGTCGGAAGCGTCGTGTTCGTGCATTTCATCCGTGAAGCCTAACTTATTTTTCTTTTCCCCATTTGCACCAGGTAATGTAGCATGGGACCTGGGAAAAGATTGAGGTTAACGAGCTTAAGGAGCAACACGACAGTACGCCGTAATAAGTGACCATTTATATTTTTCGCTCATGATCACTCCTCGTCAGAATATCATATTTAGTGAGAGTGTTTTTGTTGCCATGTTAACTTCAAAAGACCTCTTACGAACTAGGTAATTTTATAATTATCAGAAACACATGAAAGAAACAACAGAATTGTCGGAAAATGATTTTGGTAAGATCTGAAAAAAGAAAATCTCTTCATAATATAAGAATTTTGAGTTAAATGTTTTTACATTAATTTGTGTAATCTAGAAATTATTCAATTATACTGCTACTTTTACGCACAGAGATAATTAAATCAGTTCAGACCTACAACTATTCAGTACTTAAAATTCCAAATTCGTAATTTTGAATATCCAAATGTTAACATCAACTACAACAGATAATAATAGCAATTGTCGAACATTTCCTTTCATTACCCTAATTTTTTACATACCTTCACCTGAAACACGATTTATTTTCAACATTAAATATCTAAGTAACTGACACATCTATCTACGCGTTCTCACTATTTCACTCATCCCTCAATTACAAGGACTCAAAGAGGGGAACATCGGACGCATGAAATCAATTCTCTGTGGTAGGTATGTTAAAGTTAGGTTACGTTGGGATTTGCTAATATTAGCAGCAATATTATTAAAGTATCTACTTGGCTGTCCGGGAGATGCCGCGTTCTAGGCACAGATGCTAACATCGCACTGCCATTTTCCTAAGGAAAAATGAAAGAAGTATTTTTCAGATATCCCCTCTCCAGTAACCCTGGAGAGGCAGGAGTTGATTCAATTGTTCAGGTTCATAATACTACAGCCGATTAGGCTATTGTAGGTATGACAAAGGCTATGTCGTAAACCAGGGGTGTCCAACTTGCAAGGCCTCAAGGGGCACAACTACATTTAATAATATGGTTGAGGGCCATACTTTCATAACTTGGGTGATACACGTCTGACTTACCCATATTGTTGATCTTGGCTATTTGCCTAGCTGCTCTAAAACGAGGGGTGTCAAGGAACTATACGTGATATCAGAGCGTACCATACGCATTTTGGGATGATTCTGAAATCTACAATGGGATGGGAAGTCGACAAATTTACAACACATTAAGATGATTTCGAATTTCTAAACTTACTAGAAAGAACGCTTAAATGTAAACTTAACCAATTTTTACATTACAGGGAGTGTTGACCTCGGCAGTGCTAGGCGCACGAGGTTGTCGATCGAAATGGAGGAAAGGGACTTTCACTGTGATTAAAACCTTTCCCGGACCACAATAAATAGCCGCCTTCTGGACAGCCCTGTCTTAAACCTACAATTTGTGTACAAAATCTAACTTAGAACTATTTAATATCGGCCTCTTGTGGCCTAATATTGATTTACGTTTTAAATGGGTTCGAATAGTTGTTTATATTGGTCTACGGTCACCTTTTTCTCCTCTCATTTTATTCATACTCGCACTCACCCATAGTTTTTTTTATATACAGAACTCATTCACTCACAAAGACTGCACTTCACTACATACACTGTACACTTTTATATTTTCGCTACGGTGGCGCGACGGCGCTGTATTCACTCAAGCATCCATGGAACCGCGTCATCTTCTTCCCCTCCAGACGGCCCCGCTGCGGCAAGACTCGTTTCCGCGCCTCCCCCGCGGATTCCTGCAAGCGTCGATCGCCTCCCACGCACGTGCTGTACCCCGCGTCGCGCAGCTCCGAGAGACCGTGCGAGGAAATGCGCGGAAGGTGAAGGCGACGTGCTGAGGGCCCTTTCGTCTGGTAAAGGCCCGGTGTACGCAGCTGTTTGCGGCTTTGCCGGTCTCGCGTCGAATGCGCGGAGCGGACGGCCCCAACGCCCCCATCGTCTTCTTCAACCCCGGAGGGAACTGGGTCTAGAATTCTAATGCACGGTGGTGGACTGTGTATGGGTTTATATAGAAACAATTTTCCTCCACCTGGCAATCGGTTGGCCGAACGATCTGCCATTGTAGTGAAAGCGTAGGCCAATCAGGCAACGGCCTAATTGGGATGGGAAGATAGATTTGATCCGCTCGAGGTCGGACGTCAAGGTGCAGCAGGAACCGCGCACGCCGACACAATCGGAAGTCGCAGTAAAATGTTCCCAGGTTTCGTGAAGACGTGGGTTTTGGCTTGGAAACTTTGAAAATACATTTTTTAAAATTAGTCTTCTCCCTACAATTACAATAATGAAGACCGATATTTGCTTCTTCATAAAATCTGATCATTAAAATTTGATATTTCACTATGTCATGTTGAATTTAGTAGTCAATTTAAAAAAGTATCAATAGTTCTCTCGTAATTTTGAACGCATAGTATTTTAAATAAAATTGTATATACTAGCACTTCTTAAATCCGCAAATATTGTCTTAATTTTTTAATCAAACTCATATTTTCATTAAAACCTTGGAAATTGCTCATGTTGAGCTGTCTTTTTAAAATCTCGAGAAGGTTGATGTGACAGTCCACGGAATTGGATCGCTGATTATGCGACTCCATGCTAAATCTATGTTTATGGGTTCGAATCTCAGAATGATCTAATGTTTTGCTGATTGGTAACACTTTTGTGGGTTCAAGTAGTATTATAATATTAAGTAAACGTTACATATGATGTGAAAAAGTATGTACTGATTTAGAACCACTGTTTTGAATACAAAACCAGACACAGGGTGGTCCGACCAAGAGATGAGTGTACGTACTCCCTTCAATTCCTATGTTATCCGCCAGATTCTGTGTGAGGAGGAAAATGGCAGAAAGGAAAGATAAGAGAGAGAAACAGAAAGATAAAAGGGAAAGGGGTGAAAATTAAACCTCATGACAGTGAGATAAACAAGCTGCGAGAGGGAAGAAAAGAGGGAGAGAGAGAAAGTGTTCGACCGTGTGCGGAAAGGACTGATATGGTGAATGAGTGGAAAAGGAAGACGAGAGAGAAAGAGAGAGAGAGCAAGAGAGAGATGGAAAGAAGAGAACTGCGCCGTCTTGGAGCCCGCGGTGCTTAACGGCGTGTGGACGTTGCTGTAATTTGTTAGGTGTCCGCGATGAATCGCTGCTGTCCTCTAAATGTGCCAGGGTGTGCCACTGGCCTGCCCTGTCGGCTGCGGGAAGAAAAATTAGAGCCATCTGCTGTAATTCAGTGCGGAAGCATGTGAGTTCCTTTTGGATGTGACGCACAATGAATGAGGACCCAACCCTTGAAGAAATTGGATTTGAAAGACGAGTAAAATGTGTGTGAGTGAATGTGGTTACACGGCCACTCGAGTTTCGCACACAGAGTAAATATGTTGCTCTTGGTTGGGAAAAAAGGGCTTCAAATGCCAAAAATTAATATATAAATGGGTATAAAAACATAGCTAATCCTAATTATTTTATGTAGTACATATGTATTCAAAAATGTTATGCAAAGTAGTACCGCACTAATCGTTTTTAAATACTCAGCACATTTTATTATGAAAAAATACTGTGAAATTGCGAAAGAACAAGTGGACAGTTTTTGAGAGAACAAAGTAATTCATTGTTAACTCAAGTTGGATTAACACTTGCATACAGGTTCTGGAACTAAGCATTGTACAAATATATATATATATATATATATATATATATATATATATATATATATATATATATATATATATATATATAAAATTGTAAAAAAGGTTGTCAGAAGTTATTTTATTAAATATTAGGAGGGTAATTTATTTGAAGTACTAAAGAGAGGAAAAGTAAATGATTAATATAATACATTTTAAGCTACATATTTGAATACCATTGAGTACTGCAACTAAATATGTTTTGTAAAATTGTAATAAAAACTTCAGTGGCATCTCCTTATTCAGTTTTACATTCTGACTAGATATAAAATAACAAAATTGTATTCGCTTATCACAGGAGGTGAAAATATTTCACGTTAAATGGAATGAGTTATTTACGAAAGTATACTTTCGGCAAATTATAGTTTTCTTGCAATAAATCATGATGCAAAAAATGGCTCGCTGCATCAATAACCTCATACCGGCAAAGGTGGGTCAGATCATCAAATGATGTCACTACAGTGCAGCTGACCGGGAGGTCCTAGAAAAACAATCCTGACTGTTGCAGGATTTTCGACACTGGCTAGATAGCTAGGTCGAATTCAGAAGTTCTCTGGAGGAGAATTCCAGCAGCCGAATGCTCGAATTCGCGAATCAACACCCTAAAAACGGGCCGGAGACGTCGGGCAATCTATCCTTCCTTTTTCTTGTCATATCCTCACCCCGTACTTACTCCCATGCTCACATGCACTATATGTATTACCATACTTATCTGGAGACCAGTCGGGAGGTTCGATTTTCATTGAGAGAAAACACCACAATCCGTCGTAGGTCGACACCAGATCTTACCATCCAACGGGGGAAATTCACTCCCAGCTCCCGCAGAAATCATGCACTAAACGTACGGGAGTACTGATCTTAGCAGCTGACGCGTCTGGAATGACTAATTAATCAATATCTTAATACTACGAGATTAAGTCTTCTTTACATGACGTTGAATCCAAGATTCAGAATTGTGCAAGATGATGTTTCTGTTTCCCAATGGAAAAGTAAGAAGAACTCAAAGGAGACGTTTTCATAGTCGAAGAAATAATTTCATATTGTGAGATTCTTTAATTTCATGAAGTCGGATTATCGGATCGCGCGATTCTCATCAACGATCAGATGAATAATAATTAATTATTCAATGGTCAGATGAAAAAGATGGTTCGTTAAATGTTATACTTACGACTCCTACAATTCATGTGAAATGCTTAGAAAGCCTCAGAGGAATTGAATATCAATAGTACATCTTTCTCTCACAAAGTACCTCATTGTGTCAGACATTTCCATCGATACGGAAGTGTTGACATCAAAAAATTTCATGTATGAGCATCTCATTTTTAAGTAAACTAAGCTTACAACTCTAAAACTGAATTGTACTCGGAGTCGTAGGCATTCTACAAAATTAGTTGCGTGTACACGAAAGTTCGGCTAATCAACAATAATTTGTAAATGTAGATGGACGGAGAATACTATGTTTGTGGCGTAGAGTGGAATGGAATAATTGAAAAATACTAACTGAAAAATATAAATTAATAATTTTAAAAAATCATCTTAAAATTCTCAAAAATATAATTATTTCAGAAAATTGAAAGTAACATTAGCTGTATTGTTAGTGAAGAAATAAAGTAAAAATCAAATATTCAAATGAAACGACCCGCCGATATGGGTCCGGGATGTGTAATATCGTGCGATCTAAAAGCAACTGTAATACATATACGAATGTGTATTTATTCCCAGATTTTATCGCCGGCCGCCCATGAGAGTTGGTCCACCGCTCCCAAGCGCGAGCGGTAGAGAATGTGGTGGAGGAAGCCGCTGGCTGATAAGGCCCTCCGGGAGGACGCACGAAGGCCCAATCTGGGCGAGGGCGGGGCAAAGGCGGGGGTTGAGGGCGAGGGCGGGGCGAGGGCGCGTGGGTGAGAGGACGCTGAGGAGAGAGGGGTGCGGGAAGAAGACCATGGGGCAAGGAGAAGAAAGCGGGCATGAGAAATTGGTTGGTGTTTCCGGGCACGTCGCCAGTTATGGTCATTGGTTTCGTTAGGGGAGTGAATGCTTTTTACTGAGAGATGATGATTCCTCCCCGGCTTGTGAGTTCGGCGCCGACTTACACGTTTCCCCTTCAAGTTATCTTCTCCAGTGGGGCACCGTCACAGCCGAGGGAATTTCTAAGCTCCCTGTTGATTTGTATGTATGTATTGTGTGTATGTGTGTATTTGTGTGTGTGTAGTGTGTGTATGTTAGTGTGTGCGTATAAGCGTGAGTGAGAGGATAGGACGAGGAATAGGAAGGAAAGATCGCGCGCAATTCGCGGTCCTTTTGTTAGGGGACTGCTCCAGCAACTGTTCTGCATATATCGAAAACAAACGAGGAAAACTTCTGATAAGAGCAGCAGACAGCGAGGAATGGAGATGAGGGCGGGCGGCAAGGGGCGGTACCCGAAAGCGGGTGTGTGTGGAAGGCAGAGGGCGTGTCCTTACAGCCGGTAACGATATGCCGATGGTGATGCCGGTGGAGAGGAGCGGAGTGGAGAAGCTGGGAGCGAAGGGGTGGAGAAAGAGATGGAGTCTGGAGTGGATGGCGGGGACAGAAGAACGAGAGAAGGGGCGAGACACGTGACAGACAGCGGGCTGCAGATGGGCGATCGGGCGGCTGAGTGGGTGGGCGTGTGGGGTGGACAGGCCGCTTGCTGTTGGGTGGGCGGGCGAGTTTGTGGGGCGCGGGGAGCACAAGATGGACGTCATCGTTTTCCATGGGCGCGTCGTGAGGGCGTCCATCCCGCATTGCGTATTCCCCGCGCGAGCCCTGATATTGACTCGGCGCGCGATTCGAAACAAATACAGCGCCGCAGCGGACGTGCGCCTGAGATACTGCGCCCACCCGCTTGGGCCTTGTTCGCTTACACACACCCCTCGCCCTCGCCCTCGCCCTCGCCCTCGCCCTCGCCCTCGCCCTCGCTCTCGCCCTCGCCCTCGCCCTCGCCCTCGCCCTCGCCCTCGCCCTCGCCCTCGCCCTCGCCCTCGCCCTCGCCCTCGCCCTCGCCCTCGCCCTCGCCCTCGCCCGCGCCCTCGCCCGCGCCCGCGCCCGCGCCCGCGCCCGCGCCCGCACCTTGGTCCTGGCCCTTGCCCTCGCTTCCGCCCGCACTCCGGCCCTGGCCTTCACCCTCGCCCGCGCTCAAGCCCTCGCCCAAGCCCTCGCTCCAACCCTGGCTCTGATCCTCGCTCCCGCCTTCCCTCTCGCCAAACCGCCCGCACGCCCACTCGCCTGCCTGCGCCTTGTCTGCTCACCCCCCTCCCCCGCTCTCGCCAACCCACCATCCCACCCGCTCTCCTACCCAACCACGGGATGACGACGGAGGGTCTGTATTGAAAGGGAGTCCACGAAATTTACCACCTCCTTCAGCCCATACCATAGAGGCCTTGCACGAATTCTTTTCATTTCTTTTTCTCGACAATTCGCTTTTCAGGGTGAGATCCTTTTAAATTTCGCAGACCGGGAGGCTGCAAGGCAAAGTCACGATAGTTTCCTACAACTTTTGCGCAGGCTCGCGTGGATGAGGATTCCAGTTATCTACGTCTGTGGTCATTCGTTTCCGAGGTGTCTTCTATCTAATTCATGGCAGCACTTTCATGGACACGGAAGCTGACCATGTGCAATAGTTCCTTCACCATCTTGTCTGCGATTCGCATTCCCATTCCCAAGCGAGTACTCCGATGCCAGATGGAGGCTCGAAGCGCTCGAAGCTTCCAAGAAGGATGAATTGTATTCGTTTCACTGAATATTAAGAACTTCACGTTTCTGGATTAAAAAAAGTATAACACACGCACACCAGTTATCTTCTTTAACTCTTAATAAAATCTGTTTTATAATTGAAGGATTGCATACTTGCCTGTGTCTTGGCTGCACTTGCATATGTGCAAACTTCGGAGAGAGTTTACTTAGAAGTTTTGTTTCTGGAAGACTGAGAACATTTTAGTAAAATATACCTTGCAGTACATCTACCATTTACTTGATAATTCCATTTGATGAAAATGTTACTTAGCTTCATAATGAATTGCGACAAATGGTAACTAGCACTGCACCTCAATTAGAGATCATGAGACCGTATAGTAGAGTTAACACGAGAAATCCATGCACCCGACAACGTTTAAAATGCGAGCGAGACACATGAGAAAGGTGACCTTACGCATGTGCAGAAGATATGTCTACGCATACAATCGCTGTTCTGAAAACTAATACCACGAGCTAGAGAGAAAATAGGTAGTCTAATGCGAGCTAGGGATTGAAATTTCACTGAATATTGTTTTGGCTGCATTAGTAATTTCCTATATTGCTTTTTTTTCTGAGCATCCTTTCATAAAATATGAAAGTAAATTTTCTGTGCTGATTCCAACTAGGAATTCAGTTCATGCCTTATTTTACATAGCGAGGCACAGACCATTAGACCCGCTTTTCCGGGTGACCACGCAAATTTCGCTACCCTCCTTTTACTATTTAGAAGAAAAAGAAGATATCATACCGGCGACTAAACAGACGATTCGAATTTAGCTCAGAGGCTCCTCTTAGGCTTGAGGATATTTTACATGGAGAAAACCTAAAGGAAGGGGCACGAAGGATTTTTTCGGGTGTCGATGTTTTAGTGTTCAGTGTAGCCGTCTTTCTCATCTGTCACGACAGCCTTTTGGACAGAATCTTGGCGCGAATTCTTCAGCTGTCGATGGAAAGCTATGCCTCCGCTCAGCCAAGTGCCATCGAGGATTCTTGCAGCAAGGGGATTACACTAACACACATGTCGGGAGTCCCCTCGAGATATAAGCGCTTGTCCCGTTTGGGGCGATAGGTTTGGCTGGTGGGACGTACCTATTTGGGGAAGATCCTGTAAGCCGACGGGTAAGTCGGCACCGGACCACGCTATCCATGGGAAACATCACCACTACCTCACGCGATAAAAATGCACCGCACTTACGGGACTAGTGACCTATGCACTTACGCTTGAGACATTATTCGGTGGATCAACCAATCAATCAAATCCTCTCGATACATGTGGAACAAGGTAGGGCACAGTTTTATCCTACCTTGCTCCCACACCTACCTTGCTTCAGTGGGCATGCCCACTCACAGCTGCTCCGGGCAAGCAGGGCTGTAAAATAGGCAAAAAAGACCAAATGAAAATCTACTAAAACTGCTCCAGAAGTAGAATTAAATGATTCCTAGTGTTAAAAGACATAAAATCGTTACAATAATAAAAAATGAATTTGGCTTAACTGCCGGGCTTTAGAAATAACAAGCAGTTTGCTTCGACCCTATATCGCTCCCGCGATGAAAAGTGCACTTCATTTATGGGGCGAGTGACCTTAGAAGTTAGACCTTTGAAGTGCACGAAAACACTAATCAATCAATCTTCCACCAGAGGGGCATTGTTGCAGCCGGGGTAAACTCTAAGCTCCCGACCGGTCTCTCAGCATGAGAGGTAGTGTAATACATTATAGTGTGTGTGTGTGTGTGTGTGTGTGTGTGTGTGTGTGTGTAAGTAAGGGGTGAGGAAAGGAAAAGAAATGGGAAAAAATATCACGCGCGGTTCCTGGCCTGTTTGGCAGGGGACTGCTCCTGCATTCGCCCGGTATCAAAGAAACCACGAAAAACTACCGATCAAATCAACCTGATGCTAAAAGACTCCTCCAGACACCGACAGAACACGATCTAGCTACCTGGCTAATGTTGAAAATCTTGCCATCGTCAGGAGTGACACACAAGGACCTCTCGGTCAGACCTCCCGGCAGTGCAGTGACATAAGTTGATGCTCTGAGCCATCTCTCCCGGTGAAGGTGTTCGTGTGGTGCAGCAAGCAGCTCTTTGACTCCGACCCTAATGCATACGCATCTGAGAAGAAAGATTCTCTATCTCCCGTTAATCACACGTTTGCGCATGCGATGTGTAAGTGCTTTATCAGCGCGGTGCAGCTGTAGCAAAATGTGCGCGCGGGCAGTCTGCACAGGACACACATTACTACGACCGCCATGAAGATAGGCTAGTTCTTAGTTCGACTAAGAACGAAGCCTCGCGGCTCAGTTTCTGACCTAAACTGATATCATGAATATCCTTTGAATGTTTATGCTCTGAATGTTTATGCAAAGAACAGTGGAGAAAAGTTTACCGGAGGGGTATTTTTAAAAGATCTCGCTTATATTTGTTTAAATGCATAATACATGCAATTTTGTGTAGCCTTTCATAGAATAGAACATCAAGGTATTATTTTGTAACTGGTCAGTTTTTTAGATTACTTAGTCTACTTACTAGTTCGTAAAATATTTTAATGATTTTTTTAAAAAGTGGACTACAGTTGTAATTCACGCGCTCACTTGCGTTCTAATTTTGAGCACGACCACTGAAGGGCTAGAAGTCACTCACTAAGTTCGCCCCGTCACTAAATGTACTCAAGCTGCCCCCTTTTCGAAAGAGAAAGCCCCTCTTTTTGGAGCGCGCGCGCAGTGGAAGAGCGTTTCGCAGTGGAAGAGCGCAGCTCCAGCAAAAGCCGGCGGCGGGCAGCCTCCGCTGGGCCACACATTAGCAGCACAGCGCCGCGCCGCGTGGAGGCTGGCTGGCCGCGGAGGGGTAACAGTCGCAGGGGTGAAGGGGTCCGCGGGGGGGGGGGGAAGTGCCCGCGAAGGCGGAGGCGGCGGCTGCGGCCGATGCGCGCGTAATGAGCGGTCGTCGCGGGTCGTTACAAGCGGCGGCGGCGGCGGTGGCAAAGGCAGCGCTTATTGGCGGTGGTAGTTAGCGCGTAATATCGGAGAGGACGCCGCCGCCGCCACCGCCGCCGCCGCCGCCGCCGCAGCTGCCGCCCCGCCCCCGAC
The DNA here is from genome assembly GCA_038098605.1 of Gryllus longicercus. Taxonomy (NCBI): domain Eukaryota; kingdom Metazoa; phylum Arthropoda; class Insecta; order Orthoptera; family Gryllidae; genus Gryllus; species Gryllus longicercus. The sequence continues at coordinate 215,047 of JAZDUA010000183.1, read as the reverse complement.
CGCCGCGCCGCGCCACGCCGCGGCCGCCCGCCGCCCGATATTGGCGGCGCGGCAGCCCGCTGCCACCGCCGCCGCCACCCCCGCCCCCGCCGCCGGCCCCATAAAACGACGGCGCGGGAAGGCCCCGCCGCCGCCCGCAACGCGCACTGGCCCAAGCCGCGCTCCGCCGGCCAAACGCGAACAGCGCATGCGCGGGTCGCAGGGGCGGTCCAGGGGCTACAGGCAGCCAGCCTACATTAAAAAAAAAATTAAAAAAATACATGTTCATCTCTGCAGAATTAATATTTCTAACTTCGAAAGCACGCACAAACTGAAAGAAAACAACGCAGCTTCCGTCCATGTAGGTTATGATTTACGAGGATGTCGAAAAAAAATAATGAAATTTCAATTTTGACGGGAAAATGCAAATTTTTAATGGTATTCCACCTATTCTTATGCTGCGCATATCGATTATATTCTCATGCCCAGAGAGTCACTGATTACGATGCAGATGACACGCAACAGCAACCAACCAAGGAAGAGGTTGCCCATAAACATGTTTGCTATTCGCATGTTGGGTTATAGAACAGTGATTATATTTAAAATCTTCGTATGTAGTGTATATATATATATATATATATATATATATATATATATATATTGAAACATAGACTGTTTCATTATGCTAATTAGAAACATTAGCATAAGAAATTTGAGTTCATTTTGGACTGCGTAGTAGAGGCGGCAGACGCGACGGACGGCAGTGGGGAGGCCCGCCGCCGCCGCCGTCGCTGCCGCGAACACAGCGTGGGAACGACCGTTACGAACCGAGCGTGGAGCGGCAGGGGATTCAGCCGTTACGACAGTTGCGAGGAGGGAGACGGACGAGGCGGTCGCCAGGGGTCGGCGGTGGCCGAAGTGTGGCCGGAATGTGGCCGGTGAAGTAGAACGTTAGTTAATGCAAGATCTGTTGAAACAATAGTTAGGAGGCCGGAGAACTAGTATGTAGAAGAGATTAGTGTGAGCAGAACAGTAAATCGAGCTCATGCCATTTGACGCAGTGAGAACAATACCAGAACTGTGTGTTGCGAAGCCGACGCGGGCACGCGTAGTGGCCGCGTGCTAGGTAGTCATGTTAAACGGCGAATGGTAATTAGAGGAAAGTGCGACGTGCCAGCCGAAGGACCAGGAGCTGAGATTGAGGGATCCAGGAGGCCGCCAGCCGTGGCGACCACTACACCACCAGCCGCCGAATGCGCCGGGCTGCAGCGGAGGTCGGCGATACCTGCCGATGCGAGCCGTAATTCAAACAACGGAGGTATTTGTTGAGGCCCCAAGGTATGATAAAAACTCATGTTAAATCTGATCTTGGTACCAAGGCAAAGCGTATAGGTGTTATAAATCCTGTAATTAACAGATTTGGTTTGTGAATAAATCCTGTTTATGATTGTACCACATTTACTAATTAAATTTCCCAATGCTATATCGACTCCTCGTAGGGACCCATTCACGAAAAAGATACCCTCCTTTAGTAATTTCTTGCAGTGAAAGTACCGGCATTACCAGGTACGTCACAATATATATATATATATATATATATATATATATATATATATATATATATATATATATATATATATATCGTAATTCCTCTTTAGATAAAAGATTTAATTTATTGCAGAGTCATTTTATTAATTCTTTAGTAGTGTGCGTACTACATTTAGGGAAAAGATTTTGCATGGATTGTTCAGCAGCTTTGTATCTGCCGGAAATTAGTGAAATAATTTTCTTCTGTTTGTTATGGTGTCTTTGAACGCATTCAGTGTTCCCCCGGGTTCCCATCGGTGTCACTTGATTGTTCTGGCCCCTTTTCCAAACTCACTGTTCGCATTGTCAATTTATCCGCAGATGATGTTCAAAAATAAAGAAAATGAACGATGAGGTAACCAGTCTCTTCACTTTGTTGCTAACTATGAATGAGTTTAATATATATATATATATATATATATATATATATATATATATATATATATATATATATATACTCGCGAAGACTCTGGTAGTTTCCTTGACGGTCAAGGACATTCCCCAATCCCACCATGAGTTCGCTCCGTGTCAGACCGAGTAAACACGAGTATCTGGACCAACATAGGTGGCTCAGGGCATCAATTGATGTCACTGCAGGGCCTGTAACCGGGCGGCCCGGGGTTCCAGTTAGGACTATGGCAGGATTTTCGACAAACGCTACGTAGCTATGTCGAATTTAGCCTCTGTATGGAGGCGAATTCTAGCAGCCGAAACTGTCTCGTAACAAAAAAGCCACGGACCGCGAGCGCTTAATTGTTCCTCTTTTTTTCTATCCTCACCCCTTACTTACACACACACTTATATGTACTACACTACCACACATGTCGGGAGACCGGTGGGGAGTATAGAGTTTGTCGCTCCTGGGGCGGTGCTCCGTTGGTGGGTGATACCTGGTGAGGGAAACCCGGTAGCCGAGGTGAAGATCGGTGCCGGATCTTGCCAACCAGCGGGGGAAGACCTCAGCCACCTCTCGCGATACAAACTAATGACCCTAGCGGTTGACGCGCCCGGAATCACTAATCGATCAATCAACCACTTGAGAAAGGAGTTGTGGCTGCAACCCTACAATGGAGTGAAACTTGCGAAAGCACGGCTTTCGGAGCCCAAATAGGGATCTTCTAGCGGCCGCGCACCAGCCAGGACAAGCTCTAAGCTCCCGATTGCTCTTCCTGCATGTATGGTAGCGTAGTGCATGGAAGTGAGTGTGTTTAAGGAGTGAGAATAGGGCAAGGAAAAAGATGGAAAGATCGGTCGCGGTCTAGGACTCATTTTTTAGTGTACTACTCCGGCAATCGCCTGGTGTTGATCGGAGAAACCACGGAAAAACACTGATCAAGACAGCCAGCCACTAAAATTGTCCACAAGGCAGCAGTTGAATACGACCTAGCTATGTAGCTAGTGTTGAAAGTCCTGCAACTGTCGAGACTCGAGCTCTACGACCTCCCGGTCAAAACACTCCAGTGACATGAATTGATAATCTGAGCCAACTAAGCCTGTGGCGACATTGAGAAGTGGCTATTCACAACTGGTAAAGCAGTAACGTATTCCAAACGAGTATAACCCTTAAGCCGTATTTTTCCCAGTGCGGTTCTCGGATCACATTTGTTTCACTCTATGCCGGAAATGTCATTCTAGAAGAGCTCAAAATTTCAATGAGAAGAGAAAAACATTCATATCATTAATTTACGATACTTTTTGACGGAAAATTTAAAATTAGTTCATTTTACAATTTTTTTAAGTGACTGGGGTCTGATCGCACGTGAAACGTAATTGTGTTTGATTTTACCCATTGCTGCCTGGTACTCGGTGTAGGTTCAGTTGGGAGGTGAAATAAGTTGGAAAGTATTTTTTGTATGATATGAGTTCTCCACAACTAAAGAATCTTGTAATGCGAATTTCAGATGGAAAAATTACAATTTTAATAGAAGGCCACTTTATACATCTGTTTTAATTAACACTTTTTGTGCGATTTAGAAATAGTGAGAGCCTCTGAAGAGATTTTGAAACATATGATTGACACAGTTACGGTGGGAAGTAGGTCTATTATTTGCGATTTATTACTGATTTATTATATCTTGTTCATTAGAATATTGACAAGGTGTGACATAATAATTCATCTCTATCAATTAAGCCCAAAAAGAGAATGCAGATAAGGGTGCAATTTCCGACGCCAGTATTTTTCAGCTTATCTAGGTGTTACTCTTAGTCCTCCACAAACTGCTCAAATGTGTAATAATTAAAATGAATTCATTAAAAATAAATGATACAATATTTAAAGGTTATAACATCCATATTTACTTGCTGTAACGCATTCGTCAGAAAATTAATCTGACATATGTTTGTGAACGCTTCGAAAGAAGCAACGTTTAGACTTCTCGAACCCCATTTGCCAAATGTGAAGTGCATAAAAAAATTGACAACTTATTATTGTCACCAAACGTACTGAAGACGAAAGAACGTCATTTTGTAGCTGAATTCTCAAATTCGTACATCGTAAAGTGTTACATAATTGACCAACTTGTGTGCAAGTGTTGTGCAATCATAAGCGTCCTTGGATTATGTCAATGTAATCTCTTAATCTCACAACCTCCAAGCATTTATCCTTCCCATTATTGTAGTTTAAGGGGTAATTGAAAACCGTGAAAAAGTTTTTAGGTCAAGTGAAAGGGTGTAATGGCAAAAATGAACATTTAGGTCTGACGAAAGTCACAGCTCAAAATGTTTGCTACAATTCTCCTTGATAACCCAGATACCATCGTCATTTAAATAAAAAAGTGTTTTTCGCGTGTCATTTTATTCCTCCTTACACATCCGTTTGTGATGTGTACCCACGCTGCGTCATACACTTACTTTGGATAGCTCGTAAGTGTTATCCTGAGCTGATATCGCCTACTACCGTCATCTTCCAGCAACTGGAATTTTTAAATTACTAGCATTTATGTTTCATTTTGATTACATAGTATGTTCAATATTACCATATCGTTAAGGGACCTCATGTTTATTGCCCTTTTATAAATTAGTACTGATATTAACCGCGGCGAGCCGAGTGAATTGATTTCGCCTCCTTTTACTGCCGCCTTCCAGCTACTGTGCGAGTGCGTGGGCAGGGGCGGGGCGGGGGGGGGGCGGGCGGGCGCAAGGTGCAGCGGCCGGTGGGCGGGCGGGCGGGCGGGCGGGCGGGCGGCGCGCGACAGTTGGCGCGGCGGAACTCAATATCCGCGAGAAGTTGTCCGGCCGCAATAGCGCCCCCTCGCGGCCGCAGCTGGACTCGCGCTAATTCGGGCCGTTCCGCGCACGAGGCGTCGCTTCTCCCCCGCCCTCGCCGCGGCCACGCCCCCTTCTACGCCCCGCGGCGGCGGCGGCGGTGGCGCCAGCTATCTCCGCGCGCGATCGCCCCGGCGCCCGTACCCAACTTCCTTCCGTTATGAAGCGCCCCCCCCCCCGCTGACTCCTCTTCTGGCGCAGCGAAAGATCTCATGAACTGCTTCGGAGGGAATGGCGCGATACACTGGACCAACATGGACCGCGAGACGCAGGGCCACATATGCCATCTATTGGTGAAGCGCGTAGAAAAAATCCTTCTCTGCGCATGATCTAAAATTTTGACTGACAGCTCTGCACTGCCCTTCGTTGCAGAGTGCAAAGAAGCCACACACCGTATCTGCCTGCGCTCAGAGATCCTGGAGTGACAGATGGTTACCCGGCGACGTCGCAAGAGAAGCCCAGCTCCTAAGCCCAAATCACTCTTTAGTCGATATATCTAGATTTCGATTAGATTTATTCCGTCAAAAAAAAAAAAACAGTAACAACTCTATGTGACAAAGGGAGGAAAAGATTATCTGCGCACGTTTTAGTGACTTACAGAATCCCTTCCCGTCACTTTAAATATAAATAGATGAAAGATGCGTGAAAGTTTAACATAAATAAATAAAATTAATAAATAAATTTTAATTAATTAATTAATTAATTAATTAAAATAAATAAACTAATAAATAAAAAATAAATTAATTAATAAATAAAAAATAAATTAATTAATAAATAAAAATAAATTAATTAATAAATAAAAAATAAATAAATAAATTTAAAAAATCACATGATTAGCAATACTGAAAAATAGTCATTTTCGTTTCTGTGTTATAGAAAACTTATTTACATCGGTACACGAATTGAAAGTATGATTTTTCCGCATTGCTAACAAAATAGCAACTCGCCCTTACCTCTACTCCTGCCACTACAAGCAAAAGGAGTGTTCAACAAAACGTGCTCATAGCGAAGCTACATTTACGTCCAGAAGCAAAACAAGGGGCCATCGCAGTATTTGCTAAATGTATGAGGGAAACTGAACAAAAACCTGATCGAGATAGGGTTATTGACTCGGAAGCTGAAGTACATTATTTGTTACGAGCATATTAAGTCTTTTTAAAATAGTTATACAATATAGATGTAAACTAATTCTTTATATACTTTCGTATCACTATTTTGTTAAAATAAACATTTTTCTTGTTGATGTGTCTCTAATTGTGTAAAACCAGATATACAGCAGAAAAGATTTTACTTTTAACTTAAATTTGTGAACCGACTTCAGTTCTTTAATGTCATCTACTAATTCGTTGTAATGTAACTTACATGTACGTATTGTATGTGGATTTCTGATAGCGAACTGTTGATACTGGCATTTGATGAACGTGATTTCTACGCAGTGTTGTAATTATAAATATCAGTGCTGCATGAAAATATGTTACCTGCGATAAGTAAGTCAGTTTTGACAAATATTACAGTTTCTTAAATAAATAGGAAAGGCAATGTTAATATTCCAAGCTCAATGAAGAGAGGTTTGCAGGGATCACGCGGATGGCATTTTTTCATTATTCGAATAATTTTCTTTTGCATGCTAAAGGTCTGCTCACTAATTGATGCGCTTCCCCATCAATAGTATGCCGTATCTCAGCCGAGAATGCACAGTTTCAAAATACACGCAACGAGCTGCATGAAGGCTGGCAGAATTTGAAAGATTTGTGAATTGCATAACATAATGAACTTCATTTAGTGTTTGATTCTGTTAAATGTACATTTCATTTGAGGTTTTACTGAATTTATTAGTTGCTTACTACACTGTTATCTACACTCGCTTACTACTTGATGTTTACTATTTGTGAACACGTAAACACCAGCAGGATTCTCAGGTTACGTTATATTTATGGCTTTTAATTAACGCGTTACACGCACGTAATTAAAAACAATCGCACTGAGAGAGGTGGCTTTTTTAACACACTGTTATCAAAGTGAAGATGTTTTCGTCGTCATCAATATTTCTCCATCCTCGGTTTCGACGTACTTAAGTACCAGAGAAACTATTTTAATGCGTATGTAAAATAATGTAATTTAAGTATAAGTGCGCTAACAATAATTTTATCATGCATTCTGTAATCATCCTCATCTATTATTGTTTATTTATATTTACTAAACCAGTATTTTCGAATCTCACTTTTTTAACCGTAACACACAGTTTGCTTTTCTCCCAAACTCCCTTCCCAAACATTTCAGAGCAGCTATGCAAATTGCATCACACAAATGTAGCAAGTTAGATGGGGAGTTAAACCGACTAAGGTTCCCGGGTAAGATATAATCAAGGCTCGTATTCTGACAACTTCTGACAACAACAATAAATTCTTTAAAAATTACTAATAATACCTATTATTACTTTTTTAATTTAAAAATAACCTATTATTTAAATAAAATGACTCAGAAATAAGAGGAAAACGACCAATAGACTTAAAAATAAGGTGAAAATGACTTAACTTTTTTTAAAATACTCCAAAATTTGAATGAAAAGTTGTACTTATTTAACGAATTTTTCAATTTTAAATAAAATTTATTTAGATAAAATTACATTTAATATAAAGTCTTTATTTAAGAAGAAAATGTAATCCTTAGCTCCGATCTTTTAACTATCAGTTTTAAAAGCACTATACTAGTTAATTTCGTGATACAAAAAACAACTGTTTTTGTGTGCCATTGTAGATTCATGAAACATTGAGTAGCAAAAAACAAAAAGGAAACAAAATGCATAAAAATTACAAAAAATAACTTAAATTTTTTAAATCTAAAAATTGCCAAAAATGCCTAAAAATCACCAAATAACTGTACATTTCTATCACCTACATGTCATGATAAACATTTATTTTCAAGGTAGGTACATCTAGAATGCACCGACGAAAAGAAGACATGCCATCAGAATCCGACCCCTGGTTATAACAATGTAAAAATAACAATGATTGTATGTTAGCGAATTCCCAGAAGTAAACGCCGCTAGAAATCAAAGTGTATTATGAATAAAGAACAAAACAATATTTATGAGTAGACACACGTTGGTGCGCATACCAGGTTAAAAAAAAATCACATGCTACTTATGATGCAGCTGACACATCGGAAAGATTTTCAGAACGACTATGTATATTTGTGGTTGGAAACCGAAAGTGGAATTTTCTAAATTTATCTCAGCAAGTTATAAGAAATGTTTAAATATGTATTTTCATTTATAGTTCTTCTCTCATTAATATACACAGTTGTACACATACAATGATCCCTACAACATTTCAGCTTCATGAATAGAACCAGACTAATTGTAGTTGCATTTTCTTTAGTTTGATTTTTAAAATGTATACGGGGGAAAATGGCCGGTCACTCACCAGCAGACCGAGACGTGTCGAATGCTGCTCCAAGTCGTGGACCGGAAGGGATCGATTAACCTTAAGTGACCCACTGAAGGACATAACACACGCAGATTACCCGATTTACGATTACCAGAATGAGAGGAAAGTATTCTGGTTCCCTTTGATGATGTGAGATAAAATTTGAACCCGAATTGCTTTTGGAAAGCATAACCCCGCTCGCACTTCTCTTAAAACATTCTGGCGTATTAATCACGATCTTTAATTGTTTTTTATAATTGTTGTTATTTAATAAATGTGTATTTCGATTACTTAACGGTTATTCATGAGATTGAATAATTAAAAAAATATTCTTAGTTTTCTAATCCCTGTAAAGATTGAATTATTTGTTATTGCTAAACTGATTTTTCATTAATTGAGTATGTATAGCGCCTTCAATAATGAAATTGGTATTTATATATTTTTTGCATTTATTAACACGTTTAATCTGGTAAATAAATCTATCTCCAGGCGTCTAACACAAAACAAAGAAACGGTTTTATAACAGTCCCTCTCCGTCCCCGCTTCCTCATCCACACCTCATCTGCACCCCATCGCTTCCGACCTCATACGCGTCCCCTCTCGCACCTCTGTTTCTACCTCCGTCACTATCAGCCCTGGCATCAGAACTCGCTTCCGTCCCCGCTGTCGCCCTCGCAACCCCTTGCTTCCGCCTCGCCCTGACCTCAACCCTACCATTGCCCGCAACCACGCATCCGCCTTCGAATCCGCCCCCTCTTGGGCTTCCGCCACCTCCAGAAGAGGAAGTGGTTACGTTCAGTGGTACAATAATGTACCGAAGAGTTTCATCCTCAACCAAATTAACCAAAGATTCTGACATTCTTTGTGATTTGTTGACAATAAAATACGTGTATACACATGAAAGTTTTCTTAGTATGCTTATTCATTATAATTTTATTAATAATTAATTTATTCATAATGTATTAATTATATTAAATAAAATCACATTTATTTACACATCGCCTCCATGGTTTTATACACACAATGTTTTGATCACATTCAAACAAATAATGCACTCTTGGTAACCAACACCATCAATCTAAACAACGAGAGTGACGTTCCGAGATGGCAAAAAAGGAACGTAAGGGATAAATATAGTACTAGTGAAAAATTGCTAAGCAATAGTAACAGCCATGCAAGCTACTTCACAAAGATACCGGTAGGTGAAAAGGTTAAATAATACGATTTCCATAGGAAAAATCTCCAACACGTTAGTAAGTAGTATTTAGCGTTGAAACAAAATAAGTTACTTGAAATTTAGAGATAATTATTTTTTAGTTATACTTCTTTCCAGCTGAAGTGTTACTTTGAGACATGTACGTGGTTCAATTAGAATTGTGTGGGTTTTCTAGATTCATTTCGCGACTGTTAGAGAGTGATTGTTTAGTGATTCCGAGTGCGAAAACTGCTAAGATCATTACTCCCGTAAGTTTAGTGCATTTTTACGCGAGAAGAGGCAGTGATCGTTCCCCGCTGGATGGCGAGATCCGGTGCCGACCTACTTGTCGGGTTGCAGGGTTATCCCTAACCAGGTACCTCCCACCAGAGGGACACCGCCCCAGCCGGGACAAGCTCCAAGCTTCCGGCGGTTTCCCGGTATGTGAGGTAGTGAAGTGCAATAAAGTGTACGTTTGTGTGTGTATGTGTATGTAAAGGGGCGAGGAAAGGACAAGGAAGAATAAACAAATATCGCGCGCGTTGCGGTTGTTAGGGTACTGCTCCGGCATTCGCCTGGCGTTGATCGGAAAAAACACGGGAAACTCCCGATCGGAGCAGCCGGTCGCAAGAATTCTTCTCTAGCCAGCTTAATTCGACACGGATATGTAGCTAGTGTCGCGACTGCTAGGGGATTAGTGATTCCATTCAACTCTCATGCGACGTTACACGCGAGCAAGACTATTTCCATTCCAAGACTGGATCTTCGAGACCGGGCTCTTCAGCCCGGTCCGGCACACAGCATCAACAGAGAAAGTCCACGCAATTATCACTCGGGCGGCGGTTTGCGCGCGTCGCTCCGCCCACGCAGTCGCCGCTTTACGGGCGCCTCCGCGCAGTCATTAGCTTTCACACCCACGCGGCCTCGCGGCGGGGCGGGGCGGGGCGGGGCCCACCGAGCGAAATAATAACCGGAGCCCCTGAAATAAACCCTCGAGATAACTCAAAAAGCGTCGGAAGTGCTCGGGGGCGGACGCTAAGCCTCCATATGTAAACGAGATAATCATTTAGTACTTAAGAGGGGCCCTGGCCAGGGACGCCCATTTGCAGAGTCAATAAAAACAAGCGCGGCGCAAGGGAACCCTTGGAGCTGCCGGATTTGCAAGAAGAGGAGGCGGCGGCGGCGGCGGTGCGGTGGAACGAGGCTGCAGGCCGAGGGGAAATTCCAGTGGTCGAGGCGGTGCGGGCGATTGTGAAATAAGCGAAATTAAGGAAAGATGTGAGTCAAGATATTGTCGGAGCTAGGGAATGAAGATCGTCTGGGAGGAAAATAAAACTACGAATGCGTAGACCAAGAGTGTGCAGAGGAGTTACTTTAAGAAAGGACGGCTTTAAAAGGTCTGGAAACAAATGAACGTTGTGATGGGCGATGTTATTGCGAGAGATAGTGATGAAGCCATTTACAAATGTGCAAACTGTAAACGAAAGGACTGACAAAATTATTGCATGGACGTATCTTCCTTGCGTACCCAGCAGTGCTTAGCCAGTAGCTGTCAAAATGGTTCCCTCTTATAGTTATCTTTCTATATACTAGAAAGAATGGAAGTGAATAGAACGTACACCCAGAAGAGAAAAGATGATGCTGCGATTTCCAGTCATATATTTTTCATCATTAGCTCTCTTGATAACTTCGCAGCCCTCTTTGGGATGTTTGATAGTGCCGTTCACCTCATTACCCTACTATGGCTTCTATCCATTTAGTCTACAAACTATTTAGTCAATTCGGAATGACCTACTACGACCAGAAAATAATGGCCAAACTTTGAAAAGCACATTAACACAATCTCAGGAAAAAGTCATGCAAACGACCACACCAGCTTCCCTCGGATGGATCGATCATCTACATGTGACAGGTTCAGTACGAATAAACATGAGCGGGAAGAGAGCGAACAAAGTGTAATTGTCAAGTTGCCCTTAAGCATCAGGATCCAACAGAATAATAAAGACTGAACACAAGTTGCTAGTGTTACATGGTTCTATGCGCATAGGATATATATGGCTGCACGCAGAATACTGGTACTCTGGCTGCTTGCTATCGTTTGACAAATATGTACTGTAACAAATCAGTGCTACTGTTGAAAAGGTGACTAGATGACTGAATGAAACTTTGATACTAATTTCCTCGATTGATTAATTGATTTTATAGTGATTCTGGGCACATCTAGTGCTAAGGTCATAAATCCCTTAAGTTTATTACATGTCTTTTATCGCGGGAGGTGGCGGTGATACTTCTCTGCTGGATAGCGAGATCCGACGCCGGCCTCCTCGAAGGTCTGCGAGGATGTTTTTCAACCAGTTCTCTCTCATCAATTTGCCACCGCCCCAGTCGGGATAAGCTCAAAGCTACGGACTGGTCTCCCGGCAAGTAGGGTAGGACAATGTAGGGTATGTGCGAGTGGGTAAGTAAGGGAGGATGTATGGACAAGGAAAAGAAAGGAAAGATCGCCCACGGTCGGCGCCCCGTTTGTTAGGTGCTGCTCCGACATTCGTCTGCTGTTGATCGGAGAAACCACGGAAAAATACCGATCAGAGAAGCAAACCGCTGAAATACAGAGGCTGAATTCGATTCAGCTCTCTAGCCAGTGTCGAAAATCCTACTACCGGCGGGAGTGGAACCTTAGTACCTGTCACCGCTGTGACATCAATTGAGCCACCTTTGCCGGTACCAATTCATACGAAGGCCTGAAATGTAAGTTGGAATGTGTAATTCGAAAGGGTCGAGGTACCACGCGAGCGGAGAGGGGCCTGGAGGGGGGCGTGGCGGCCAGCGGGGGGGGGGGGGGGAGGTGGGCGCTTAATCCGCACCGCGGCGAAGACAGCTCGGCCGCGCGCCGCCGCCCGCTTTAATTGCGCGGGTGGCTAAAGCGCGGTGTCTTTGCGGGGCTTTGCGCCCTGCGCTGCGGCCATTACGCGGGGTTAGCGACTTAGCGGCGGCGGCGGCGGCGGGGCGGGGGCGGAGACAGAGGCGGGGGCGGGGGTGGCTCTTTGCAGCGTCCGCGTGACCGGCCACAGCAACCCCCCTTGCCCGCCGCCCCGCTCAGCCAACCACATCTACTGGAAAGGGAACTCCTTCGGAAGCCTTTAAATGCTCGCCCGCCGGCCGTACGTTTCTGTTGAAGCTGTTTGACTACGCGGAGAGCAGTTTCTGAAAGTCATTTAAATGCCCGCACGCCTCACTCAACATATGCGTGGGAAGCGCGAGTTTTCTTTGATTGTGTAGGAAGAATTTTGTAAGGAGTGAGTTGTTAAAATGGTTGTTTGTTGAGTGTCTTCATCAAACTATTGCTAAACCAATGGCATACCTAATTACTCGTTTAGAATATTATTGCAAAACGAATATACAATTCTATAAAGTGATCATTAGGGTTATTCGAATAGTTTTAATAAGATTTTTTTATATATTTAGAGTCGTATTAAACTTTTTCATTGATAAATCATATCATCCATGTTTCATTTTCAATTTCAGTCTTTTTCTAGAGCAATGTGTCAAAGGGTTGGAGTATTTGGTGTTAGCAGCGCACATTACGAATGTAAACGAATACAAAGAATATAGACATTATACCTCGTTGTTTGTTAGGTGGTTTTTTTTGTGATACAGCACTTTACATAATCACAAATTTACAACTGTTGGAGTCTCATCAACTTTAATTTATTGATGAATAAACATAATCATTAATAAGCAATATTTAAATAGAATCAACTAAGAGTTAAATACTGAGAATGATTTTATTTATTAAATTTATTTTCGTTTGAAGTTACATTATTTCAGATAGTTCATTTATTTCAATAATTTCTTTCTTATATCTTTTGAAACATGGTTTTTATAATATTTAATGTACTTTAGATGAATGTTACAGAAATCAGAAATACAGGCAAATAAGTGATATAAAATATAGTGATATATTCTTCTATTCTATTACAACTTCACATTTAGTTTGACAACCAGAAATCTTATTCATTATCGTGAAGTATTTAGTAGTTAATTTTCCAACAACGTTAAAGTTTCCAATAAAAGAAGAATCTTTCCCAATCTGACCGATATTGATAAATAAGGACTGATTTTATATCCGAGAGAATATATCTTTCCTTGGATTTTTATGACTTCATTCCATTGCTGTGAGTAGGAACTAAAGATAACGAAACTAAAAAATACAATACGTAAGGAAATAAAATTTTATAACAATAAATAATAACAAAACCTTGTAAGCACATTGGGTAATTGAAGTGGCTTTTCAGTTATGAGAGCTGTCATAGTAATTTTACCTACAAAGTTTCTCGTAATTTTGATCATAATAAGACAAAATATTTCATCACATTAATGTGACTTTTTCAATGTGGGAACGCCTGTCAGCTTCGTGACATTTTGCGCTAATGTGCTCGAGAACAGAATAACAAATAACTATCTGATTACGATACGGTGCATTATGTTAGGTGATGACATATGACAAAGCCGCCAATCCACGAAATCAGCCGCTTTTTTCACGGTCGTTGTGCGCGCCGTGGCAGCGGACGCGATGATAAAAGTCGTCCGGCCGTCACCCGCACTTCCGCTGCGGTGGCAGGCGATCGCATCTCGAGGGGGGGAGGCGGAGCGAGGTGACGGCGTCGGGACGCCCTTTCCCACGCGCCCAGCTGCGCGTCGCGACGCCACCCGCGGCCCTCCGACGCTTCCGGGCGCCCGCACCTCGCGCCCCGCACCCTATCCGCCCCCGCCCCCTCCCCCGCCACGGCCCGCGCTCGCCCACCGGCCCGGAAACGGACCCGCTATCGCCGGAAGAGCGGGCGGCCCTGCAGAAAATTTATGGCGGCGCGCTGCGCGGGACAGAACCAAGCACCGCCCGGCAGGGCAGCCACCACTCGGGCCACCCCGTCCAATCCGGCCACGCCGCCTGACCCTACGTACCACGGCCCGCCCTCCACGGGGCTCACGGCTGCACGCACACCGCACTACACCGCATTGCTCTCAGTCACCACCGCTGTGTACTATGCCACGCACCACCACTCTCCCCCTTGCGGCTCAGCCACCGCGACGCGTCGCCCGGGCATACCTCCACGCACGCATAACTGCTTAGGTGGCTCAGGGCATCAACGGATGTCACTGCAGGGCCTAAGACTGGGTAGTCCTAGGGTTCAAGTCCCCACGGCGGCAGGATTTTCGACACTAGCCATACAGATGGGTCGCACTCAGGGGTTCTGCTCGGTAACTTTCCGTGGTTTCTGCGCTCAACACCAGGTGAATGGCGGAGCCGTACCTTAACAAAAGAGCCACGCACCTCGCGTGATCTTTCGTTTCTTTTCCTTGACGTATTCCCCCCCCCCGCCCCCCGCCGCCGCCGCGCCGCGTCAATTTTGTAGTTTTGAAATGTTTTTCAATTTTTGAAAATACGAGTTCGCCAAAAATAGGACTAGCACATTATCTCTTATTCTTCGTACCTTCATTCATAGAATATTTATAGAAAAAATTGGTGCAATTTTAGAAAAAAATGTTTTAAACGAATAATAAATGGCCTATATTTTGCGCAAAATTACGCAAAAAATACTCATATTTTCGAAGAATTATTCATTTATTTCCTTATTTATTCATTTGTTAATTCATTCCACATATTTTTATATACCAGTACAATATGTCATACGGACATAAAATAGTTTGGAAAGGGGCCGAGAAATGTCTGTTCCCCTTTCTGGTTTTGTGCCAGGCATCTTCACTACTATGACTTCCCTTCTCCACTCAAATATTCCCTATTAAAGACGCAACTTCGTGATTGCACATGAGAAAATGCAATGGTTATATTTGACCAAGAGTCTGCCATAAAAATGTTCTCAGTTTACATATTTTTATAAGTTTTTCAAAAAATATAAATTAAATTTTCCAATAAAATCCCGAATAAACTTTTAAAGCGTACTTTTATATGAAAATAACTAAGTTAAGAAATTCGATTTAAATGTAGCGATTCGTAAATCCTCACGGATTTCGCTCCTCGGCAGCTGCGCGGCTTGACTGACGTGCGGGGGCGTGTGAGCGCAGAGGCCCCGAGGGCAGACTGGCGGGCAGGGACGAAAGTGCGAACGCGGGCGGCGAGGCATTGGGAAAGCGACATGATGTAGACGTGACGTAGGAGGAGGCGTGCGCGGAGGTGTGAGGGGAGTCACGGGAGGATGCATGGGCGCAGTCGTGGGCGGAGTCGTGTGTGGAATCGTGGGCGAGGTCGCGGGCGGAGTCGTGGGTGGTGTCGTGGGCGGATTCGAGGGCGGAGTAGTGGACGGAGGCGTGGGTGAAGTCGTAGGCGGAGTCGTAGGCAGAGTCGTGGACGGAGTCGTGGGCGGAGTCGTGGGCGGAGTCGTGGGCAGAGTCGTGGACGGAGGCGTGGGTGGAATCGTGGGCGGATTCGAGGGTGGAGTAGTGGGCGGAGGCGTGGGTGAAGTCGTAGGCGGAGTCGCAGGCAGAGTCGTGGACGGAGTCGTGGGCGGAGTCGTTGGCGGAGTCGTAGGCGGAGTCGTAGGAGGCGTGGGCGGAGTCGTGGACGGAGTCGTGGACGGAGTCGTGGACGGAGTCGTGGGCGGAGTCGTAGGCGGAGGCGTGGGCGGAGTCGTGGGTGAAGTCGTAGGCGGAGTCGTGGACGGAGTCGTGGGCGGAGTCGTAGGCGGGGTCGTGGGCGGAGGCGTGGGCGGAGGCGTGGGCGGAGGCGTGGGCGGAGTCGTGGGCGGAGTCGAGGGCAGAGGCGTGGGCGGAGACGTGGGCGGAGACAAGGACGGAGGCGCGGGCGGGGCCCAGGCGGGGGCGCGGGCGGATGCGAGGGCGGAGGGGTGGGAGAAGGGGTGGGTGGAGGTGTGGGCGTGCGCGTGGGCGGAGGCGTGGGTGAATTCGTAAACGGAGGGGTAGGCTGAATAGATATGGATAGAATGGCGATATCGATATGGATAGAAGCGTGAGAGCAAGCGAGTGGAGGCGTACGCGATGGCCTAGGGGAGGCGAGCGCGCAATCGAAGGCGGAGGCGGAGGCGTGGGCGGAGGCATGAACGAGGGCGGATGTGCAGCCTGGGTCAGGAGCGGAGACGGAAACGGGGCCGACAGTGCGCTCCGAACGCCTCCCGGCCTGGCGTTCCGCGCGCAAAGACCTAAAACGCAATTGCATTAATTGGAGGGAATTTTTAATTCATTAGGCTGCTGCGGGCGCTCGCCCACCCGCGTACGTGATCTCCCGCTCCGCCACCTGGCGTAAATCTCCCGCTCCTCTCCCTGCACACAGCGCCGCACAATGGGGCAGAGGACGGAGGAACCAGGAGGAAAATGAAGCGATGATGTTGAACGCTTTCTCTCTCAGCGTGGGTACAGGTACCGGCTGAAAATTTTATGACCTCCCCTTTTCCCTCTTGTATTATCAGAAATTGTTTGCTTTTGCTTCCCACAGAATGAAAGATGGTAAGGTGAGTGATATAATTGTCCGTATACATGCAGTTGCTTCGCTGAATTCATGATTGGTTGGTTTATTGTTTGCTTCTCTGCATGTCAAATGATATGGTCATTAGATCCGTCATGGTAGAAAGGGGATCACCCGGCAGGAGGCGGTTATCATCCTAGCTGGATCACGAGATCCGGCGCTGACCTATACGTCCCCTTGTGTGTGGGGGTTTTCCCAACACGATATCTCCCACCCGTGATGCACCGTCCCAGCCGGGAGAGGAGTAAGTTCCCATCTGACCTGCCGGGATGTGTGGTAGTGTAATGCATATAAGTGTTAGTGAGTTGGTAAGGGAAGATCGTTGATCAAAGAAGAGAAATGAAAGATCGCGCGCGCACCGTTGCCTTTTGGTTAGGGTATTGGTACGGCATTTGCCTGATATTGATAGTAAAAACACGGAAAACTGCCGATCAGAGCAGCTAGGTGTTAAAATTCTCCTATAAACAGTGAAAGAATTTGACCTCATTCCATTATCAGTATCAAAATCTGCCATCCTCGGGTCACTGGGACTTCCGTACTGAGTCGCTGCAGAGACAGGCTGAGACTATCACTGAGCAAAGACAGCCTGTGAACGATCGCAAGAGGTTAATCATTGTGGATGTGGATGTGAATAGTGTTCAAATGAGATACGTTGTGGGAAGCCAGCACATGATGAAACCCTTAAGGAATTGTAAACCCTTTGAGAGATTTGACACCTAGTATTTGAACATTGTGTTAGCGCGGCCTACAAAAACGACAATTAAGATATTTCACAATGGAAAATTTTCTGACATTTACTTTAACTGTATGTTCTCAGTGGATTCCCACATTTTCGACATCCCCAGCCTGGACAAGTTCAAAGCTATATACCGACACCCTGACATGAAAGGTGTAATGAAGCGTAATGCACGAATGCGTCCGGGTGTATACATGATGATGATAGGACAAGGAAGAAGGAATTATCGCGCGCGGTCCGGGTCCCGTTTGTTAAGGTACCGCTCTGGTATTTTTCTGTTAATGATCGGAGATCAGAGCAAGCAGCCGCTAGAATTCCTCTCCAGACTTACTAATGGCGAAAATCCTCCACCGTCAGGTATCGAAACCGAGGCTCTCCTGGTCAGTGAAGCTGCAGAGGGCGTGTTGCTGCTGAGCTATCGCACCAAGTTTAGACGTCGTGCTATTCGAGACATCGTGTTTCCAACTTCTAGCATATTATTTCAAGATTTGTAAAATTTTCAAGATTGGTTCTACAAATGATGTACTGCACAAATAATATTAGCAAATGAAATACCAGTTTACTCTTCTCTGATTCTTGACACCACATACGGGTAGCTAGTGGGTAAATATGTACCACGAGAGTGATTAATAATGAAAGATGTGTTGTTATTGGCTAGGCAAGTGCTCTAAAAGAATCTTCCAGAAAGCGCTTGGAATCCAAAATGGAGTTTAAAAACCGAATTGACCAATTGGATATTTTAACAATCGAAAAAAAGATACACAAGAATTGTTGTTTTATTACATTTAATACTATAAAATACTATTTATGTGCTCTTCCGGTTGAGATTGTACATGATTTGTTTAAGTGTACGTACAACTTCCCTACTACTACTACTCAATTACAAATACCCAACAGTTACTCATTCAACGAATTTGTATGTTGCTTAATCTATAAATCTAGTATTGCACATTCATCTTTCGAAATGAACGGGTTCAAATGATTTCTTATCACACTTTCTTATCAACACAGTTCGTAAAAAATATTAAGAAATATTTGGAGCCGTTTTGAAGATAATGGTGTTTTTAGTTTGTAATATTGCCCATGTTTCATTGAAAATTACAAAACAACTGCTAAAATAAAAAATATCTGACATAAATAAAGAACGAATTATGGAGAACAAATTTCTTGGCGAAAAAATCGCCATCTACAATATTATAACTGTTGGACGATGCCGAAAATTTTTCAAACTTCGCAAATTTAGAATACTCAGGTTGAAAAGTGAAAATCGGTCTTTGGAAATAGGCTCTACCATTTTAACAAGTGTACTAACGAAATACCCGGGCTTTATTCATGTTCAATCCTCATGAAATGGAAAACACTAATGTGCTTAAGATTATTATTTTGAACGTAATCGGTTCAAATTAGGATAATAAACTTTTCTTTCATTTCATTTTATGATACATTGCTAACAAGTGAAAAATGTTTATCTTAAGTACTGCTACTGGCCTCTAGAAAACATTAGATACTAGTTCTGCTGCACCGCTGCTGGACTCTGGCGGGATATGTTATGAACCACGTGCACTTAAGGAGAGGCCAAAACTGATATCCAATATAAAATCTCCCAACACATTATTTAAATCTTTTTTTTTTGTATTAATGTCGTATTCATTTCTATCCTTTCGCAAAAACAGCTGCCGAAATTCTGAAGAAGAGCCTGTAAACATTCATATACTTTCTTTGTGATATCGATTTCGGTTACATGTCATTGAATTTACCTTTATTACTACAGGTTTCACTCTATTCTTTCAAGAAATTTAAAGAAAAAATAAAGCCAATTTTGAGAACATTTAGAAAATATTCCAAGAGCTTCGTGATAATTACCCAAAAACATTAAAAGAACGTTTTTCAAAATCGCAGTGCTTTGAGCCGACCCACATCTGGGGGTATTCATTGGACTGTGAAGTATTCATTTTGAGACAAATCTTACGTTTTTTTGGCACTAGTGTTGTTCGTAGTCGGACACAGGCAGACGTAGGACAGACAGATGTACAAACGTTTTGATGAAAAAAAAAAAAAATACAAAACATTTTTTCAGTATGAGGGAACCTCAAAACGTGTATTTCGGTTGAAATCCCGAAATCGATTTTCCTCAGTGTTACGTAACTTTCTCTACACTAGGCATATTCGTACTCGTACTCGTATATACGTACGTATATGATAAAGTAAAAAGGCCGCCCCGAAGGTCCACCGCTTGCGGGTGACCGGGCCTTAGGGGAGAGCGAGCGGCAGACAGCGGTCGGTGGGCGGCGCGGCGGTCGGCCGGGGCTCAGCGGTCGGATCACCCGCGGTCGGCGCTCGTCCGCCGTTAATTGGCGGCGACGGGGCGGCGGCGGCGGCGGCGGTCAGCGGGCGGCCGCCCCCAATTGCCTCTCTGTCGGCGGGCGTAACATTTCACTTAGCACCTCCGCGCGGCGGCGGCAGCGGGCGCGGCTGAGTTATGTGCGGGGGCGGCGGGTCGGCGGCCCGGTCGCGTCGCCCTCGCCGCCGCCCCCGCCGCCCACGCCGCCCCCGGAGGCGGGCGCATACAAATCGAAGGGCGGCGCAATGGATGGGGGTCAACAGCTTGCTGACCGTCCGCCCGATCCCTCCGCCACTTCATATCCGGAGGGGCGCCCTCCTGGCCGTAATCCCTCCCCGCCCCCGCTCCGCCCCCCTCCCCGCCGCAGCGCCGCGCCTGCGCCGCCGCTCCTTCCTCCGTCGTCTTCCTCTTCCTCCCTCTTCCTTTACCTTCCCCTGCCTCCGCGCCCACCAACAATATAAATTTCCCGATATTCGCCTTCCGTGTCATTTGGAATGGGGCAGTTTTCCCCCACGAAACCTAATGGTTATTGCCTTTCTCGGGCGGACATATTGCGCTCTATCTGCCGCAGTGTGTGCCGGCTATACATCAAGACGCCGATATGGCCGCTCGGAGCCGCGGCGCGGCAAGTCGGCAGGGGTGGAGCGAGGGAGGGGGGAAGGAAGGGGGGGAAATGGGCGAAACGGCGGCGGAGGCGGTCGACGATCCCGCCCGCTGCGCCGCCCCTCCGCCCTACCCCCCTCCGCCGCCGGCGCCATCGCCGTCGAGGTGCAGAGCGGAATGAAAGAACGCGAGATTATTTTGAGAGCCTGTAACGCTGTCGTCCCGGCCAAGTTATCGCTCGCTTATGGACGTCTTAACGCCGAGTTACGGGGCCCGGCCGCCCTTTATGTTGACTGCGGGCTACGGTGCCCTCCCCGCCCCCGCCCGGCCTCGCCACGCCCCGCACGTCTTTATCCGGCGCCCGGAGGCGGTCGCCGCCGCCGCCGCCGCCGCCGCCGCCCTCGGCCCGAGCAACTCCCGTGCTCGGTTCCGCTCCGCGCTGCTCCGCGCTGCGCCGCGCTGCTCGGCGCCGAGCCGCGCGTTCCAGAAGTTTCCACCCGGAATTCGGCGAGCCGAGAATTTATGCCCCAATAACCCGTGCCCCATTCTGTTTCCTCGGATATCTGCGGAGAGCCTCCCGCACTTCATTACTCGCGTGCTTGATTTATCCGAGCGCGTCGCGCCTTAGAGCGCCAGTCACTCCCCCGAGCCGAGAGCGGGCGGGCGGGCGGGCGGGCGGTCGTTTGCCTAACGGCGCGCGGAGCTACCGGGCAGGAGACGACCGCCCGCCCGCCCGCCCGTCCGCCCGCCCGCGCGACGCCGCGACGCCCGAAAGTAACATAAACACTCTTCTTTACGGCGGCGGTCGCTTCGACCCTCGATAAAATTGATTGCCGCCAGAGCGACTGTTCGCTCGTAAACGTGCCGAATGGGGGGTGGCGGCGACTGTTCGGGGCGGAAGTGACGGGCGAACACGGGGGCGGCGGGCGGGGCGGGGCGGGGCGGGGCGGGGCGGGGGCGCCGGGCGAAGGTATTGCTTGCGCCAGACGTTTAGAGTTCCCTAGTTCTACGCACGGCCAGACCCGACGCGGCTGCGAAGTGATGCGGCTCTGCGCCGCGTCTGCTGCGGATAGTGATTGCGCTCGAATATTGATTGTTCTTGCAACTCGGACGAGCAAATGAGGAACAGCTAATGACATGCCCCGAAATAATAGTTCCAGTAATAAGTTGAATTATTATATCAATTAGAATGCTCTAGAATGGAATTCAATTACAACGGTCAAATTTGCACTGAAACTATATACTTTTACTATAGCAAGGTTTTTATTATGTTTTTTTATTAATGTCAACACAATCTTGAACTATTATGGCACTTAAAATATGTTTAAGTGAGAAAAAACATCAATATTTCTATATCAATTAAATCAAGGGGAGATGTAAAGATCGCGCATTGTCCGTGGCTGTCTTTTAAAAAACTGCTCCGTTACTATTGGTTTTGATAGGATACACCATGAAAATGTCCAATCTAAGCAGCCGGTCACTAAAATTCGTCTCCAGACAGCGGTTGAATTTCACCCAGCAATGTAGAAGCTACCATCGAAAAACCGATGCACACAGGACCCTTGGCGGGACCCAACGAACCCGCAGAGCTAACAATAAACTATCCTATCCGATATGCAAGAGAGGTACGTGTAGACGTAGACGTGTGGGACGGAGCAGGAGCTAATGAGGGGGGGGGGGGACAGGTCACAGTGGTGTCACATCTCGTGGGCTTGGGTGGCAGTGGGGGGGGGGGGGAGCACTCGCGGTGGCGTCGAGTTGGCGGCGTAAAGGAGTGCTGGCTTGGCGGTTGCATGGAGTGGGGCAGCTGTGTTGCGGGGCGGGGGTTGCCTAGGTGCATGGAGTGGGACAGAGGTGCTGCCCGGCGGGGCGGGGCGGGGTGGGGCGGAGTGGGGCGGGGCGGGGAGGGGAGGGGCAGGGCAGGGAGGGGAGGAGTGGTGGTGCGGGGGGTGAGGTGGAGGGCGGGGGGCGGGGGAGGGCACCCAGACGAAGCATTGGGTTGGCGTAGCCCCCTTGGCGCCCTAGGAAAGAGGACTCAGCGACACAATTCCTCTTGCAGGTGTCTTAAAACCAAATACGCTCACGATTTCTCAAACACAAAGTCAGACCTCCATAAATATTCATCCGCATTAATTCCCAACACATAAAATATGAACTTCCCACTATTATGTTCAAAGACGACATGCAAGTATAAATTTCATATCAGTTGAAATGAATTTTAAAATTATTCAGCCTATAACAACAGCCTATAACAATCCGCACTGACGATTAACGTGAGAATATCTTGCATATAATTAGTATTTTTACACATTAACACGTCTACTGAAATTATTATAAATTCATATTTTTCTCTCCAACTGTATAAGTAATAAATTCACTCTAAATATTATATAAATGATATTACTTTTAAAACTGGTTTCCCATATAAATAAAAATTCCCCAGGTTTCTCAAACACAGTGCGAGCATTCCCGTTCGGATGTGAAGATAGCATATCTCATATCTCAAAAAGGAAATATTTTCAGAAATGAAGAAAATCTTTATTTTGTTATTATATTATTTTGTTTAAATTAATATTTTAACGCCATAACATTAGAGGATTCATTTTTATTCGCTTCTATAACAATTTTGAGATGCGGGATTTTGCATCTTGTTCGGCGCGTTTTATCTTCTGGAAACATCTAATTAAAAATAGTATTTTTTTAGACACGTGTTTTTTCATGTTAAAGACGACAAATAACTTCGTTATATGAAATTTCCCAACCATTTTTTATTATCAAAAATCTTCGATTCTCCTACATGCCCTAGATATTCTGAGTAGGCGAATCGCGAAAAAACTTTCTACTGCAACTACTACTTCCGAAAAATGTTGACTGACCGCTGTACCCACAACGCACGCATCGGTTTCCGACCGCCAACATCCTCTCCGCCACTCAATGTCATATCGTAACGCGTTCGGTAGCAGAGAGAGATTTGACGCTATTGGAGTATGATTGCGACAGAGGAGTTACTCTAAGAAAGGACCACTTTGACAGATCGGGAAATAATTGAACGTCTTGCAGGGTGCCGGCATTTGGAAATTATTTGCAAATGAGTTAACTGTAAACGAACGCGTTGACAAAATGAGTGCATGGACATAACCTACAGGTATGTGGACAGTATAGGCCAAGAAGAAGTTGCAAAGTGGTCCTTTCTTATAGTAATCTCTGTGTAGCAGTTGGCCGTTGCATAGCCCAAGATGAATTCCCGAAAGTCTTCAAACACTTCGAAGCCGGTTCACACCCTCTCCTCCTCAAAAAGCAAACATTAGTTGTACTACACAGTGTGATATCGGCATATCGAAATAATGAATAATTTTAAATAAAAGCGACTCTTTTGATTTTCAAAATTAGACGCCATTGTAAACCATTGTTCTCTGTTTCAAACTAGCACTTTACATGCAATACGCTTTTACAGCGTTGCATTAATGATTCAAACACATGAAATAATCAGTTTTTAAACATCCGTTTCTGCACAGCGGATGTGGCGTGGTTTACCTTGCGATTTCTGGCATTCCCACGACTTTCATGTGTTTGGATCATTATAACGCTTCAAGTGTTTTCCATGTGAAAGGCCCTGTTTTAAAAACAAGATTTGGCCTATAATGGCGTAATATTCTAACGTTTGAAAACATATTTTCAATCAGATCAAGTAATATCAATTTTTCCCCTTCTTTCCTGTTTTTTCCTGCCTCCGGGGATGTCGATTTCAACTATCCGCTCGGGGTACCTATTATGTCCCTCATGGGAACCCACATTAACTTTTACACTAGACATACGCTTGTGGACTCCTCGGTCTGTAGTTGGCAGACTCACAAGGCTTTCCGCGACAACACACATACATGAAAGACAAGGGACAAATAACCATGCCCACTGCGGAACTCAAAACCGCGACCTCGGACCGAGCCACTGTCGGCACACGCCCTAGCCACCTCGGCCATTCAGGTTCCACAGACTTAGTGACATCACTGCGACGAATAAATATTGCAATCGCTTTACAGTTTCGAATTATTATGCTAAAATTTCACATTTTATGAGTGCGGTAGTTTAGAAGTTTAGAACTTCCCATACTGTTTCTTCGCGTGCATGCTTTTGCTGACCGGGTGACGCCGCTTCGTTGGCCGAGAGACCGACGTTTCGCCTGTCATTTCGCAGGCTTCCTCAGGGTAGTGACCCCCTTTAGGGGCCTCTTGTTCTAGGGTGGAATGGGCTATCCCCCTTTGTATTTCTAACGTCCGCATCGTGTTTTCCCGTCCCCTTTAGCACCACTAGCTTCCGGCGAGTCGATCGCTTATGGATCTACGGAGCATATAAATATCTCTCAGACTTGCACCGAAAAAAAAAAATGGCCAGTACTTAGGAGTAGTAGTAAATTAAAAATCTATTTTTTTACTACTTTATTTTAATACTTTCGTAATGTTTAGAGTTTTGTGAATAGAGGGGTACAAGTATCATTGAACAATACACCCTCCCTACATATTTCTAGTTGAATTGTTTCTTTATCTGCAAATGTTAGACTAGCACTTACATCGATTACAAACGAGTGCCTCATTATTTGACTATATCGTTTCAACGAATCAATTTTGAAGACTACGAATTTCAATAAATGTTAGAAGACTTCTTTCAATGCATTGGAATTCTTTTTTTAATAAGTTCATTTATATGGAAGATGTGTTTTGTTTACTTGATATCTTGAGGAGTTGATTGATTTTCCTTCTCGCCTGTAGAAAAACGCTGATTTCTGATGAACGACATTTTCTTGCAAATTAGTACCGTTATCCCCAGAACTTCTAAATGAACAATTCTCAATTTTTCAAAAGAGTGAAAGAAAATAGTAATAAAAATGCATGCAAAGTGAGAACAATGTGTTTCTAATATTAAAATTTCTGGATAAAACACAAAAACTAGAGTAAAAATAATGAAATATCATTTCAAATTACCTATAAATAATTTTAAAAAATATTCCATTTTATTTTTTCCAACTTATATTAACTTCATCTATGGAATAATCAGCGCTTTGCTCGGCAACCTAAATTTCACGTACGCAGGGAATATTTGGAACTAGTCAGTTACAGTCTTTTCTTTCTTTACTTTTGTTTCTTTTTTTTCATTTCATTCATTCATTCATTCACACATTCATACTCATGTCTGGAGATCGGATTCTGATGACATGTCATCTTTTCAATAGTGCATTCTTTACGTAGCTAACTTGTAAATCAATGTTTATCACGACATATAGGGTGACGACATATAAGAAAGGGATGTATACGATGGGCAGATAGGACATATAGGACATGTAGGACGAGGACATATAAGAAATGTAGTTATTGGGTCACGTTTTGTCATCATTTACTATTTTTCAAGTTTAACTCATGTTTTAGACGTTTGCGTCATTTTTGTCATTTTTACGTTTTTTGTTTTCTGTTTGTGTTTTTATTGACTTGATAAATACTTTATATTAAGCTAATTCCTCCTCAAATAAAGAGTTAATATTACGTATAATTTTATATAAATAAACGTTATTTAAAATTGTAAAATTCATTGAATAAATAAACATTTTCATACACCTTTTGAGTATTTTTTAATTAGGTCATTTCCCCCTATTTTAAGTAATTTTGTGTGTCAGTTTTCTCTTACTAGGTCATCAGAATCCGAGCCCAGCTTATGTCCATTTATTCTTATATACAACAGCCATATGTATTACGCGCGCTTTCCATTGCACTTCTTTCCACAGCGCAACGCGCCTCGGCGCCGAGCGGGGCGTCGCGTCGCTGCGAGCTGGGCGCGCGCGTTCGCCAACTCGGGCGTCGCCGCCGGGGGGAATCGCTCACGCTTTAGCGCTCAACTCGCGCGGCCTGATGGCCTCGTCCGGACGCGCGAGCGGCGCCGCCGCTGGAGGAAGAGCCCTCCGCCGGAGCGGTTCCGTTCCCAGCCGCTCACGCTGATTGAATTTTTGAACTCCGCGAACGCCAGCTCCGCGACGAACGGCTACTTGTTTGTCTTTAATTTGAGACACGTTTTCCGCGTTGGTTTATTCTGTTCACTTGGAGATCCACTTGGAAGGGTCTGTCTTAATTGAGAGGTGTTTTATTGCGTCAGCAATTGTTCTATGCAACTTGCGAAAGTTGAGAATTTTCTGATCCGCAATCAGGGTGTCATTTCAGTACTTTCCCCCTCATTGTTAATCGTTAATGTGGAGTGCTTTTTTTCATTCCTCTAAAAATTATCGATCCATATTCGACACTGTGCATCCAAATAATCAAAATTTATTTTCAATGCACATGTTTATGTCAATCACATGAAAAAAATTGATCTAAAAATTCATATTTTGAGTATTATCTTTACAAAATGCACACGACGGTACATTTCTTTGAATTTCTTTCGATATTCTAAATTTTGAAGTTTGCGGAATATCGCTCTATGAAAATTTTCATAAAGCAGATCGTCTATTTCAGTATTTTTTTTTCACAGCCTCTACGAGTCATTGTTAAAACTAATACAAACCAGTCACGTGAACTTGAAGACACATTTTAGTATAGTTCAGTCAAAAAAGAAGAGAATTAAGACAGTATTCCTTCCTGGATGTTTTCGTAGAATGAGATATACGAATCAAACGTTCATACTTCGCAAGATATTCTAAATAAAATAACGATCAGGATATACAACTTCACGGTTAGTATCAAATTTTATGATCTTCGACATGTTATGATTTTGTTGTTACGTCTTGTTACCAATCACAAGTACTGTAGCCTAGCGTCTCAGTGAACCAGCGATTAGCGAGTTCAGTAGTCAACATGAATTTCTGAAGTTTTCTCTACTTGCTCCAGTTATTTTTACTATATAATTGAATATAGTGAATTGAATATTGCTTTCTTTACAGGCACACTCTAAAATAATGTGAATTACTCAAGGGAGAAAGAGAAAGTAACATTTAGAGCTTTCGTGCAAACTTAAAATTGAGAGTGTTGAACTTCAAAAAATATAGTAAATAAACATAATAAATTAAATGTCATTAAAGGCAATCCACATTAAATTAAAGGTAAATTTTAGCTTAAAATGAATTATTTTCACTCAAACATGGAATTTCTAAGAAATAAAAAAAATCTTATTAAAAGCCCCTATCTTCCACATAATGCAGGTACAGCATTAAAAGCCGCCGCATTTCGAAGGCGTCACGCGGTGGCAACACCACTCCGCCATGTCCTTGATTCCGCGGCCGTCGGGCGCAGCGCCCGGCGCGAGGGCGGGGCGTTCGTCGCGCCAGCAGCGCCCGCCCGCGTCGCCCCGCCCCGCCCCGCCCCCCTCCCGCCTCGCGCCGGGGATTTATTTGCCTTTCAGATGCGGGGAATGTCGCCTGATAAGGGCGCGATAAGTGGGCGGGCGGCGCGGACCTGATGGCGATGGATGAGTGCGCAGTCGCGGCGCGTCTCCGCATACCAACGACCGCCCCCTCCGACCCTCCACACCGCCCCCTCCCCGGCCCCATCCCCGCCCCGTCCCACGGCCTCCTGCGCGCTCCCGCGCCCTCGCGCTCAACGCGCGCGACTGGACGGCAGCACTACTGGAGAGGAGTTACTCTAAGAAGGGACAGCTTTGAACATCATGCAGGGTGATGACGTCGTAAGAGATAGTGATGAAGCCATTTACATACGAGTAATTGTAAATGAACGCACTGAAAAAATGAGTGAATGGACATTACCTGTTGTTATGTTGCCAGCAGTTACCAAACAGTAGCTGTCAAAGCGGTCCCTTCTTATAGTAATCTCTTTACACCAGTGGCGGTTTCTCAGGGAAAGAAAGGAAGGAAAGTTCTCCTCTCTTATTTTCTTCGTCTTTGTGTAATTACCAAATAAAATATTTTATTTGATGTTTGGGGGGGGGTATACGATTTTTGTTGTTGTTTATTTCAGCTGGCATTAACAGCAAGGTCATTAGCGACCACGTGATGATTTTTAACATTAGAGTAACTGGAGTAACATTGGAGTAATGGTAGTCAGTTGTCAGAGGACCGCCAGGTAGCATCTCAGCGTACGCGTCTCACGCGCTCCTGCGGTGTTACCCAACGGCCAGAATTGGGAAGGAATTAGAACAATGCCCCGCAAAGTGAACGAAAGATCGACGCCGGATCACACTGTACATCGGAGTGGAACACCACCACCTCCCAGAATATAACATGCACAAGACATACGGGACTAATTGTTCTAAACGTTTATGCACCTGCAAACACTGTAATCAATCCGAAGAATACTCCATTCGTGAATAGTGAGTGCAAAGATGCCTGATTGAGGATCGGAAAGGGCAGAATGCGCGTAAATTAGGGTAGAACGTAATTTTATGAGGTACAGAGTAGAAAAGTGTCAGGGCATCACTCACAATGTGTCACAAGAAAAATTTAAACACATTCTCAAAAGAAGTAATACTTTTCTATACGCACGGTGGTATTACACATTGTTTCTTGTGCTAAATTACTAATTGCGTACACTAGTTGGGCCCGTGCGAATATTCCGCTCCGGTGTAACATTATTTTAAACATGAAAATATTTCTTTATTTGCACGCAACTTCAAACGTTCCTGACAATCTATGATAAGGAGTGGACGTATCATGTGTGTTAAAATTCAACGACCAAGGGTTGGCCAAGACCACAGGTCTCATTTGATAGACTACAGCAAAAAGAGAATATCCCGTATCTTGCAAACGACGTGAAAACCTAATAGCTCATTGTTGGCGAGTTGTGCACACTGGTAACATATTGCAGGCAGCCTAATTTGTGTTGCGGGTTGCATGTATGCTGTGCGTTTCCCTATATCAGAGGTTTTCAAACATAGCGACGCGGCTCCCAGGGGCGTCGCTGCCATACGGTAGGGGCATCGCAGTGATTAATAAAAATAATATTTAGATTTGATTTACTTTAATTCTTGTGTCATTTATGCCTACAAAATAATTTTGTACTATCTTAATATACGTTATTTGTAATATGTATGATTTATATTACTAATAAATTATGGAGTTTTTGAACCTGGCAAGTCTTTTGCCAATAACCTATTGTATCACTTACTCATTTGTGTTGAATCTTTAGTATGCTTATATTAACCAGTTAGTATCCAGTTATGGGTCATAAAATAAACACCTTTATTATTTTATGTCATTTATTGATATAATTTTCACAATGTTTCGGGGTCTCACTTTTTCCTTTCAATTCTGTTTTCGTAACAAAGAAATAGAAGTCCATTACGAAACATAGAATTGAACAACAAGATAAAATAAATTTTAATGGCGTAAAAATTACAAAAAAAACAAGATTAATTTAGGAAACAGTAAATATTAAGGTAAGAAAACCATGAGTACAATATTTAGTACCCACTAAATGACATCAAAATATGATACTATAATTTATGTTCTAAGACAGGATAAACAAAAATGTTCATATAAAAACCGAAATTATAGAAACACTATTAATAGACCGCGAAACCCTTCCCCTTTTCCTCCTGGTAAGACGCAAGACGTGACATCTCTCGGAATTCAACATGACATGACTGAATACGAACGGCCTCTCATAAGACGTTCGAGTCGAATAAAGATGAAACAAAGCAGTAACACAATAAAGGACGTATAATGCAGGTTATACAAAGGTGATTCTGACAGTTATAATTTGTACTAGTGAAATTGATACACATAACTGTAAAATTAAGTAATGAGTTACGTTGTATATGTTTTTAAACCATCTTTTAAAATGATAAAATTACGATTCTAAATAACTGGAATAATTCGAAGTTCTAATTAAATTGAGTAAGAACAAATTAATGCTTTAATAGCATTTTAGATAAAATATGAACAAATGTTAGTAATGTGTAATTAATTTGGTAGTGTCATTCTGATGATGGGAAAAAGTGAGATCCCGAAACATGAAAATTATATCAATAAGTGACTTAAATTTCAAATGTATTTATATGTGTGTGAGTGTATTTTATAAAACATAACTGGCTACCATATAAAAAATAGGACGTAATATTACTATTATATATATATATATATATATATATATATATATATATATATATATATATATATATATATATATATATATATATATATATATATATATATATTGAAACGCGGAGCGTTTCTTTAATTATTTAGAAACGCAGGGCAGTTTTTCCAATTACGACTATTTTGAATTGCGCGGCAACGGCGGCGAGTAACGGACGGGACAAGAGAACGAGTCAGGCGCGAGAAGGCGGCGAGACCGGGCGAGACGACGGCAGTTGCAGTAGCAGTGTGAAACAGAACTCGGTGGAGACCGGAGCGATGTTGGTGCGCGGGGTGAATAAGGGACAAAATGAAGTTAAAGAATGTAAGGGAAGTTATCAAGAGGGAGTTAAATGTGACAATGGTTAATGATAAACAGAGCATACGTGTGGAAGTGGATTTGGCGTCGGGAACTGGGGTGAAAAGCAGAAATTATACGCCGCGTGGCTGGTAACGGCATGGGTAGTAGCCACGTGCCTGCGTTATTGTAAAAAGGAGAGCGAAGGAGAATTGGTGGATAGTGCCGCAAGAAAGCATCGAGATAAACTGCAAGGGATAGGCGGACAGTAATATAGAAGCAGTGCCTATTCGATTTGAAAGACACGTGCAACGGTCGGAGTTGAAGCAGAGGTATTGTGTAACCGCCCGCACAGCCAACCGTCCGAAGGAGCGCCGAGTCGCGCCGAAGGTCACCGATCGTCGCAGCCGTTGGTAACCATCCGAGAACAAACGAGCTCTTTTTGGTATTCGAGGTATTGTGAAATCTAAAATCATGAGTATAGTTTTGGTACCAAAACAGGGAATAATTAGATTGAAGTTAATGTACTAAATGTGTGATTTCAGTAATAAATTGTTTCTTTATATAGAGAAAATTATAACTTGGTTTTTCCAATGTTCTTGTCAACCCTTACGAGACCCATTCACGAACCAAGACACCTGTCCTTTCTATAATTAAATGTAGCGAAAAGTACCGCAAAACCAGGTACGTCACAATATATATATATATATATATATATATATATATATATATATATATATATATATATATATATATATATATATATATATGTGTGTGTGTGTGTGTGTGTGTGTGTGTGTGTGTGTATTTTTCACGCTTCGTTTGTTTAACAACTTTTGAAATGGTAGTTGAAAAGTAAGACAAATTGTCATATTATATTACATAGCCAGTAACAATACACGTACATTAACACAGTACGTGCTGTTGTAGCGCCCCTACTTATTTTGGGGGGTTCTGTACTGTGCTTAATGATTCAAAATTGATCCATTTTTTCTTTAATTATTTCCGCGAATATAGCAATAAAGTGTCGCAGGACGAATTTTCGTTCATATAACTAAATTTTGGAAAATTGCAAAAGTTAAAATTTTTTTCGTAAGGTTCGTACAACAACAATAAAGAATACATAGATTTTTTAATATGAATTATTTTCGCAGAACGAGGGCAAACTTTTTTGCTGCGTGGAAACACTTTTTATGGTTTAAGTAGAATTATAATTTTATTACAATTAATTGCTCTACCTAAATATTATATTTTAATCCCCCTAGATGCTGTTTTTATTTATACCTCTTAATCATGCCTTAGAAATTATACACTTCTCTTGGTCTAAATTACAATCTCATACAATTACATTTTCTTAACAATTGGACAAAGCCAACTATTATTAAATTCATATTTTTTTAAGAACTTTATTTGCAAATGTTTGGCATCTCCATGGGCTCAATTATCTCCCATTAGTATCAGAAATTGTTATGCAACAACTTTAGAGATGTGTTTTAAATAATCTACATATCTACATTACTTTTATTATAGATATGCCCATGATATCATCGCTC
This sequence comes from Gryllus longicercus, assembly GCA_038098605.1. Lineage (NCBI taxonomy): Eukaryota > Metazoa > Arthropoda > Insecta > Orthoptera > Gryllidae > Gryllus > Gryllus longicercus. The sequence continues at coordinate 182,502 of JAZDUA010000183.1, read as the reverse complement.
TCAATCACTAATTTTAGACTCTTTTTAATGAATACCATAATAGAATTCAATTTACTATTGTAACACACGATGAAAAAGATCTATAGCCTTCTTGGATGTTAATCTACTTGTCCCTTCATCCTCATTTATTACCACTAATTGGTATCATTAAAATTCATGGTCTACTTCTACACCTTCATTCTAATCACACATTATGCCAAAAATTATCAGTATCTACTTTGTAACTGATAAAATCTATTTTCTCTTTTTCATTAATAATTTGTATTTAGTCATTAATACCTTACTAATGAATGGATATCCCCCTCTCATTATTCAAGAATATTCTCTAAGACTATCCTTCTTTTAGGTATTAATAATTCATAGAATAATAATGTGGAAGGCAAACCAAACTTATGTATTATCACTTTTCTGTCTCAAATCAGTTCAAAAATCAAGCCTTATCTGAATAAGTTTAACATAAAAAATAGATGTAAAGGATCAAAGAAAACATCAAGTATTTTTAACAAAAAATTGACCAACTCTACAAATATCATATCCACATTTAGGTCTACGGTATATGGTCTAATATGGTCTAAGGTATTCCCTGTAATGAATGTGATACTGTACACATCGGCCAATAAAAGATAAAACTGAGGGAGAACCAAAGAGCATATTTACAATATAATGAGATCCAACAATCAACACATTGCCTTGACTAGATACAAAATTGGATGCTTACGTACTTTTTTCTTTAACATTTATAACATTTACAAAGAAAAAAAAGAAAATACTTCTACTTGACTCGATAGATATTATTAAACACCAATGAAAGAAGAGAAAATTTAAGCTTATTTTATAAATATTTATTCTAAACTAGTGCACCCGGCTTTGCCATTGCAGTGTATTTCACATCCCGTACTACTGATCACTCGATTGTCAATCACGTTTTACGCTACGCTGTGCAAAAATTCTAATAGATTAAATATTTTCCCGCACGTATGGGTTTGTTCTTTGTCCTGGTTTGGACAGGGTTGTCAAGTATCCTATTGTTCAAACTTTCTCCCTCAAATTTGGGCATACGTTAGCAATGATACTATCTTTGAAAAAATTTGATTTACTTGTCCGAGATTCAAGTAATAATTATGGAAGATATTTCACAAGCGCAGGGGAGAAAAATTGTACGCAGTGAATTCGCGCATAATCCTTGACATTGTTGCATAGAGTTCAGGTGCACTCGAATCGTCATAAACGAATAAATAAATCATTAACAACGCCCTCACATGTCCGATTTAATTCAAACCACCCTTTACACATTCCCATTACTAATAAGAAAAAAGTGTAAAAATTTCAGCGATATCGGTCGAGTAGTTTTTGCGTGTATGTGCGACACAATATTTTTTTATGTATAAATAATTCCCATAACGCCCATTCCATTATATACATATACATATATATATATATATATATATATATATATATATATATATAATATTAATCATCTATTTATTAAAATTGGTACAATTTTTTTCTTTCTCTCAGCACGTTTTCTTTAACGTGCGTTTTCTTCTTTATTTAGTCTTCATTAATCTTCCTAACTTCTTAAAGGAAGAAACATTGTGAACTCACCATGTTTCTTAACATGTATATAGAGGATATTTTTAATTTACTTACGACACAATACATTTTTTAACAAGTGAATTTCGAAGTAACTCTTTTTTTTTCGTTAATCGGCCAACTAGGACCACGCAAGCAAGCATCCTGCATTCACCGTGGCTCAGTTTTTATTTATTATCACGGTGGTAGGTGCTTGCGACAATTCTTTGGGGGGACCAGCATTTAAGCTGGATCCGATTTTTATCCCCCACGGTTGAAGTAACTCTTTATATATTGGTAATTCACCTTGCATTTACTGTTCTATAAACTACTTTGTATATTATTTGTGATGTTTAATAGTTAATAATATTTAATGTTTTTAGTTAATAATATTGGTCTTATCTGTTTGTAACTGTTTTATCCAACGTTGAAAATATGATCACGTGACGAACACAAACGTCTTACTCATGAAAGAAAAGCAATAAAAATATAACCTTAGGAATACTACGAATTCAAAATCCTTACAACCCTACAATTCAACTAGTTTCTCATCGATTTCATCACCAAGGATTAAGGGCACAATCAACAATTAGAATTTTAGGTAACCGTTATACACAATGCAAAAAAGTCCGTGATGTTTGAGCAGCAGTTGTTTGGCCTTCAATCAGTTTGATGCAGGCCTGGCGAGTAATATTTCTTAAGCAGCACCGGTAGCACCCTTACTGAGTTTTGTGTCGAAGGTTTCCCGTAAATTGTCGAAAAGCGTCGTATTACTCTAGCGTTTACACAGGGAGGATTATGCAATATTTTTACAACTGTCTGAGGTTAGACAGAGCTGTGAATTTACCCAGTGAGCTGTTCACAAACGGACCATACACCGTAATTTTGCTCAGTCTTGAGCGAACAAAGCACTCAAGAGTGATCGGCGTAAATTGCGGACGCGGGGCGTCACACATGCACAACGTAGACAAACGCAATTAAAATATTTTGTATTGTTATTGAAAATACATTGTTAATAATTTATTTTCCAAGTAATCTATTGTAAATGAGATATTACAAATCTACAGATTTTACATTATATACTCGTATATACGAGAAAAATTAACCCAGAAATTGAAAAAAAACAACAGTCGAATTATATAAATTGAGTACTTTTTTATTTCTGAACAAAAATATTCATTTATTTTGAATATAATAAACAATTTACATGTTTCTGGAGAGCAAATATTTGCCTGGAAACCATTTTTTCAAACCAACTTGTGAGTGCTTATAGTGGCTTAGCCATTCGGAATATCCAAGTAGTAAAATATGCTTTAAACTATCTTAAGAGCTTATTTTCGAAGTTTCGACGTTTCCTCCCCGGACAGGACCTATATATATATATATATATATATATATATATATATATATATATAAAAGAAAGTCGTGTTAGTTACACCACTTATAACTCAAGAACGGCAGAACAGATTTGGCTGAAAATTGGTAGGGAGGTAGCTTAGAGCCAGGAGACGGACATAGGATACTTTTTATCCCGTTCGACAGCGTTCCCGTGTGACATGACATGAAACGTCAGTCACTATAAAACGTGGTATAACAAAAAAGAATCAGACTTGGAATAACAAAACGCAAATGATAGCTATGTAATTGACGTAAAATGACAGCTATGTAATGACGTATGGATGACAATTTGATATTTGTAAGAAATCAATATTAAAACTTTTTCTATTAAATAAATAATTAACAAGTGGATTGAAGTGAAGTGAAGTTTAATTAATAATGCCGCGACCAAGACGATCGAATCTTTCCCGACAAAGCCGTAATGCAAGAAGAATACAAAATACTGCAAATGAAAGGACTGAAGAAGAACAAGAAATTGCACGTGAACAGCGCCGTGATAGTATGGCTCGACTTCGTGCTTCTCAATCACGAGAGCAAAGTGAAGCAGCCCGTGAAACAGCTCGGTTGGCAATGCAGAATCGTCGAGCGAACAACAGAAGGCAACAAATAGATAATTTGCGACGCAGAACAAGATATTTAGCTGATTTGAATCGAGCAGCGTTTCGATACGATTGCAGCAATGATTACAGCTTGCATCCTAGCGTTTGCATTGGGCAAATGGACGTTGTTTGCGAGTATTGTGGTGCATTAAAGTTTTCCGGAGAAACGCCTGGATTATGCTGCCTTAATGGTAAAGTGAAATTGCCAGTGTTGACTCCGCCACATGAGCCATTGTATTCATTGCTTTGTGGCGCAACACAAGAATCACGCCACTTTCTTGCAAATACTCGAAAATACAATAGTTGTTTCCAAATGACGTCATTTGGGGCAGACATTATCGAAGAAGGAGGATTTAATCCGACATTTAAGGTATTTATTTTTGTATTTACATAGAATGTAGTTAAAGAATAACTTAATTTATCTATTGGTATGTATTATATTTGCTAATACTTAACTCCACTCTCCCACAGAAAAAGTGTTTATAACCCAGTTAATACTGTCTGGTTTTTATTTTGTAGATACAAGGACAGATTCACCATCGAATTGGATCATTACTACCTTTCGAAGATACACAGAATAAATTTTTACAAATATATTTCATGGGCAACATGGAAGAACAACTTGATCGACGCCTAGGGATCAATGCAGGAATGAAGCGAGCAATTATTCAAGACTTGCAGTGTCTGCTTCATGAACATCATGCGTTGGTCAGGTTGTTTAAGAGTGCTTTAGAGCGCATGCCAAATGATGACTATAAAGTTGTCATCAAAGCAGATAAACGACCATCTGGAACACACGAACGCACATTTAATGCTCCAACAGTAGACGAAGTTGCCATCCTGATTGTTGGTGAACAATTGGAAAAACGCGATATTGTGCTTACACGTCGCGATACTGGGCAACTGCAACAAATATCTGAAACTCATCGATCATATGACGCATTGCAATACCCACTGATGTTTTGGCAAGGAGAAGATGGATATTATTTTAATATTAAAATGATAAATCCATTGAATGGTAAAGTATCAGTATCTTAATAATGGTTAATGTCTGTATTATTTGTCTTTGAAATGGTTAATTATCAAATTTTTAATTTCAGGTGAAGAAACTACAAAGAAAGTTAGCTCAATGAATTATTATGCATATCGTTTGATGATTCGTCAAAATGCTGACAACTATTTGCTGCGGTTTCGTCGATTGTTTCAGCAGTATTGCGTTGACATGTATGTAAAAATAGAAACGGAACGTTTAACATTTATTAGGTTGAACCAAGCCAAACTGCGTTCTGAGGAGTACATCCATTTACGTGATGCAGTTAGTACTGAAGGAAATGCAGCTAATATTGGTCGATTAACTATTCTGCCGGCGACGTACATTGGTAGCCCACGTCATATGCATGAATATGCACAAGATGCAATGACATATGTTCGTCATTGCGGCCGGCCAGATCTCTTTATTACTTTTACCTGTAATCCAAAATGGATAGAAATTACTCAATTGCTGCTTCCCGGACAAACATCAGATGATAGACACGACATCACAGCACGTATATTCAGGCAAAAAATTCGGTCCCTGATGAACTTTATTGTTAAACAACGCGTCTTTGGAGATACTCGATGCTGGATGTATTCAATCGAATGGCAAAAGCGAGGCCTGCCGCACGCACACATTCTTATTTGGTTAGTGGAAAGAATTCAGCCTGACCAAATAGATGATATCATATGTGCCGAGATTCCTGATCATGAAGTCGATCCAGACCTACATGATGTTGTTACTACTAATATGATTCATGGACCGTGTGGTGCCATCAATCCCCAATCACCTTGCATGGGCGATGGAAAGTGCTCTAAACGATATCCACGGAAATTAACGGCGGAGACTGTCACTGGCAACGATAGGTATCCGCTGTATCGGCGTCGATCACCAGATGACAACGGTCGAACTGTCACAACGAAAGTGAAAAGAATGGATTTCGTTGTCGACAACAGTTGGATTGTTCCATATTCGCCACTTATTTCTAAAACGTTCAAGACACATTGCAACGTTGAATACTGCAATTCAGTTAAGTCCATAAAATATATTTGCAAATATGTCACGAAAGTCAGTGATATGGCGGTTTTTGGATTGCAATCCTCAAATACCAAAGATGAAATTTCACGCTATCAAGTTGGTCGTTATGTGAACTGTAATGAAGCGATTTGGCGTATATTCGCATTTCCAATTCACGAACGTCATCCTACTGTTATACATTTGGCGGTGCATCTGGAGAATGGTCAACGAGTATATTTCACGGCTTCGAATGCTACGCAACGTGCTGAAACACCTCCAGCAACTACATTGACCAGTTTTTTTGCAATCTGCCAAAGCGATCAGTTTGCACGAACTTTGCTTTACTCGGAGATGCCACGTTATTATACTTGGAATGCTTCATCCAAGAATTTTCAAAGACGGAAGCAAGGTGATGCAGTTCCTGGGTATCCAGATGTGCGTTCTACTGATGCTCTTGGTCGTATGTATACAGTTCATCCAAAGAATGATGAATGTTTCTATTTGCGGTTGTTGCTGGTAAATGTGCGTGGGCCAACTTCATTTGAGACACTACGAACTGTTAATGGTGTAATATTCCCAACATATCGTGCTGCATGTGAAGAATTGAACTTATTAGAAAACGATACCCATTGGGATACGACAATCGCTGAAGCCATTATCTCTGCATCTCCAAGTCAGATACGCACATTATTCGCTATCATAATTTCGACATGTTTTCCATCAAACCCATGTAACCTGTGGCACAAATACAAGGATAGTATGTCAGAAGATATTTTACATCAAAGTCGTGTCAGTTCCAGAAATCACGATATTGAGATGAATGAGGAGATACATAATCGTGCTTTACTCTTGATCGAAGATATGTGTTACCTCATGTGCGGTAATTTATTAATCAGGTTAGGAATGCCAGCGCCAAATCGTGAAATGAATGACGCATTTAATCGAGAATTGGAACGGGAACGTGAATATGATCACCAGGAATTAGATTTAGTAGTTCAAAGGAATGTACCCCTGTTGAATTACCAACAAAAGGAAGTTTATGATACTTTAATGAAGGCAATCGCTGATGAAAATGGTGGTTTATATTTCCTAGATGCCCCTGGTGGAACTGGCAAGACATTCCTTATGTCATTAGTTTTAGCAACTGTTCGGGCGAGATCCAACATAGCGGTTGCAGTTGCTTCTTCTGGAATAGCAGCCACATTGTTAGAAGGATGCCGTACGGCTCATTCAGCATTCAAATTACCGTTAAATCTTCAAACTATTGAAGAACCAACGTGTAATATTGCAAAACACTCAGCAATGGCCAAAGTTTTAGCGGCATCGAAAATCATCATCTGGGACGAATGCACAATGGCGCATAAACGTGCATTAGAAGCACTTAACCGAACATTAAAAGATTTACGCAATGACTCGAGATGTTTTGGAGGAGCAATGATTTTACTGTCTGGCGATTTCCGCCAAATACTGCCAGTAATTCCAAGATCTACGGCTGCCGATGAAATAAACGCTTGCCTCAAATCGTCAAATCTATGGCGCTATGTGAAGAAACTGCAGCTGACAACAAACATGAGAGTTACATTGCTTAATGATACATCTGCTGAAGATTTCTCGGGGCAATTGCTGACTATCGGTAATGGTCAAGTACCTGTCGATGAATCGAGCGGATTAATATCATTTCCAAATAATTTCTGTAATTTTGTCTCATCAAAAGACGAACTTATCAACAATGTATTTCCAAATATTATTTCTAACTACAAAAATAATGAATGGTTGAGTGAGCGAGCAATTTTAGCGGCTAAGAATAAAGATGTAGATGACCTGAACTACATAATTCAAAATAAGATCATTGGAACAATGCATTCATTCAAATCTATTGACTGCGTCACAAATGAAGATGAAGCCACCAACTATCCAATTGAATTTTTAAACTCTTTGGACGTGCCTGGCTTACCACCGCACAATTTACGCCTAAAGGTTGGCTCCGTAGTAATCATGCTTCGAAACATAAACCAACCAAAACTGTGCAACGTACGCGTTTGGTGGTTAGTAAATTGATGAACAATGTAATTTACGCTACGATAATGATAGGAAAATTCAAAGGTGAGGAAGTTCTCATTCCGAGGATCCCGATGATCCCAACCGATATTACGTTTGAATTTAAAAGACTTCAATTTCCGATACGTCTTGCATTTGCCATGACCATCAACAAATCACAAGGCCAATCCTTAAAAGTTTGTGGTTTAAATCTAGAACATTCATGTTTTTCCCATGGTCAATTATACGTGGCATGTTCACGGGTCGGAAGACCATCTGCGTTGTTTGTTTTTGCGCCTGATAATAAAACAAAAAATGTCGTGTATCACAAGGTACTTAAGTGAAGAGCAACCTATGTACTAAAATACAGAAATAATAATGAATGATTAATGTAGTTATTTAATTTTTTTTGTATTTTTTCCAATAAAAAAAACATAATCTGCTTATTTATTGCCATTAAGGCGGAACAAAGTTCGCCGGGTCAGCTAGTATATATATAAATTTTCACGCCCCTCCATCAACGACGTTGGCCCCTTCCGACCGTTGTAATTTCTGTGCACAGCGCACGCACGGAACGTTACCTACAGGGTCTGTGTTCGTCTTTCGAAACCTCCAACTGTCATGTTACCGCAGCTATTCCTCTAAAAAGATAGGTGGCCCATTAATTTCCTAGAGTGTACCTCCTTGCCAAGGAGCCCCACCTCTGCAAGCCGCGTGGCTTCCGCAAGCCACGTGTCTATTACACTGAATGACGAGAAGCGCCTTCACCAGCTGAAAGCGTCTGTCCGCGCGCTGTGGACGCTCCGCGCGAGAGCCGCGCCGCTGCCATCGCGCGCGAGGGCGGCCTGCGTTTGCATTCCCTGGCCGCCCGCGCCGCCGCCCGCGCCGCCCGCGCTGATGTATCGGGGATGTCATCGCCTGGAGCCCCGCGTCTGAATGCTAATGCTCGACACAGGTCGAGGAGTCACCTCCACGCCCTTCCACGTCCGCAACGTTTTTTGCCAAATAAGCCCGCAAGGTTTCCGACATTAAGCGGCTTCCCCTCCTCCTTGTCATCTCCTTCTCCATCCTCTCATACTCCTCCTCTCCTTCTCCTTTTTCTCAGTGATGTCGCTGCAGTGCTTTTGACCTGGAGGTCCTACGAGACCCGACGGTCCGATGGCAGGAGTTTCGCTAGGCTAGGCACTGGTTAGCTAGGGCGCATGCAGCCGCTGTCTGGAGAACTCTAGCGGCCGGCAGTTCGTGGTTACTCCGATCAACACCAGGCGAATGCCGGAGCAGTATTCTAACAAAACGTCAGTTGTTGTTCTATTCTACCGCTTACTTACACACACTTAGACTTACTTGCACTACACTACCACACCGAGAGACTAGGTTGGGAGCTTAGAGCTTGTCCGAGCTGGGCGGTGTCCCGCTGGTGGGAGATACCTTGTTGGGAAAATTCCTGCTAGCAGACAGTAGGTCGGCGCCGGAATTCACCATCCCGTGGGGTAAGATCACCTCCCGAGCAAAAACATTCACTACACTAACTGGACTAATGACCTTAGAAGTTGACGCACTCGGATTTCTAATCAATCAATCTAAACCATTCATAGGATATTTCCAAAAACAATATTCGCCAATCAATATTTCTTTTTTCAGGGACCTGCGAATTTGAAATTAAACTTTTAGTTTTTGTCGGTACTTCACATGAAGCCCATGGGACTTTTTTAGAATTTGCTCAGAAAAGGGCACCAAATTCTTCTTCCTCGAACATTGTGAATTACGCTTGTCAAGATGGTAGAGCACCGATTTTTAGCATTATGTATAAATCTAGAATTTGAAAAATTTGAAATTTTTGGTACATCTCACATAATTACACGTGAAGAATAGAGTTATTTTTGAAAATGGAAGAAATCATCGCAATTTTAAGTATCGTAATTGTAGTAAAATAGTGGTTAATTAAAAAAATCCGAAAACAATGTTTCTCACAATCAATTCGAAATACTTTCTTTAAACTTTTTGTGCTAATAGAGACGCACCGCAGGCATTGCAGTAGCGTTAGAGAAGCAATACAGGCGTTTTTATCCTTTACTGCATTTATCAACATACGTGCTCCATACGACTTCCTTTAAAGATTGCCTCCTGCTTGCTCGGTATGAGAATCCAGATGTTTTCAAAACATTGATGTTTTCATAAAGTCATCGATGTATTTTACATCGGTTTTTTAGATTGATTTTTTAACATCAATGTTTTGTGTTTGTTGTTTTTACGCAGTCGATACTTTGTAAATGAAAAAAGTCCACAAAAAATTATAATAATTTTAATATCTACGAATCGAATATTATTCACATAAAAGTGACGAATGCAAAATAAATAAAGAAGTCTACATTTTTTGAAATTATAGAATCAGATAATTCATGTTTTCTCAATTGTCCTGATGATTTTTTGACATTTTTTGTCAGTTAAATCTAAAAATTAATAATCACTCCTTTTAAATGAAATCCCCTCCCTTCCACCGTGTATTTAATAGTTTCTTATTCAGTTTTAAAACCATCCATGTATGGTTTTAGGTCGATGTTATATAAATATCGATGTTTTAATTTTGAGCATCGAGGTTTACAAACATCGATGTTTCCTTGGCGACGTCGCATCGCTCACTTGCTGCACGTGTGTCCACGCAAAGGGGCGTGGCGGGGCACAGCTCTCTTTGACTGCCGCTCCCACGGCCCGGCCAGCGCGCAGCGTAGTGGTAGCCGCCGGTTGATTCATTTGTGATTCTGGGCGCGTCAACTGCTAAGGTCATTATCCTCGTAAGTGTAGTATATGTTTTATGGCGGTAGGTGATTGTGATTTTCCTCCACTGAATGATGAGTTCCGGCGCCGACGTACATGTCGGCTTATGGGGATTCTCCCCAACCAGGTATCTCCTACCAGCGTTGCCAGATACGGCGGATTACCGCTTTTGGGGCTGGAAAAATGCGCGCTCTCTCTCTCTCACTCTCTCTCACTCACTCTCAAATAAAAAAAGCCAACCACAACGACGTTGACAGTGAGTTTGATTTTTTAGTTTTTTTACATTATACATTTACATTCCTACCAGCAAGGCACCACCAGGGTTGCCAGATTCGGCGGATTAACGCTTTTGGGCTGGAAAAAGTCTGTCTGTATCTCTCTCTCCCTCTCCACCCTCTCTCCCTCTCTCTCTCCCTCCCTCCCTCTCACCCTCTCTCCCTCCCTCCCTCCCCGCGCGCACGCGGACCAAAAAATTATTTCCAGGAATACCGCGAAACGGGCGGAAATGCATCTAAACATATGGTTTTGGGCGGGTTTTCATATTACAACGAAATTTTAAAAAAACAACAAAAAAACAACCAAAACGACGTTGACAGTGAGTTTGATTTTTTAGTTTTTTTACATTATACACGATTTTTCATTAATCAATTGTTAAATCGTTCAAATTTACTTTGAGAAGTGAATAATGTTAGATTTTAAACCTCTAGAATTGAGTTTGTTCGAAAAGTCATAGCGTCTTTGTCGTGCACAACATGAGTATATAATATATCACATTGGCAGTACTTGGAGTAAATTTTAAACCACGACATTTAAAATTAGTCATATTTGGAAGTATTGTTCCACTGCCAGCATTTTCTGTTGTGTCATACGGAATAAGCATGCATATGTAAGCATTTCTGTAGTTTTCTTTTTAGCGCGAATATTTAAGAGAAACAAGGAAAGTGAAAATAAGAAAGGGGAGAAGTTATTTTATTCCTTAAAGAATTCCTCCCATTTGCTGTGGTCATAAGAATAGTCATAACTAATTTTTAAATATTAATAAATAACTCATTTATACAGAAAGTATACGTTTTTAAACAAATATTGTTATTAATTACAATGTTCACAAACAAAAAATAAACCTAATCAAGTATTTCACAGGGTAATTATCTCAAAAACCTTCTAATACAATTATTTAAATCGAATTCAAAAATATTGCTTGGAATGTTGAATTTTGGGCGGATTCTAACGGCAGATGTTTGTATTAAGCATCTGGCAACCCTGGGCACAGCTCCAGATGTGACAAGCTCTAAGTTGGTAACTGGCTTCCCAGAAATACGGTGGAGTATTGCATGTTAGTGTGTTTCAAAATATGTGGTGAGCAAAAGACAAGGAAGAGGAAGGAGAGATCGCGCGCGGTCCGTGGTCCGTTTAATAGGGTACTGCTCCGTTACTCGTCTGGTATTGATCGAACAAACCGCAGAAAACTACCGATCAGAGCAGACGGCCGCTAGAATTCTCCTCCAGACAGCGGCTGAATTCGAGCGGTTGCCGCGGGAGAGCGTGCAATTGCCGCAGGCTTTTTACGAGCCCACGGCGCGGGGCCGTGGATTGCCGCGGTGCGGGGTGCGGGGGGGGGGGGACTTTGACGTTTCAATTCGCCGCGTGCCCCGCTCCCCAGTCCCCCTCACGTGCAAAGGAAACGCGCGTGGGTGCGGCATCCTGTGGCTTATCGGCCGCTGGAATTACGTAAACTGGCAAGTGACATGCACCCTGCGCCCAGGGGAAGACGGACGGGGTGATAGGACGTGCATTATTAACCGCTCGTTATGCAGCCAACCCAGCGAGGCGAGCTGTAATTTACGTAAGGCCCTACGGGATCACTCATCGCGCGGTCTGCGGTTGGCGGAGGCGCAGGGCTGTTCATTGTGGGCAAGATCTGCGGATTGGCGTCATGGAATGCGATGCCAGCCCTTCGTCGCGCGCTTTGTGCCGACAGGGGTACCAACAGGCACTTTGCTTTGTACCGACAGGCATTCTGCTTTGTTGTGACGCGCTCAGATGCGAATTGTGGTGGAGGGGCTTGCCCTCTTACTAATCTAACACCTTTGTTATAATCTTACTGTTTTGTTTTTCAAAATAATTGTGGCGTATTGATCTCATGAGATTCCAAGTACTATTCGCACAATAAAAATAAATAAGGTTTTGGGTTTTCACGAGCGGGCGAAAAAGTGGATTTTATTGTCGACAAATGAGGGACTATAGTAAAGCATTCGCTCCCAAGGGAGATAACATATACTCCCTAGGGATTAAATATTTTCTCCCTTTTTTAACTTAAGACAATGAAAACTAACGACACACATGGAAAAAAAATTATGTATTTGAACATTATATAAAACACAAGTGATTTGTACCTATTTGCTTTCTCACCGAAATACGTCATCAAAACGTTCCCACTTACATTTAATATTTCTTTACCTTTTTACCAATCTTTAAATGTGCTTCAGCTTTATTATCAGAGTCAGATATGTATTTATGCCGCTTTTGTGCGTGATTCGGTCCCTAGAATTTTCAGTATGGCGAACATTTGGTTAGACTCAGCCTCCATTAAACTTGTAGTTGGTTATTGACAGTTTCCTTGGTAACAAACGCTATTCACGTAGGTATCACAAATTTTAAATTCCATAACATAATATTTCGGAATCTATTATGGCATGAAAAAAAAACAGCACACACACCTTGGGAGAGAAATTATTTTTTCTTTGGTATAATCAAAGCCCTCGGGCTACAATTACAAGAAGAGAAAAATAATGTATTTCTCTCTCTTGACGTTAATTTATTATTATTTATAGGTAACAGCAGTTTTTAGATGTATTTACAGGTGTAGGGGTGTAGAGGTTGCTCCCACCCAACAATATCAAATACTTTCTGGATCTACTTCTGCATCTCTACAGGAGTTCTGGCCAGGCGGACTCGGAACTCATCTCCATGAATAGTGCTTCTGAGCGAATGTCGTACGTCTTCGTGTTTGCATCGTCTTTTGCACTTTCGTGTTCGTCTTCCACCTTTGGCCCATTAAAAATTGTTAGTTGTCAGTCGTTTGAAGTCTACTTGCATAATATATCTCAGAAACTATATCAAGAACTTTAAACAGTTCTGGGAAATGTAGACAGATTGAAGATACTCTTTTTATGTATGGGCATATGGTGGGAATTTTCAAATAACATAGTGAGATAGTGTGATTTTCATTGCAGATTGTTACGCAACTTCTCATGCAATAAGGTTTGGATGGTTAATTTCTGAGGAAGTCAGAGAGAGATTGTGTACCTTTAGAACCTTTAGATTGATAAATGGTGAGTTGACTAATAGTCAAGGGAAATGTCACACATATTACTTCGTTATATACAGTTTCTCACTACATATTTATTGGCAAAAACTGCTCATCTTCGTCCCTTATATATGTCCAATAATTTTATAACATTTATTCTGTTTTATTCTGAACAACTCTCAACGCATATACACTTTTGGGAGATCCTATTGAAGTTTCTAAAAGTGAAGGACTTTTCCCACAATTATCATTCTTGGGATGAAACATCTCCAATTAAATCTGCATGTTAGCAAATTTACCTTCCTGTAGGGGGGTGCAAGGGAAATGCAAAATGAGAGGTAGGCAATCTTTGCTCACGCAGCACTGCCCAAATGAAACCACAGAATGTTATTAAAAAGTTTCATTTCCAAAATCCTATGATTTCAACGTGTGGAAATCATAAATGAGACACATGGATAAATTGTGTCAATGATAGGAAAAAATTGGTATGATTCAAGCAGGGTCATTAAAGTTTAAATATAGACATCCCTGGGATCCAGCCTAGACTTGTAGTGTGTTTCGTAAAACACCCCAATATTAGCTATAGAATGCAATAACTGGCGTCGGTGGAACAACCCATAGAGTGACAACTATTCATGAGACATCAATGTGTGTGACATGAGAAAAAAAAACAAAAAAGGAAGAAAGAAAAGAAGAAAGAAAAGAAAAAAGAAATAAAAAGAAATAAAAAGAAAGAAAAAAGAAAGAAAAGAAGGAAAAGAAAGAAAGAAAGAAAGTAAGAAGAGAAAGAAAGAAAAGGAAAAAGATAGAAAACAAAGAAAGAAAAAAACAACATTTAATGGATGTTATAATATAATATTCGCGAGTTGGGCACTGGAATGGGGTCGGTGTGAGGTAGGCGGTGGGCAGTAGGCGATGGGCAGTGGGCGATGGGCGATGGGTGGAAGGCTGCTGGGGCTTGGAGGGGCATGAGATGAATGGGTACTGGGTGGTGGACGGTGGGCGATGCGAGGTAGGCGGTGGGCATTGGGTGGTGTGCGGCGTTCGAAGGACGGAGGGCGGTGGGTGGTGGGCAGTGGGCGGTGAGCGGCGGGCAGAGGGTAGAAGGCTGCTGGTGCTGGGCGGGGCGTGGGGCGGTTGGGATCAGGGTGGTGGTCGCCGGAGCATCGCCGCGCGCAGAGCGACAGGCAAAATAGCATCCGTCGCGACTTCGCACCGCAACCGCGGACGCTGCTTCACTGGATGGGACAGCACCCCTCCCCCCTTCTCCTCCCAGTGCACAGTGGCCACGCGCCTAAGGGGTCGGGAAATACGGGAGAAGGAGGATTTTATTAAATTAAAGGAAACAAATGGTTAATTGAATTTGTTTACATTAACTAGGGTTCTTCACCAGCATTCGCCTGGTGTTGATTGGAGAAACCACGGAAAACTAAATTTCAGTGGGCGACGGGTTGTGTCACTCTGGATGAGTCACGGGCCGAGGAAAATAACAAGAGATACATAGAGGCAACCTTGAAGGCGCTGAATTCAGCGCACAGGCGCTGGAAAAGCATCAACTGCCACCTCTTTCTAACTAAACCATGGATAATACGAAGGATATCTTTATTTTTTTCTAGCATTAGTCCCCGACAATTGCAGGTTCCGCCGACGTATGCAGTTTATGGCAAAACATACTTCCCCATGGCAACACAGTGGGCACTGGAAGAAGGTGGTAATGATTATGCAAAAGAAATGGGAAGGAAAAATCGTTCACGGGGAGTTGTATAAAACGTTGGTAGGGAATTCGCAATAAAGAGATGAGGGAAGCTACGGAAATCAGTGATCAGAACAGACAACTAACGAATTGGATTCTCCGATCAATAAAAGGAAAAAAGGCCAGAGCTGGAGTCTAACCTACAGACCACGGACAGATGATCATCTCATCCTAATATGTATCCCTTACTCTCCATTTTTACGTGCGCTCACGCACACACACAAACACACACACATACATAGTTACATGCACATCTCTGCTTGAGGGAGACCTGTCGGGAGACCAGTCATGACTTAGAGTTTGGACCGACTGAATGAGGTGCTCCGCTGGGGGAGACACCTGGAAGAGAAACCCCACACACCAATGTCTATTCCGGCGTTGTTTTGAAGTTGTAGCGGGGGACGAACAAATCCATCTCCGCCCCACAATAAGCACTACAGACATGGAACTTATAACCGAAGTAGTTGACAGCGCTCGGAAATGCTAAATTATCTCTTATTCGTGAAGAATGAAATATTATTTGCCGACCAGAACCCGGCCCGAAATCTCCATCCCGACAGCTAACATCGCGATTTCACCCACTGCTTGGCGCGGCGTCGGGGGCGGAGGGCGGGGGTGGGGGACGGGGCGCCCCGCTGCGCGTGTCCTCCGCCGACGCTAATTCGCCGCGACGCGCGTCTGCGCCGCAAAAAAGGCCGCGTCGGCGATCGAATCGAATTACCGCCGCCCTGGCGCGCGCCGCCCCGCGGCAGCTGTCACGCTGACAGCGCACGGCCCCCAAGACGCGCGCACCCGCCCCGACTCGCCCTGTCCTGGCCCTACCCCGCCTCGCCTCGCCTCGCCTCGCCTCGCCTCGCTCCGTCCCGTCCCGCCCCGCCCCGCAACGGCCTGCCCTGCCTCGCCACTCCTCGGCCCGTCGCGTCCCGTCCCGTCCCGCTCCACCATGCCCGCCCCGCCACGCACCGTGACGTCCCGTCTCGTCCCGTCCCGTCCCGTCTCGCCTCGCCCCGCCCAGCCTCTTCCGGTCTCGTTCCGCCCCACCCCGTCCCGCCCCCCTCTCCCGCCCCGCCTCGTTCCTCCCCGTCCCGTCCCGCCCAGCCTCACCCCGCCTTGCCCTCCTCGCCCTGCCTCGCCCCACCCGCTTCGCCCCGCCTGGCCCCGCCTCGCCCATCCTCGCCCCCTCCCGTCTAGCCCCGCCTCGCTTCGCCCCGCCGCACAGGAAAGCCTGCCAGGTGCGCTCTTACTGCCTCGCTTACTACGCACTTACGTGGTAAAGAGAAACAAAAGTACATTGCTGCAGCAGAAACTAGCGATTTTCTGACAGAAAACTTGTATTGTGGCTCCCCGATTGAAATTTGTATGTAACCTGTAAGAATCTCGTTCCTATTCATACACTACCTTTTGTGGTATTGGTTACATGTCGTTGAATTCACTTTTATTAGTATGTAACGAACTCAGCCTTGAAAGGCAAATATGACAAACAAGAATAGAAATATATACAAAATTAAAACTCACATAGTACATGTGATAATTTGAGGATAGACAATTACTGTACGAGTTATTTAACACACGTCGCGCGTTCATCAGTGCGCTTCTTCCTCTTTTGATGTGGTTAACGTCAAAGTAATTGTCTCATCCTGGCTGTCATGTGCGATGACAATCTCACATGCGGCTCGGTGCGGCGTGTCTTGTTTCTATGCATCACGTGAAAGGAGAGCGCGGGCAGGCGATGGTGGCGCAGCCGTGCGCGTGTCGCGTGACACCGGAGAAGCCTCGGGGGGGGGGGGAAGGGGGTCGCGTGTGCGAGGAGCGCTCTCGATGTCACGCTGCCCGTCAGCCATTTGTTTCTCCGGTTGCGTATTCGCTCGAAGTGCAAATGAAATGAGCAGGTCGTATAGCAGCGGGTTTCCAAACGTTCGCGTGGGTTATTGTGAGTCCTCATCTGAAATTTTGTAAACCGGAAGTCGTTGGTTCGAGTTCCTCGGACACGTCGAGAGGCGGATTGTCAATCTCGACTAACTATTCTATATCTGTTGAGAAAATAGGGAAGATGACGTTCACAAACACCTATTGCGAGGAATACGGATGTAATATCATCATGCAATCCCCAATTTATATATTGGTTTATACTACACACAATTTCAAAAAGTTATGATTCGAGTCATTGTCAATCAATTATAATCTCTAACTACACACCTTGCAAAATTCAGTTTAGCATTATTCGAAACCCCAGAAAATGTCTGTGTGTTAATAACTAGATGTATAATATTCGACACTACGCTCGAACTACGCTCCCATTTGAAGTAATATAGATAATTGAAAGTAAACAAACATTTATTTGATTTGTTTGCATTCAATTTTTTCATCATATTACAAAGAAGTTTCTTGACTTCGACGAAAATTCTTCAATATGCGTTAACTGCATATTCATATAACTTTATTTACATCCACTCTATTCTCAGATAAAGAATAAGAGATCGGACAAAACCACTGACTGAATGACAAACCCTAGGGGTTCTCCTGATATTTATTATTCTTTATGTTTCAAAAAAATAGCTCAATGTTGGAGCCCAGGTGAACACTGTCGGGTGAGGTGGACAGTGGCGCCCGAGGCTTACGTGGCGACGCAGTGAGTCAGCCGTAGATACTGAGGTGCGGTGACAACGCGGGGTAGGGTGGAGTGGGGGAGAGCATGGCGGGGTGAGGTGGGGCGAAGCGGGACGTGACCGGGAAGGGCAGGGCGGGGCGAGGCGGGGCGATACGGCGCAGGACGGGACGGAGCGGGGCTTGACGGGGCGGGGTGGAGCGGCTGAGGTGGAGTGGAGAAAGGCGGGGGAGGGGCGTGGAGAGGAGGGGTGGGGCGGGCCGAAGTGGTGCTGAGCAGGAACGGAGAAGGCAGCGCGGAGCGGGACTACAAGAGAACCAGGATGGGGTGAGGCGGGTTGAGGTGCAGAGAGATGCGGAGTGGGGCAGAGTGGAGGGGAGTGAGAGATGCGGCGGGGAAACTGAAAGTGGGCGGTGTGGTGCTACGTAGAAAAGGGGTAGGCAGCGTGACGCGTGGTGAGGCGGGTCGAAGTGAAGTGGGCGGGGTGGTGCTGAGCAGGAAAGCGGTAGACGCGGGGCGACAAGTGAACCAGAATGGGGTAAGGCGGGGCGAGGTGAGGTGGTGGCGTGGGAAGCGGGGAGGGACGGGAAGAACTGGGCGGGGTGGGGCGGGGAGAGTCGGGGGGAGCTGGGCTTGGGCGGGGTGGCGCTGATCAGGGGTAGGCGGGGAGGGGCGGGGCGGGTGAACGCGTGCGTTTGACACCCCTGCGCGGGGTCAAATGAGCGCCTAATAGCCGCGCCGCCTTCTTTTGTGGGGCGCCATTGTGCGCGGCCCGCGCGCCGCGGCGCCGCGCCTGCACAATTGGGCGGGCGCTGCCGCTGACAACTTGTTATTGGGCTTCGCCGCTCACGAAGGGCGGCGGCGACGGCGGCGGCGGAGGCGCAAAAAAGGCTGCGGCGGCGGTGAGGGTGGCGACGTCGACTGCGAGGCCGCCCGCTGCCACGAAACACCTTCTACACTACTAGCTCCGCCGTCCACTTTCCTCCTTGTCAGTTCTACTTCTTACATTTGATCCTGAGCTACATTGCATGTCACTGCTCGAATCAAACTAATAAGTAATCTTTGAAATTCCTTTTGAACTCAACACCTAAGAACACATATTTTGATGCTAGTTGAACATGGGACCTTGAAAGGATAGCGCGTATTTCGATATGAGGCACAATAATTGATTTATACTCGTACAGCGACTGAAAATACCGAAGAAGATTGCAAATGCGTAGTTGAAAATGCTTTTGTTCTCCCCGAAAGCACGCCGTGGAGCTGTTCGTACTTGTTTGCGAGAGAATAACAGCATGGGAATGGGCGCCGTGCTAGTGGATTTGTGCAGTGCAATCACATTTCGTGCAAGCGAGTTCCTGCGAAAACATCTCGCGCTGGGAGCGGCGAGGGCGGCGACGGGGTCGACCGATCGAGGTCTCGAGCAGCGCAGCGCAGCGCAGGGCAGCAGGCGGCGGAGGGCGAAGGGCAAAGGGCAAAGAGCGGAGGGCGAGGGCTCTCCGCTCGGCCAGCGTTACGGGCGCCGCCGCCGACTTCGGCCGCTCACTTTATAAAGGAGGATTTTTTCGTCTCCGCGCGACCGCCGCCGCCGCCACCGTGGCTCCTTGTAACGCGGCCAATATCCAGGGCTCATAAGCATAAAGTCCAATCGCGCCGCAGGATGAGCCAATCTACCCCCGGAATTGGCGGCCATCGCGCGCCAGCCGCTCCCGCCCCGCCCCTGCCCCTGCCCCTGCCCCATCCCCTGCCTCGCCCTCGCCGCCGCTGCCACCTCCGCCGGCGACGCTGCTCGCGCGGAATCCGAAGTAACGGCTCCAGAGGAGCGCGGAAGTGGCCGCTGGGCAGGGCGCAGAGTGCGCGGGGATAGGGCTGGATCTGGGGAGGGCTGTGATGTCAGGAGGTGTGATGGTGGGACCTTAGACGAGGGTTGAGCGAGGGTTGGGCGGGGGTTGGGGGGGCGGGGCTTGGGTGGGTGTTGGGAGGGGTTTGGCCGAGGATTTGCGGGGAATTGGGCGGGGCGTTGGGCGGGGCATTGGGCGGGGCATTGGGCGGGGCGTTGGGCGGGTGTTGGGCAGGGAGTTAGGCGGCGCGTTGGGCGAGGAGTTGGGCGGGGCGTTGGGCGGGGCGTTGGGCTGGAGTTGGGCGGGAGTTGGGCGGGAGTTGGGCGAGGCATTGGGCGGGGCGTTGGGCGGGGCGTTGGGCGGGGCGTTGGGCGGGAGTTGGGCGGGGCGTTGGGCGGATGTTGGGCAGGGCGTTAGGCGGCGCGTTGGGCGGGAGTTGGGCGGGGCGTTGGGCAGGGCGTTAGGCGGGGCGTTGGGCGGGGCGTGGGGCGGGGCGCGGGGTGGGGTATTGAGCGAGGCTTGGGCGGGGCGTTGGGTGGGGAATTGAGCGGGGATTGGGCGGGGGTTGTGCGGGGCGTTGGGCGGGGCGTTGGGCGGGGCGTTGGGCGGGAGGTTCGGCGGGGCGGGGTCTGGGTGAGACTCTGGGCAGTACTCTGGGCGGGATGCTGTGCAGGGCTCTGGGTTGGGTGCTGGGCGGGGAACTGGGCGAAGCACTGGGTGGAACTGTGTGATGACATGTACGTGAAAGAAATAGGAATAAAGAGCCCAGTTCCAACGCAGAATGTAGAGCTGAGGGCTGCAGCAGGAGGACAAAAATCGAAAAGGATGGTGGAGTGTAGAGGTAGTGTTGGCGGGTGGCCAGAACGAAGGGAGGATGCACGAACTTTGAGACGATCATATGAACTTGGGACGACAAAGAGAAGTGGATAAGGGGAAAAACTGCGAGCGGTTGCATGAAAGCATATTGCGTTCCGTATTGTTCGTGGAGAGCTTGAGATGAATCAAGAACGCAATTAACAGCAAATCGAATTTCAAATCAATTAACCTGTTGAGAAGGAGAAAAGGAATCAATTGTTAGGGTACGCGAAGATCTCGTGATCCCCAAGAGAAAACCCTAAATCAAAGAAAGAAGATCCCACCGCATTCAGGATCACACACATCAGAATCGCTAACCATAGTTTGATCATGGATTAATCAAAGATGCAGCAAGCACTGTTAAATATCCACAAAAGATAAATTTTTAAAGCAATCTAGTGTCAGGAATTGTACTGAGAAGTCAGGAGGTAATTATAGTAAAAATAAATTTATTTCCTGGCAAGGACGTCGTGCATATTTCTTGCTGTCTTTGGAATCCTCAGCATCTGAAACAAATAGAGCCCCAAAAGATGGTCTGCAACCTCGCCTCTGCGCTTAATCCTCGGACACCCACTCCCCTTTGTCTCATAACATCTCGGTTGCCAAACCGCTGTCGAAGTGAACGGCCCATGTCAGTCCTAGCGAGCCATTGTCACCATTCCCACGGAGTATCTCATGAAGACCGACAGAGGCTCTGTGCACGGCCTAAATTATACTGTCGAGATCTGCCAATTGTTTTCCACCAAAGACGTAACTCCTTTGGTGCGTGCCCACGTGCTCCTGACGTTATCAAAATTTCACACGGCTACCATTTGTGCAGGCTGCGTCTGGTATTTCTACTAGCAGCTTTTCCTGGAACATTGATTGCCAGCATTCGCAAGTATGGCTTTTTCTACCTGTATTATTACCAGCCCTACGACGCTAGAAGGTTGTAAGATTTCTTTTCCCGGCTGAAGTTGGAGATTACTTTTCTATAAGAAAAGTTATGGTTACATTCTCGTAAGCACAAAATCCAGTGCACAAACACAACGGTCTTCTGCGCATTTCCACGGCTGGCTGTCTTCTTTATTATGTGACTGAAGTCCTGTGTCACAATCTGAAGCGCACCGGGCAAGTAGGTCATGGTAGTTCGGTGTTCAACGAAGAGTTTATCTAGACGCTGTCTAGTAATCACTGTCAGCTTGTTCGTGCAAACGACATGTTGTGACACTGTTTACTATTTTTAGACATCGTGCCGAAGAACTAGGAGGACGTTGATTTCAAACGAAAGCTTGAATTGAGCTGTGGTGCCATAGAAAGAAATGTGACCTTTATTGTCTGACGTTACGGTATTTTGTATTGCTCCGTAACAGAATCTCTTCTGCGGCCTCCCCCCCCCCGCCATAAGGATGAGGGTATGGAAGATCTTATTTGTCCGCGAGAAGGGGGGGCGGAGTTTGATTGTGCACATCTCTATAATATTTTCTTTTCTAATAGGTATATAATTTAAAATTGTCCTTGTTACAACTTACTGCAACTTGTTAGAACTAAAATACGATTTTCTTTTAAGAAAATTAAAAAAATATACTGTTTCGTAAACCTTAATGTTGGAAATCGCAGAAATATTACTTCAGAGATCTGGTCAGGGGCATAATAAACGGCTGTTTAATAAGTTGTTTGATACATATATCTGAGACATTCTGCCTCTTATATGAGTAGTAGTACAAATTGGTACTTCAGCCATAATCATTATGAGAAAACATGTTAAGTTAGGGTTGGCATAGAAACCGTGAATTATAATAGCATCTCAATATTGATTAGAACGCCACGCGAAAAAAAAAACATTTGCCTTCATTTAGAGGCACTTAGAAATTTCTGCATTTAATCGAAATGATAACAGATTTCCTTACTCTCCTAATACTGTGCTAGTTATGAGGAAAAAGGAGTAAAAATAGCTGACTGAAGTATTTCTAAAACGATGAAGATGGCTCATGAAAGTCGGTTAGATCTGAGATTATTCCACATGGCGTATGTCGGGTCCCAGGTTTACTTCCCTTCTCAAGCAGGATATGCAAAAGATATTTCCTCCAAAAAATCAACGTCCTTGAGAGGGAATCGAAACCTTCAACGCGAGTCTTACATTCCCATACACGCACTATGAAATTCGCAATTAAATTCGACATGGTAGATCTCCATCGTATTATTCCAGAAAATCGTCGAATATTTTTATATACAGAGCATTCAAGTATTAATGAAATTTAATAAAAATTCAATTCAATTCATTGCAAATATTAATGTTGAGACGACGCTCGATTAACTAGTGAAATCTTATATCGTTAAAATGGCTGCAATGGAACATTTAATTACTTTAGTGATGCTTACTCAATTCTTGTGCGTGTGCTTGCTCTATTACAGAGCTTGGCAAACAAATAGACAATCTCCTGCTTCGTCATGCCACTTGAACGTCTTCAACGCTCAGGAAGACATGTTTTACAATTTTGTAGTCATCGTTACACCAAGACACAGATTTAGTAACGTTTGGTTTATTTCGGAAAGCAATGGGCGAATCCTTCCTCTCTGCAGACTGCCATCGATACAGATCAAATTCATCAGAATAACACACGCGCATTCGTCATCAAAATTCACGACAAAAAGCCTCACTCATCGCTGCACTTCCTGCTGACTGTCCCGCATCCATAATCGGTCACCAGAGCCCATAATTTCCAGGCCATCGCGTGATAAATACCTGTCTCGTTTTCCGCTGCAACGATCAAATGCGGCTGGTCGCCGCTTTGCCACCATCATCGCCGCCCTCGTCACCGCCCTGGCATCCATCTTTACTACCGCCCTCACCACTGCCCTCGCCCCCCCCCCCATTCGCGGCCGCTCACACCGCCTCTTCGCCGATCTCGCCCCCACCATCATCGTCACATTTGTCTCTGCCCTCACCGCCTCCCTCATCGCCGCCCTCTCCACTGTCCTCGCCCCCACTCTCGCCACTGCCTTCGCCGCCGCCTTCATCACCGCCCTCATCGTCGCCCTCATTGTCGCCCTCATCGTCGCCCTCATCGACGCCCTCATCGTCGCCCTTCGCCTATCGCCACTCTCATCGCCGAGCTCCCTGCCGCCCTCGCTGCCTCCCTCACCGCCGCCCTCACCGTTGCCCTCGCCTTCGCCGTTGTCCTCATTGCAGCCTTTGCCGCTGCCTTTACAGCCGTCCTCTCCACTGCCCTCGCCCTCACCGCCGCTTTCGCTCCCGCCCTCGTCAGTGCACTTGCCAACGCCCTCTCCACCACCCACACCACAGCAGTCGCCACCACTCTCACCTCCGCACTCATTGCATACACCTGCTTGGACTCTTCCTCCGCTTTAGTGCTTCCCAGTGTTAGTTTCTTACTTTTCCGTCTCACATTCAGTACGAGTTTAAATGTCGACCCCTTAACAATTCTCACTTCATCATCGTCATGCCAGTTGCTTCCGGTCAAACCACGTCTTTTATTTTCACATCGGAAACCCACATATAATTAAGGCACCCATACACGTCCGCGATTCATGGCAGTTTTTCCCATTGGGGTTTCCGGATCTCATATTTAAGGGAACAACCCCCTCCCCACATTTTTATCGTATCTCAGGCTTAACAGAACAATTTTCACCTACAGTATGCTTTGCAATGTACCCCTTAGAGTATTTCGTGCCCAGTCGATGAGGATACAGGTAATGGCATATCCATACTTTTGAAAGAGTATGGAGTTGGAGAAGATTTGAAATGCTTGGAGGGATATAACACGGATATATTAGATATATAATATCTAATTTATGGAAAACGGTTTAGGAATATGAGAGGTGGTTGCGTATATAACAAAAGGATGGGATACTGACATAAAGGTAATAGAACTTGTACCACGAACGAAATGAAATTGAAATTAGAAGAATTTTATTATACGTGTTACCACGACTTTATAGGTATAGCCGTTCTGTATGCCATGGGTATAAATAATTTATTTTACTAATTAAGTATGAATTAATTTAAACTGGCAAGTTTTTTTAGCAATAGGCTATTATATCACTTACTCATTTGCGTTGAATCTTTAATAGGCTTACATTAACCTTTATACTTGAAATGTATTGTTTTATAATGGGAGCCGCGGGAAGTTTCGTGCAGGTCAAGGGAGCCGTGGAGGAAAAAAAAAATTGAAAACCCCTGCTGTAGAGGGAAAGTGGCATCACGACGTAGTGGGTTAGGCAACTACACTCATATGTCAATGTTGGTCGAAAATATCGATGTTTTAAAAACACATTATTACCAGACGGAAATATTTGTTTATGATTACTTTTGGGGGTTTGTCTAAGGATTGATTATAATTTTAACAAAACGTCTGTTATGTTTCATGGGCATATATAAAGGGCAGAGAAAAAGACTCATTCGTTCATAAACAAAAGCATTGCTTTTATATATTTGTGCCATTCCTAGTGATAACGGCCGCGAGTGAGGGGAGGGTGGAGGAGGAGGCGGGGGGCAGAGGAAGTGACGCATTGGCGCAGGTGGGGGCGGCGGCGGCGGCGGCGGCGGCGGCGAGCGCAGGGCCCGTGGCCGCGCCGCGCGTGCGAGTGCTGGCCCGTGTGCGTGCGAGCGCCCGCGGCCGGCGAAGCCCAGCGCCCGACGCTCTGTCATTAGCTCGGTAAATACGCGGCGCGGTAATGGTGATGGCGTGCGCGGCCCTGGGGAAATGACGTGTTTTAAATTTCGGGTTCCCCCGGCCCCCCTCTCCTCTGCCGGGCCGCCATGCCCGACGAGCAGACCTCGGCCTGTCTCTGCCCATCGCCCGCCGCCCGCTGGCAGGCGACCGCTTTCAACCCTGCAGTTTCTCACCTCGACGTGATAACCGTTGAACCGGCCGCCGGCGTCTTTCTCTATTAAGGGGAAGACGGTCAGGATACGCAGCGGCCGCGATAGCTTTGTGATAACTCTGCTGTGGTCTCCTCATCTTCGCTGACAGGGAGGTGCAATGGTTAAGGTCAGACAGTGACTATTTTTCGATCCTAACTACATTGCTAAGTTCAATTCAACCACTGTCTGGACGAGAATTCAAACAGCCGGCTGCTCTGATGATTAGTTCACCGCAGTTTCTCCCATAAATACTAGCCGAACGTCGGAAATATATATATATATATATATATTAACGTACCAGAGTCAAACACGATCTTCCATTTCTCATCCTTGTTTCAGCTCCCGTTACTCTCTTACAGGTACACTCTACTACCACACATATCTGAAGACCAACAGCTTAGAGGTTCTCTCTATCAAGGCTATGCCCTACGGAGTGAGATACCTGGAGAGGGAAATCCCGCAAGCCTAGGGGTAGGTCGGCGCCTGATCTCGCCATCCAGCGGCGTTAGAGCACTGCCACGTTACTGCTTATAACACACACTACACTTACGGGACCAATTAATTATTAATGCTCACGGAAACAATGAAATAATCAATTATAAACTTTCAAGAAAGATTACGGTTTTAGCAATGATGTTTTGGTCGGTCGAGAATACACGAGCGCGTACGAGCACAGACAGCTGTGGACGAAACTCGACCGCTCATGATTTTTTTAAAACACGGTTTCACAGTAATTGTATTCGGAATTACCGGGCCGTTCTGGGTAGAGCTTTGACAAATATTTGAAAGCATATGTTCCCATAAGTGACCTATAAACAAACAAGCTTCGCTCATGAGCCAGTCTGATCAGTCACCACAAAATTATTCCCACAACCCATTACAAACCCGTTCAGGAGGCAATGCCGCCGAGATAGATTCACAACCTGGGTAAACCAAGCCTGAAATTCCAACTTGGTCGTGAAAGCATACATTTCTGTACGAGCTGTAAACCCTGAGTGGGCGCGTCAAGGTGTTTTCGGAGCACTATTGAAATCAGACGCGCAAACCCATATGGGAGAAATTAGGCATCTGTATAAACCTTCGAGATACGAACTGTTAAATGCTTCGGCTTTCGTGAAACAAATCAGGCTGTTACACCAAACTTAGCGTGTTCGAAAGCTGATCGACGCCGTGGATTTTTAAGGGCGAGAAATCCATCGTCTACCTTCCTTTGAAGGTGAAGTCGGCTGTCCCATGTTGTAGATTTACATTTACTAGATGGCGAAAGGAGAATAGCAAAATTTGCTTGGTCGGACGGACGAGCAGGCCCGTTGACCTGAGTTTCGCCAGGTAAAAGAAGGCAACATTAAATCTAAATTTGAATTGAATTAAACGTGAGTCGAGCAAAACTGAACAGGTAGAATTGTTCCGTGTTCTGAACCTCCTTATGATCGTACGGCGTGTCCTCCCGCAGCCAACGAGCCTGCCAGGGCGTCGTCTCAGGCCGCCGCCAGGCCAGCGATGCGGTCGCGCGGCCCTCGCTGCAACCAGCACTTACCGGATAATTGTGGGGCCGCGCCTGGGAAAACACACGCTGCGCCACGCCATGCGGTGGGGACGGAGGGGACGCAGGGCAGCGCGTGATGCGGGCGCGCGCGGCAACAGACGCCGCAAATCCGCCGCTTCTTTGCCGGGCTTCTTGCGGCGCTGCGCTCGGAATCTGCGCGCGGGGCGGACTGGGTCTCTGGAGCAGAACTCCGCACAGGCTTTTTGTCGCGCCCGAAGCAAACCGTCGCCTTTGGGTGCGTGAGGAGAACATAAAATTCACTTCTGAAGTTGTAATTTGCTTTTCTTTCGGAATCTGTTTTCTAATTCATTAAAAATATGGATAAATTATCCCATAGTTTTGGGATTTATTTTTAGAAAGGCAAAATAATTATTCTTTGTTAGCGTTTATTGAAGACATTGGTCAACAAACTTCAATCAACAGAAATGATGTTCTGGCGAAGATGTTGTAAACTTTCTGTGTTAGATAAAATAAGAAATGATGAAGTAAGAAATAAAATGAAAGTGCAAACAACCTGAACGAGATGGTCGAAATGAAACATCTAAAATGGTATGGACATATGAGAAGGTTGAAATCGGATAGACTTCCACAAATGTTTGGGAGTAGATACCAAATCGAAGAAGATACAGGGGAAGTCCGAAAAGAACATGGAACATGGCAATAACTGAATCCATGGGAAAAAACAGAAATGGAGGAAAACGATCTATGGGATAAAGAGGCTTGGAAATTGGGATGCGGAAGACGGCCAAGGCTGTAAAAAAACCGCTAAATAGATAGATAGATTTTCGGCGTTTCGGCAACTCGACGTGGCATAGGCTTAACATGTAGTTGGGAGTTCCCTTTGCGGAGCCATGCTGCCTCTATAGCCGTCCATAATTGCGAAAGCCGGTGCGGGATTTTCTGCACGATTATGTCATATTGAACATAAATGTTCGATAGGATTCATGTCGGGCGAAATCAAATGCTCCAATTGTTCAGAATATTCCTCAAACCAATCGTGAACAAGTATAGCCTTGTGTCATGGCGCATTGTTATCCAATAAATATTCCATCGCTGTTTGAGAACATGAAGTCCATGGCTGTAAATGGTTTCCAAGTAGCTGAACCTAATCATTTCCATTCAATGATCGGATCATTTGGGCCAGAGGACCCATTCCATTCCATGTAAAAACAGGACACACTATTATAGAGCCACCACCAGCTTGCATAGTACGTTGTTGACTTGTTGACAACTTGGGTCCATGGCTTCGTGGGGTCTTCACCACACTCGAACCCATCAGCTCTTGCCAATTGAAATCGAGACTTATCTGACCAAACCACTGATTTCCAGTCGTGTAGGGTCCAATCTATATGGTCACGAGCCCAGGACACGCACTGCACGCAATGTCGGTCTGTCAGCAAAAGCACTCGTGTCGGTCGTCTGCTGGCATAGCCTGTTAAGGCCAAATTTCACCGAACTGTCTTAATATGTTTGTCGCACGTCCCTCATTGGTTTCTGCGGTTGTTTCACGTAGAGTTGCTTATATTAGTACTAACAACTCTACATAAACAACGCTGATCTCGATTATTAAGTCAAAGCCGTTGGCCACTGCGTTGCACGTGGTGAGAGGTTATGGCCGAAATTAGGAATTCTTAGCACACTCATGGCACTGTAGATCTCGGAATATTAAATTTCCTAATGATTTCAGAAATAGAATGTACTATTCTTCTAGCTAGAAATACCATTCTGAATTTAATTTTTTTTAAATTCACGTGTGTACGGCCTTAATCACGTCCGAAATATTTTCACATGGGTCACTTGAGTACAAATGTAATCTCTGCACATCCACTTCCCTTTTATATATTTTGTACGCGTTACTATTACCATTTGTAAATTTGCATATTGCTATCCCGTGACCTTGTCACCTCTGAATATACATTTTAAAAACTTTTGTTGGTTACAGAAATTATGCTATAAACTTCTGCGTCATTTCAATCCAGTGTACGTGTGTTTACTTCCCTTTATCTCCTGCCTCATAGAACGTCTTCCTCTTGATTCATCATAGAACACACATTCTTCCCTCATTCATTCCTCGCACACTATTTTTCGCACATTAAATAAATACTGGCTGCTCATCAAAGAGCTTGTGGAAATGAAAATACCTTGAGAGCAAAGACACGACGCGTGCCCTAATTTAACATACGTCATGGAAGAGTGCAAGTTCTCGGTCACTAGTCAGACTGATGCGTATGTCAGAAACATCACACCGCTGGCATGAAACAGTCGGTTAACGTAGTGCATCTATCCTCCCCGTCATGAGAGGAAGGCTTGTCCAGAGCACTTGTCTGACGAGCGTGGTTTTCTATGGACATGTTTCCAATATTTTTCGTCTTGAGGCAGAGTTCAACTGTGAAATGGATGCCAATATGATTGACAAAACAGAATATTTAATTCCGTAGAGAAGCAGCAGTCAAAATTGTGAACATTTTCCATATAAGACTGGAAAAATTAAAATTACGAGACAAATGTGCGCTGCTAATTATTTTAAATTAAAAATATGAGATAAATCCAATGAAAACGTTTTAACAATGTTAATTACAAGAGTTTATATATATATATATATATATATATATATATATATATATATATATATATATATATTGTGACGTACCTGGTGATGCCGGTACTTTCACTGCAAGAAATTACTAAAGGAGGGTATCTTTTTCGTGAATGGGTCCCTACGAGGAGTCGATATAGCATTGGGAAATTTAATTAGTAAATGTAGTACAATCATAAACAGGATTTATTCACAAACCAAATCAGTTAATTACATGATTTATAATACCTATACACTTTGCCTTGGTACCAAGATCAGGTTTAACATGAGTTTTTATCATACCTTGGGGCCCCAACAAGTACCTCCGTTGTTTGGATGGCGGTTCTCATCGGCAGGGGTCGCCGACCTTCGCAGCAGCTTGGCGCAGTCGGCGGCTGGTGGTGTAGCGGTCGCCTCGGCTGGCGGCCTCTTGAATCCCTCGGGCTCGGCTCCTGGTACTTCGGCGTCGCACTTCCCTCTAATTATCTTTCATCGTTTTGATATAACTAGCTAACACGCGGCCACTGCACGTGTCGGCGTCAGCTTCGCCACACACAGTTCTTGTATCGTTCTTACTGCGTCAAATAGCGTAAGCGCGATTTACTGTTCTCCCAGCACTGATCTCTTATATTTATCACTTTCCCGGCCTCTACCTAATGTGCCTATTGTTCTGGCGTTGGTTAATATTCTATAAAACCCGCCGCGTGCTTTCTTTGTCCATGCGAAGCGGCGAGCTTCTCACAACACGTCTGCAGCCAACGACAACTTCTCCGCGACTGCTGTAACGGCTCAATTCGCTGCCGCTCCACGCTACGGTTCGTAACGGTCGTTCCCACGCTGTGTTCGCGGCAGCGACGGCGGCGGCGGCGGGCCTCCCCACTGCCGTCCGTCGCGTCTGCCGCCTGTACTACGCAGTCCAAAATGAACTCAAATTTCTTATGCTAATGATTCCAATTAGTATAAGGAAACATTCTGTGTTTCAATATATATATATATATATATATATATATATATATATATATATATATATAATCACAAGAGTTTGTTGTTTTTCATTTTACCTTGATGCATACTTTCAGTTTAGAAATTTATCTAATATTTCAGATTCGATATATGATATTTATCTCAGATCCGAGATTCAATATTTGAAATTTATCTCAGATCTCAAATTAGATATTTAAAATTTATCTCAGATCTTGGATTTGATATGTGAGATTTATCCACCGCGAAAGGAAAACCGTGAGCAGTGTCATTCCATGAAATGATAGGAACAATATTGACCATTAAGGGCAATTATTTACACAAAGAATAATTTTGTCTTGAGAAATGTTTGTTGACGGTGTTTCCCGGACCATGCCGGAGCAGCTCTCTATAAAATGGGCAACTTGTCACGAGCGGTCTTTCCTTCAAATTCCTTTCCATTATCACCAACATCATTTTTATCCCATCATCTCTCATATGAAGACTGGGGTGCCGGGGGGGAATGCGTCACGTCCTAAGCCCTCTAGTCAACGATGCTCACGCCGGTGGGTAAATTTTGCTTCCCTTACAACTGAAAAGGTTTAATGCTAAGGAGAAAGAAAGTATGTCCTTCTGGGTAAAAAAACATCATTGTAAATAACTTTTCCATACTCTTTCATACAGAGCGAATGACATGATTTGAACAGTGTAGCATCAGGTTGGCTGCCCTGCGGCTGGCTGGCGCCGAGCAGACGCGAGCTAGGCGCACATAGTTTAGACCCGAGTATTATCGTAGCTTTGGATCGCCACGCTGTGGTGTCGGGAGGGGGGAGGGATACGCAGATACTTTTAGAATCAGGTGACCGTCGGTTCTGCCGACTGCTCTCACAAGGATGGTGTCACGTGGTAGTCTGCACTCAACGATGGTCGGGTGGGGGGTGAACCGGTGTGTATAAAATAGGCCGACTCCTCTATGTCTGTGGGGTTTACTCTTGAAGACCTCGCGCTCTGTCCAAAACTTGCGTCCACGCTGCGCTGGTGCGTGTCGTGCTTTGCACGGGAGACAGTCACATGAGTAGTGTACATTCTAAAGGCGAGGCCTCTCTTGTGAAAAAGTGGTTGTTGAGGAGGTGAACTCGAAGAAAAAGTTGGGAGAGCAGTTAGTAGAAGCTGCAACGTAACATCGCCTCTTCTATCAGTAGTTTTTTGTCAGACAAGAGTGATCTGGAAACGAGACGACACACAATTGACAAAGATTGTTTCTTGGAGAAAGAATTAACGAGTATTAAAGAAATTGTCGCAGTTACCTCTGTCCAAACGAAATTAAACCTTTCTTTACGAATTTCGTCGTTTTTACTTCATGTTACAACCGCATCCAGTGCCTGGCACACCCTGAATCGAACCTGGAAGGCGTTCAAAAAGTTTTTACTAAGCTTTCTGCACCTCGCCTCTGATGACAATGCGAGCTCGTGGCGTCTAAGATGGAAATCGCTGGATTCTCAGAAATTGTGACAATGCTCCATATGGTTCGAACGAGGAGCTGCCCAGGAGCTGATGCGATCTTTTGGTGATGCTCCGAACTAACAGGAAGCAGCTGACAATCTTTTTTTTTTAATTTATTTTCTGCATAATTTACAATCTGTTCCTATCGGAACAATAAGCAAATGGTGTGAACAGATACATTTCAGACGTGAACATTTTATGACATTGAAAAATTTCATTTACAAAATCGGTATGGCAAATCTAAAATACTCTCTCTCCTCAGTCTATACACATGCTCACTGTTATCTAGAAGGCTTGTTGAGAGGTGATTTGGGTGGTTGCACAATCTTCTCTGGTATGCTAGGCTCTTCGTGGCGATTACTTCCTCCAGTGGGATGATGTCGAGGTCTCTGTATATCGTCTTGTTTGTCACGTACCATGGTGCGTTGCATAGTTTTCTTAGTGTTTTAGCTTCGAATCCTTTTAGAATTTCTAGATTCGATTTACTGGAAGAGCCCCACAATTCAATACCATAGGTCCATGTTGGTTTGATTATAGTTTTATAAATCTGTACTTTGTTATGCAAGGACAGCTTTGATTGTCTGTTTATTAGCCATGACAATTTGAGGACTTTAAGTTGCGTTTCTTTTCTCTTAGTTTTGATGTGGGTTTTCCAAGTCAGGCGTCTATCCAAATGCAGTCCAAGATATTTGATTGTATCAGCTTCGTGGAGTTCTGTGTTGTTTAGTTTTACTTTTGGGCAGTTTTCTTTTCTTAGTGAAAATGTTATATGTTTTGATTTTGTTTCATTTACGGTGACTCGCCAACGATGACTCCAATCTTCGATTTTGTTTAGATGTTCTTGAAGATGTTGTGATGCGCAGGAGGGGTCTTCATTTGCAGAAAGAATAGCTGTGTCGTCTGCAAAGGTGGCTATTGTAGTTCTTTCTGTAGTTGGTAAGTCTGAAGTTGATATAAGATATAAAAAAGGTCCAAGAATACTTCCTTGTGGCACGCCTGCAGAAATAGGTTGGAATTCCGATAGAGCGTCCTGATATTTCACTTGAAATAGGCGATCGCAAAGATATGATTTGAGAAGTAAATAGTAGGAGTGCGGGAGAAGTTTTTTTTATTTTAAATAGAATTCCTTCATACCATACCTTGTCGAATGCTTGCTGTATATCTAGGAATGCTGCAGAACAATATAGCTTTTTTTCCAGGCTTTGAGAAATTGTGTTTACAGTACGATGGGTCTGTTCTATTGTTGAGTGTCCCTCTCGAAAGCTGAATTGAAAGTCAGGGATCACTTCTTTAATTACAGGCTTGAGGCGCTGTAAGAGAAGTTTTTCAAATACTTTTGATAGGACTGGTAGCAGGCTAATAGGTCGGTACGATTTAACGTCCGTGGCAGTCTTTCCTGGTTTCACGATCGCAATTATTTGAGCGTATTTCCATTGACAAGGATAATGGCTATTTCGAAGTATCGCGTTGAATATGCTTGTTACGAGTTCATATCCTTTACTTGGCATTTCCTGCAACATTTTGCCAGTAATAAGGTCAAACCCTGGACTCTTTGCAGGATGCGTGTGTTTTTTGATTGTTTGTTCGACTTCTCGTGAGTTGAAATGCTCTATGGGCAGAGATAACTGTAAAGGCACGTCCAAATATTCTAGCACTTTATTTTCAATAGTACTTACATTTTCTGCTGGTTTGAAAACTGAAGCAAAGTGTTTTGCTAAGCATTCGACCTTTTCTTCTGCGCTTCTTGCCCACGTGCCATCTTCTTTTCGAATTGGTGAGATGTGCTGTTGGGGTCGCTTTAGTTTTCTAGTTGCTTTCCAAAGCGAATAATTAGTTTCAGCAGTAGGTGATAGTGCTTGAATGTAATTAGAGAAAGATTTGTTTTCGTATTCCTTAATTTGTCGTGCTAGTTGTCTGGCTGCTGTGTTATATTTTCTTTTGTCATCTGGTTGTCGTGTCGTCATGAATATTCGTCGGAGTCGACGTTTTTCTACCACTTTTTGTCTTATTTCTGCGGGATACGTTGACGATTTATTTATTGTTTCTCTTGGTGTTGCGGCCCAGGCAGCGTCTTGTAATGTATCAGTTAGGTGCTGTATTGCGTCTTCGATGTTTTCTTCAGTTGTTAGCAGTGCGTTTGCAGATAGTTTATTGTTCACGTAATCGCGGTACTTGTTCCAGTTTGTCTTGTTACTTGTTAGTTTTAGAGGATAGTTTCTTTCAGATATATTTGAACTGATGGTCATTTCTACTGGGGTGTGGTCTGAAGAAAGGTCGTAGCAAGATTTTACTTCTACTGTACCAAGATGCACACCTTTTGCTAAGTAGAAGTCCAGGAGGTCAGGAAGCTTATTGACGTCAGTGGGCCAGTACGTAGGTTCACCAGTCGATATAGTAGAAACATTAAGCCTGTTTGTTACTTTAAGAAGATTTTTTCCTCGTAGTGTGTTGAGTCGTGAGCCCCAATGCTGGTTTTTTGCATTGAAGTCGCCTCCAGCTATGAATCTTGATCCTAGTGTATTTATAAAGTCTTCAAATTTTTGTTCTGTTATTCTATGTTTGGGCGGGCAGTATACAGATGTTATCGTCAGTAAAGCTTGACCTTCTGTCACCATTACAGATGTTGCTTGTATTTCTTCAGTTTTATATTCGTTCATTTCGTAATGTTTGATTGTGTTTCGAATTATTATAGCGGTTCCTCCATGCGCTGTACCGTCCGGGTGCTTGGTATTATATATATCATATCCCGGTATCTTTAAATAGGATTTTTCAGTGAAGTGAGTTTCGGATATTAGCATAATATCTATATATTTTTCTTTGAGAATAGTTACGAGCTCTCTTCGATGTTGGATTAAAACCGTTTGCGTTCCAGAGAATAATTTTAATTCTTGGTGCCATTTAATGCATCTTGGATATTAATGCCGTCAGTAGGTTGAGCAAAGCCCCAATTTGTTCAGATTGTTGTTTGAGGATGCTTTCGAACTTTTGGAATGAGGTTTCTATTATTTTGCAGAGATCTGTTTGGTTTTGATTGTAGGGTACAGCGTATGTTGAGTTTTGGGAAGATGCTGTACGAGAGAAGGGATTGGGTTGAAAGTGGCGAACTGGGAGGGGAGGGAAATCTGAGGCGTTTGGCACTTTTTGTTTCTGCTTGTCGATGGTGACTGTTTCTTTTCTGTGCTTGTTACGTTTATTAACGTAATCTTGATAGACCTGGCAGCCTTTATAGTTCGCTGGATGGCTTCGCGAACATAGCGCGCATGTTGCCGGCTGCCTTGCATCTTTTTTGCATTCGTCTGTGAAGTGTTCTTCACCGCATTTCACGCACCTTGGAGTTGCTTTACAGTATTTCTTCGTGTGACCATACTCTTGACAGCGATGGCATTGCACTGGAATTTTCTTTTTGTACGGTGCTTCAAATTCTATTTCTGCATTTACAAGTGTGTCGATATTGTAGATTTCTGCATTGTTTGCACTTGGTTCTAAGTCTATGAAAAAGAGCGATAGCGGCTTTTTGCTTACTCGATGAAGTACATTGTGCATGTTACGAACGGTGTGACCCTTGGATTTGAGTTCAGCTTTTACTTCTTCTATGTTTGCTGACGGATGCAGGTATCGAAGCACTACACGAAATGCTCTATCTTTCTTTGGTTGATAAGTGTGGTATTTGGCCTCGGATTCGTCAAGTTGCTTAATTATTGCTCTGTAAGCTTCAATGGTTTTCGGTAGCACTTTTACATCCTCGCTGTACATTTTGTACGTAAAATCCTCGTCTTTCACTTGTGGTTTAAGAAATTCTTTTAATTTCGATACATTGGTAACACTTTGCACGAATATTGGCGGTATGTTATGATCTATGGGGGGCTTTTTAGGAGTTTCAACTTCTGATTTGTCTTCTAATACTGCATATTGATTTTTATGCGTAAACACTGGCGCACTAACATTCGAGGGAGTTGGTATGGGCTGGTCACTGTAGGCGTGCTTTTTTCTTTTTCGAGGTTGTTGCCACTCTAGGGTACTCACGGTTTTATTTGAGGTTGTTTCAGACGACCCCGGACCTTGTAGTTGTTGAGTCCATTGCTGTGGTTGCGTTCCATGAAGTTCCCAGGGCTGGCCCTGGTGATGTGCTGTATAGAAGCCTGTTTGATCTCTCATAAGTAGTTGTTGTTGATTTATC
Source organism: Gryllus longicercus (assembly GCA_038098605.1). Taxonomy (NCBI): domain Eukaryota; kingdom Metazoa; phylum Arthropoda; class Insecta; order Orthoptera; family Gryllidae; genus Gryllus; species Gryllus longicercus. The sequence continues at coordinate 146,085 of JAZDUA010000183.1, read as the reverse complement.
TGCGTCAATTGTAAATCTTGATTCATTAAATATTGATGTTGCTCTAATTTTTGCTGCGCATTTTGTTGTATTTGTAAGTTAATTATATCACTGTTTTGCCCCACGGGGCCACTTGCACCTTGACCATTCATTGGTGTTGAATTAATATCACTGAATTCACTGTGGTGATTTAATGCTTCCACTGCTCTAGCGATGTGCTGCCCCGTATCAGGGGAGCCACTTGAAAACATTGTCACTACACACTGTACACTGAACTCGTAGAGTTGTACTCTGCTAAACTTATCTCACTGAAGTCGCCCGTGAAGGAGAGCGCTCGGCGCACGTCCGCTCGCTACCGTGTTCGGGCGAGAACTGAGCTGACAATCTATCAAGGAACTTTGTACGTAATAAATGAATATTTGGTCAACAGAGAAGAAATTCGCGCGGCTTTTCTGAGAAGCGCCAAGTTCGAAATGTATAATCCTTTCCTCTGAAATGCCTTCAAAGAACATCAAAAATGCCCTATTAAAAAACAAGGTGCCAAATTTGAAGCAATTTGGGGGTCAATGTGCCAACAGAGGTGTATCGACGGAGTGTACGATCGCGGCTTATAAAGAAGTACCAAGAATATGTACAGGGAGTAGTGTAAATTGTGTATATTTTGTAAATAAACTTCTAAATAATATTCATATCTGAGCCCCTTTCTTCCAGGACGTCTCAAGTGTCCAAAAACCATCGAACAGTCATTTGAATATCTTTTGGTAGCGTGAAGGAGCTGCGCGTGGAGGCTTAGAATCCGCCTGGCAGCGTGCAGCGGGCGCAGCTCCCTCCCTTCCTGCGGCCTGCAGCGGGGCTGGACGGGATGTGGACGGGGTGGACGGAGTGGACGGCGCGGCTCGTCGGCTCGCGGCGCCGCCGCCGCCGCCGCCTCCGCCTAATGCGGCGCGCGCACGCCACTCTGTAATTAATTTCGTATTACGGCGCCCGCGCCCGCGCCCGCCCACTGCGCGTCGCCCATCTGCTGCGCATCCCACCGCCCACGCCCCGCGGCCTCCGCCACGCCCCCGCCCCGCCCCCGCTGCACTGCGACTGGGGTTTCCGGCCTCGCGCCTCGCCCGCACCGACCTCCTCGGCGCTTCCGCCATGCTCCCCCCTCCCTCGTAGCCCTGCCAAACTAGACAATTGGAGAGAAAAACTAGAAGAGATACAACAGTACATACTTCCTCCGCATTATTTTTATATTTGCAATTTTCGAAAATTGGAAGAGTTCATTGGATATCAGACCAGCGCCGTTAATTTAAGCTGCCTTTCTTCTCTCTGTGGAAATTTAAAAAAAAAGTGGAGTGGTTTTTAAGAAAAAATGTTGCCTATGTTACCTATATTTCGTGCCAAATTGCCTATATTTTACGCCAAATTGCACGGAAACTCTTCATATTTTCGAAACATTGAACATGAACTTCTTTAAAGAATCCTTCTTGTAGGACAACATTCCTTTCTTGTAGGAAGACTCCCACAAAAATTGCAACCTTACAATTTTCAAACAAATCTGAGATATCAAGGAACATGAGACTTGCACTATTCTCTTGAAAGTCCTCTACGCTATCCGAAGACAGTTTTATCAAATAATTTTGCGTAGTTTTTGAGAAAATTTTCAATTTCTTTTTACGCTTAATTTTCATTGATTAACGTTTCCAGGTATGTCAACTGCTGTGGTCATTTGTCCCATCAGGGTAGCGGATGTTTTATCCTGGTAGGTGGCAGTGTTCGTCCCCAGTCACTCTAACAAATTGACGGTGAGATCCGAAATATACGTCGGCTTGCAGAGGAATTCCCTTTCCAGTTATCTCCCCAAGTAGACGACACTCCAGCCGGAACAAGATTAAAGCTTACAACATGTGGTATTCAAATGCAAATATGTGACTGTAAGACGGGAGGATAGGACAACGACCAAAACATCCCGCGCCCGTTTGTTCGGGTACAGAATCGGCATTCACGTGGTATTGTTCGGAGAAACCACGGAAAATTGCTGATCAGAGCACCCAACTACTAGAAGTCTCTTCTAGTCAGCGGCTGAATTCAACCTAGCTCCGGAATGGAAAAGGTAGCCGGGCCTGGAATGGACTGCTCTCGGATTTATATGAAATTGACGGCAAGAAAGTAAGGCAACGACCGATCATAATAGTAGAATGTACAACCAGGTAATGGTATCCTCCGTTTCTGCTACTTGTCCATGATGCATCTTCCATTTCCGACTTATGTATAATTCTCTATTTAGAACTTAAATCACTCTTTTGGGATAATTACGGTAAGGATTTTTTAATGAATCTGAAATAACTGCACTTTCCATCGCTATTGTAAAGCGATTGGAACTATCCCGAGTGTGACGTCGGGCTGGTCTTTGGCAAAGCATTAAGAGTGAATCATGGCGGCAGATTTTCTCCTTTCAAATGTTTATTTTCATAAAATAAAGGTAATTTAAACGTGAGTTAATTTAGTAGAGTTAGCTTAAAGATGAGTTATATTCATCGAGAATCTCTGAATTGCAGATATTGTTTATTAGTATCCTTCACAATTGTACCTCATTAGTATGACGAATTACCGGCAATATTCCAGTGTACTTCAGGGTTATATTTTTTTTCGGGAAGCGCCAAGGAGAGAAAGAGAGAGAAAAAGAAAGAGGGAAAAAGAGAGAAAAAGAGAAACGTGGAGAAAAAGAGAGAGAGAGATAAAGAGAAAAAGGGAAAGAGTGAAATAGAAAAAAAGGAGAGGAGAGGAGAGAAGGAGATGAGAGGGAGAGAGAGAGAGAGAGAGAGAGAGAGAGAGAGAGAGAGAGAGAGAGAGAGAGAGACAGACAGACAGACAGGCAGACAGACAGACAGACAGGCAGACAGACAGACCACTGGTGTCGGGATTTATTAATTGTCTGTGTTTTTTAAAATAATGAACAACGTCACATGTTTTAGTAATGATCCAGAATAAGTCCCAATTGGGAAAAGAAAAAGCTCTTCATAAAAGACCTGTTTGCGGTGACCTGTTTGCCTTCGCATAGTTACTCTCTTGCTCAAAATCTTCTCGCTCGAGTCCCCCGCGTTTCCATTGCCTCTTCCGCCTCGTCCTCTCGTCAAAACTCCTGGCATTTGCGCTCACTAAAGGCGGGACGCCTCGTGCTAAATATCGCGTGCGGCCGCCTTCACGCACGCGGACACGCGTGTATTCAGTGCCTTGTGTTACGAGAGGATGACGACCTCGCGAGATTCATTGGCACGCCAGTCGTCTCTCGAATCACCGACGTGCGGTGAGGAAATGTTCTTCTACTGATTTACTCGTTCATAGAGAAAAAGAAATAATGGCTTACTAAAAATATAAAGAGTTTAAATATATTACCATTATTTAGATTAGATGTCGTTTTCCACTATACAGTTCTGTGGTGTCTCTCGTGTGGTGCAGTAATCGAAGGCTTCTCTCAAATGCATCCAGATCTCACTTCAGTAGACAATGCAATAGTGTGCTAGTAATAATGTAGTAGATTCCTGTTCTCAACTCACATCCAACTTCTTCTGATCTCTTTCACATTGTTAACTTGCAATACTTCACATCCGTTCTTAGGCGGTAAGGTTAGGTCTTTCTCAAGGTCGGCAATGCCTTTTATTTTTGGCTTTTATACTGTTATGTAAACGTTCAAATTGAATGGAATGTCCAAAGCTACATTGCAGACATTAACTAGTACGGGGCTCTGGTAGAAATACGTTCATTTGCTTCATTCGAGATCTACAGTTCTATTGTATGAGTAACCTTACCGCAGATTAGAATAAGATTGCATAGATATAGGATATTAAATTATACACTATACTGTAGAATATAAGGGAACAGTTCTTTACATATAAATAATATTAAAAAGTTTATGTTCCCCTACGCAACACGTGAATGGTAACTATTTGATGGGGAACGGTCTCTTCCTTGGAGATTTGCTATCACATGATATCAGCTGAGTTGTAGTCATTTACAATAAGATAATTCTGTCAATACACGCATCCGGCCACTGAATTCGACTTAGCTATGTCGCTAGTGTCGAAAAACCTGCCGCCGTCAGGTCTCGAACCTTAGGACCTCCCGGTCAGCGGCACTGTTGTGTCATCAGGTGATGCCGTGAGCCACCTCTCCCGGTAACTATGCCATGAAATATAGAGAACACCGTTAGCTTGCTGGCAAAGTCGTTCAATCGACGAAAATTGCCAAGACATCCTACTCATATTAAATTGATGCCTCATTTTACATGGCGAGACTCGAGCCATCAGGTCCGCTCTTCCGCCTGACCACGCAAATGTCGCTATTCTCCTTTCACCCACTAGCGAAGAAAGGAGGTATCACCCGGGCGACAAAACAAGCGATTTGAATTTAGCTCAGATACGTTATTAAGGCTTGAGGATCTTTTACATGCAAGTAAATCTACTTACATGGGACTGCCGGCTTTACTTCTCCCCCGAAGGAAGACGTACGAAGAATTTTCTTAAGAATTCATTCCTTAGATAGGGTTTGAACTTGAAAACGTGGGTGTAAACAGTCCATTACGCAAACCGTTACACAATCGCCGCCGAACATACCTCCTCATACACCTCCCGTGGGGTGAGAGCAGCCGCGAGCGGCGCGCGCAGCCCTGAGCGTCGGCGCGCGTGCGTCTCGGCGCGGCGCGGCGTGCGCTTATTGTTTCCCGCGCGTGGGCGCCTCGACGCGCCGCGTCGCGCCGCGCGGAAGAGAAAGACGTGACAGCGCGCGCGTTTATTCCAATGACGCGGGCGACGGCGGCGGCCGCCGCGGCCGCGCCCCGCTCCGCCCCGCCCCCCATTGTGGCGCCGCGCGGCGAGGCGACGCCCCGCTTCCGCCCCCGCCCCCCCCGGCGGCACAAAGGCGGCCCCCGCCTACTCCGCCCTCCCCGCCCCGCCCCCGCCTCGCTCGCAGCCCACCCGATCCGCGGCAGCGGCGCCCAGCAACCAACAGTGGTCCAAACACGCGCCAAGCCTCCATTTTTACGTTCACGCACTTAAGAAGAAACTTTCTTAGAAGAGGAAGTTCTGTAACCGTCTACTATACGAGTAAAACAGTGAATTTTCGGCGGAAAAAGTCTTATTGCCGACCCTTGGTATTAACTGGAATAAATCCAGTTGGTAATCTTAGAAAATAATCCTCTAAAATGTGATATAGGAAGGATCCATGCTTTGTCGGACCTTGTCACCGAAAAATAGATTGACGGCACAAAACGTCCGTCAGTACACGTGCCTGTCTGTCCGTCTGCGATCAAAGCTAGCGCCTAGACCATTCAGCCAATTTTCTTTAAAAAAGAAAAAGAAAAAATAGATAAGAAATGATATTCCCAATAGATCTGAATGAACTCGAGGCTTTGAGAGTTTCAAATGGATATTTTGATATCTGTAAAACGTGGTGAAACCACAATCCATGTTTTGTGGGTCCTTGATACCGAAAAACCGATTGCCGACAAAACGCCTGTCAGTCTAAGATTAACGCTACTGCCTAAATCGTTCAGCCGAGTTTCTTTGAAAAAAAAATGATATTCTCTAATCTATCTGAATGAAATTGTGGCTTTGAGAGTTTTAAATAGATATTTTGATTTTTGAGGGTACTTTACATACAACCTCAAATACATTTTCAAAATTTTCTCAAAAATTAAACCATTTTTTTATTAAACTTTGTTTTTGGATATCGCTTAAAGACGCTTAAGAGAATGGTGCACGTCTCTTGTTCGTTTAATATCTCGATTTTTTCTTTTATAAAATGTGAGGAGTTAATTGATTGATTGATTACTTATTTCGTTATTATGAAAACAGGTGTTTTAACTGCTGCGGTCATTAGGCCCGTAAGTGTATTTGAGGAACGTGGCGGCGTTTCAACTCTAGACCGTGAGTACGTGGGTGACCTGCTAATTAGCTTGAGGAGATTTCTCCCTACAGGTGTCTTCCCCGACGGGGCACCGCACCAGCCTGGACAAGCTCTGTGTTGAAGTGTAACGCATGTAAGTGTGTGTTTGTAAGAGCTGAGGAGGAGGGAAGGTAGAGGAAGGAAAGGTAAAACGGTCCGTGACCCGTTTGTTAGAGAACTACTCTGCCATTGGTTATGATCGGAGAAACCACGGAACAATACCAATAGAGCATTCGCCAGTGAAAATTCTCCTCTAGAAAGCGGCCGAGTTCCACCTAGCTCTCTAGCTGGTGGCGAAAACCCGCTACCGTCTGGATCAGACTCTTCGGATGACGGTGAGAGTCACAGCAGTGACAAGTTATGCTAAGCCAACTCGGTCTGCGAAATAAGAATTATTATATGGAAAATTTGCAATATAGTTATAATTACACACTCTCATTTTATATAACTAGCTGATTTTCTGGCCCTCGACCCTCTGTTAAGCAGCCTCGTCCTTCTTATTTTGGTATTTATATGCAGTGTGTCTCAGAATACAATTTACAAAGTTGCAAGGCAAGTAGAAGGATCGAAAATATGCACTTTTTATAAGGAACATTTATTGGAAATTTGTGTTTAGCGGAGTTGTAGACATTTATATAAATCTGGCATTTGCCGCTGATGATTAAGGCATCCCCGTACACGCACATATTATACAGGCCACGTTCTATCGCAGACAAGGAGATTTCGTTTCCCAGTGGCTGTTCGGCACTATTACCAAGTAGTTGGCGCACCCATAAACACTAAATACGTTCTCAGACTCGCAAATTCCACTTTTCTACGATCGTAAGATTAAAATTTGGGTTTCTACGCGCCGCTACGTGTGCGAGAAGTCTTTTCTTAAATCATCTCAAAAACGTGTGGTCACCGCGCGTAAAGGACTTCTTTTACGGTGACACCACGGTGCAAAAAATACTTTTACGCACGGTAAGTGTCTTACAAGAGAAGTAATAATATCAAGCAGTAATTAACAACTTGAATGTCATATTATTAAACTCTTCCTAATAACCCTTAGAACAACCATTAGCTGATAATAAACTATTAACACATAGTACGTAACTGTAAACATTTAATATGAAACTCGTAGCAACTCTCTTAGTCGAACACGAATTTCTCAACTGATGGTAATTTTTTTCGTAAATACCTTACGAATTTATATTAATAAATTAGATATGTACTTCAGCGTTTGCATATTCAAACAACTCTTGTCAGCATTGCTTTCAACCATTTTAAAACATTACCACGATGTACCAGTTATACAATGGAAACTCATATGAAACAACAATGCCTCACTACCTTATACGAGTATCACGAAACCAGGACCAAGTTGTACAAACGTGAACGGAGGTGGGGGGGTTCCTTTCGAACAAACCATGAAGAGTAGCGACGAAACAAATCATGATTCGTAATAGAAATATTTTATACGATCATAGAAAAAAATGTTATTTATACTTCGTGAATAAAGTTATTCATTTTTGCGCGATCGAGTTTGAGACATTTTTGCTTCCCCCATCGGTCTCGGCAAAAAAACATCGCATGTGATCGTACAATAAACAATAAATGCACGCACTTTATATAAAAGAAAGTATTACCGCACGAGCAACGTTTTGTCCGCGCCCTTTGCATTTAGGGGCACTGCGCGCGCGCCGCTCGCGCTCTCGTCGCGACAAGTTGTCGCCGAGGAGGTGTGACGGCACACAACGTTAATATGCACACTTCATTAAGATAAAGTGCAAGAAACAAGACATTCAGACTCTCATCAATCACCTCGCGCCGTGTATTAATCAGCAGACGTTTCACATAACTTACGCTGCGACAAAGGAAACGAAATATAATATTCAGAAAATATTGAAGTGAAAAATGTGTACGTTGTCATTGTCATTCCAGCTATGAAGTATTAAATGAAACGATTGCGAAAGGAGATCAATGTTTTTAGTTACCTACTTTGGGAAGCTTTTATAAGATATTTTTATAATTAATTTTCTTAACTATTTGGAAATATAAGGTAAGAATGTTGCAAGTGACGGTGTGGAATAAAAGATGTAAACAAGATGAAGAAGAATGACGAGAGAATGTAACAATTTCGGTAAGGTGAAACTTCCATCAGGATGAAAGAATGTCATAAAACTAAAACGTTTTGATACTCTTTATGCAATGTAAGATGCCTTCGAATAACATTTTGAGATGTATTGAAAACAAAAAACTACAGATTTTGAGAGGATGCAGGAATGAGAGTCGAGCTGCCTGACACAAAAGTGTTTTGAGATCGTGCCACAAGCAAAACGCAAGAATGTTGAACACAAATACATCCAAAAGCTTGAAAGACAATAAAGCAACCAACGACAATGAAATGGGCAATTCTGAGCATCTTCACAAACAAAGGCTTTGTTTCTATCGCAAATTATCCCTTAATTACCCTAATTTTAAATAGTTAATGAATTTCATTTAAAATATTCGGTCATGAAAGAAAATAAAGTTAGTGTTGCAAATCATTCTTCTTTCATAAAGTAAATGACAATAATTGAGTGATAGTATTTGGTTTAGGAACATGAAATAAATCACACTGTAGACGTAAAAATTAATATATCCGATTTTCAAAAGTTCCAGGCTTCCAAATTTTTATCCTCGAGAGTGTACCATAATTAAAGATGACTAACTATGGCGCAACAGAAAAACATTTGCAGTCTCCCTAATCCGGCAGATCCATTATTTATCGCGGTGTAGCAAGTGCGAGGTCGACATTTCGGCAGGCGTTTCCTCGCGGCCTGTTCGTCTTCGCACCGGGCCGTGCCAAGACTCGCGCGACTTGGGCCGCGTGCTTGTCACAATGGCCGCCCGCCGCCCGCCAACCTTCGCCACTCCTCTTGTCCCGCCCCGCCCCGCTCCGCCTCGCAACCCGCCCCCCCCTCGCTCCGTCCCTCCTTCCCGCAACGCCACGTTCCCCGCCTCACTCCGCCCCGCCCCCCCCGCACGCCCCACCCCGCCCCACCCCACTCCTCACCACCCGCCCCGCCCCGCCCCGCCCCGCCCCGCCCCGCCCCGCCCCGCCCCGCCCCACCCCACCCGCTTTGCCCCCCGCCTCTTCAAGGTCCGCCCTCGACCCCCACCCCATCCCCCGCACCCAGCCCACTCTCCCCGCAACTCCCCGACGTCCTCCATCTTTCCTCCTCGACTCACCCCCGCCCCATCATCCCCCCTTCCCTCTTCATCGGTGTCTTCTCCCTTTGCCCTTATTCTCCCCGCCCCACTTCTCCTCACCTCGCCCATCGCTTCCCACCTTCCCCTTATCTCTCCTACATGTCCCCGCCCTCTCTCTTGTCCCTTCTCTCCCCGTCTCCTCTTCCCGACCCTCATTATCCCTTCCACTTCCCACTCCTGTCCTTTCGCAGCTCGATCCTACCCTCACATCTCACCAATTCCTCGCCTCTCCTCTTCCCTCTTCTCCCTTCTACTCCCTGTTCGTCCATTCCTGGCCACTCCTACCCATCTCTTGTGCTCCCCGCCTCTCCCCGCTCCACCTTGCCGCCTGCCGCGCTTCCTCGCCTCCGCCGCCTAATGGCCTTCGGATTCAGTCGGCGCTTCGTATTTATGTGGCGCGCCGCACGGGCTAATAGACCCATTGTTGGGGCTCGAGTCCCCGAATGTTCGTTATTCATCATGCACCGTGATTAAACGCGCCGCGCCGCGCAGCACCGCCCTCCCACCTGAGCGCCTCCCCCTCCTGCTCCCCCTCCCACCTCCTCCCAGCGAGCCACCGCCCACAGTGGTCCGGGAGCGATCGAATGCGCGGACTAGAGGAGAATTTGTGCGGCCGGCAACTCTGATCGGAAATTTTACGTGGTTTCTCCGAACAACATCAGGCGATTGCCGGAGCAGTGCCTTCACAAACGGGCTACGGACCACCCGCGATCTTTCCTTCCTCTTCTTTGTCCTATCCTCACTCCTTGCTTCTACACACTTGCACTTACATGCACTACACTACCCCACGTACAGGCAGACCAGTCGAGAGCTCACAGCTTGTTCCGGCTGGAGCGGTGCCCTGCTGATGGGAGATGCCTGGTTGTGGAAAATCCTTTTAGCCAAGATATAAGTCGGCGCCGGATCCCATCACCCAGGGGGAGAATATTACTGCCATCTCCCGCTATACAAACAAGCACCACTACGCTTACGAGACTAATGACCTTAGCAGTTGATGTGCCTGGAATCATTAATATATCAGTCGAAAACACGCAATTCCTATCTACTACCCAACCATAGAAGGCATGTTGATGTCCTGACGTACGACTGTTACAGTTTAGGTACGACACTTGACAGACACATATCGAATATCCTTGTAATGTACTTTGCTTTAACATATTATTACCATTTTTCTAAATTACACATTGCACAGTCCTATATTCCTTCGATTTATGCAATGGGCTTTGGAACTGGAAGGATTCACATGAACTACGATGAGTTTGTCCGTCATAAACTGCTGCCTAAGGCAGAAGGAGAAAATCACCGTTAAGAAGGAAAAACTTCGTATCCGTACAAAAAATTGAGAATAAAAACAAACTTTCTAAAAATACATCGTCTCAAAGTGAAAATATTTCATGTCATCAAAATCCGAGTACAGACGCTGCTGTTATTCAGATAGATGTCCTAGCCCATTGAACTATGGAATCTAACGTTGATTTAGCGATGATTTAAAGATCTTAATGCGACAAGTATTTATATACGCCACAATTGGCTTGAAGGGTGAAGATGAAGTGAAACGACACAAACATTGTAGGTTAATAATTGAATCAAAGAGGGTTCCCCAATCCATTTCATTCATCTCGTAACTATTAGGTTGGGGCGAAGGGACGTTCCGCACACTGCCCAGAGCTCAGTTAGGGAAGTGCGGCATCAAGGTTTCTAATCTATGTGTTAGCCCTGTTAAGGAGCCGCAAACTGGAAGCGTATTATCGAAATGCACTTCTTCCACAAATGCACTACTTTCACCCGTATTAAAAGTAGATTTCAATTCTATAACTTTCTTACAAAGTTTTCCGAAACGTAACTTCCCTGAAGTCTCCCAATAAAGGACTCCTCCCCCCAAAATGTAATTTTTAGAATTAAGTGTGAACTGAACTTCGTAAAACGTGAAAATGTATATAATAATAATAATAATAATAATAATAATAATAATAATAATAATAATAATAAACTTCCACAATCAGATATATAGCTGGTGTCATAGCTTTCATTAACATGTTGCTAAGCATCGACGACAAAACATTATAATCTGGCTTTCCAATCCCCCGCACAAAATATGGGTAGTAGATTCCAAATGCGCTTCAAGTTTGTATCAGTATTCGTTTGGATAGTTGCCGACTGTCAATATTGCTGGTAACATCAGAGAAGATGTATACTACAATTGATATTACGTCATCTGCATGATTGTGTTTAAATGTCATGTTAAAATTCAATTTTAACACCATAAAAATGTTTCCAATTTGTATTTCAACTAGAAAACAAAATATACTTCAGAGACATTCGCCATCTGGATCATTACAATGGAAAATATATTCTTCTTCTTTAGAGATTTACTCAAAAAAAACTATTGATCAATTGCCACAGTTAATTGATTTATCTTACTTTATCAATATATGTACTAAATATTAATCAGTGGCGATACAGAAGCAGCATTGAACTGGTTATTTTTCTTGGTTCTTCAATCTTGGCAATCTTACTATTTTACTTCTTTCAGGTGAGTGTGTGTGTGTGTGTGTGTCTCCCCCTAGCTGCCATCTCGTGGCGTCTAAATGACATTTTCACTGATTTTCAGTCCTAAATTGGGATCAATCCCAATTGGGATACTAATAGGAGAATTGAAATATGACAGAAAGGTAAAATCTGCTCATAAAATAACACTTTCATTGAAAAATTTAGAGCTGTTTTTCATGAAATGGCGTTAGAGCATATCAGAAATTGCTCTTTTTCACCCAGAACTTTCGATTTTTCGAGAAACTTCATCAGAAACTTTTTGAAAAATTGTGCTCAAACGCAGTAATTTATAAAAAATGCCAATGATGTAAATATTTACGGCATGTGAGATATTTCAAAACAAATACTTTTGTGTAATTGAAAAAAAAAGAACACAGCAAAATTATATTTGTGCCATTTAACAGAATGTCCTTTTGAAGAAAACTGAATCTGAATGTTTCTGGAAATGCTTAGTTTTTAGCTAACTTTTACAGAAAAGGTTTAGAAATTTGAATCATTGGAGCACATGTACTCAGAAATGCAATAATGTATACAAATATATGAGAATGTAATGTAAATAATAGGAACATGATAGATATAAAATATACATTTGAGTAATTTTTGGAGAAGCCAAATAATGCCAATAATGGCGTTTATGACAGCTTATGCAGTGCATTTCGTATAGTCACTTCAAAATGTTTTAAGAAAACAATTGGTCCCAGTTTAGCGAAAATATTGTTTTTAATATGTTTTAAAGTCTCTATCATGTATACTGTAGTTCTTGTATACTGTAGTTTAAGACGACGAAAAAATTCAAACTTTTGTAATTTTCGAAAATTTAAAGTCAGCAATGAAAATCGGAATATGTCAACTTTGTAAGTGTGTCTATTATTACAAGAAATTTAAAGATAGTATTGAAACCATTTTTGAAAAAATCTCAAAATATCCCAGTGGCTTCATGCAAAATGTCCACAAAATTTGAAGATTTATTTTTCAATGTTGCAGAGCTTTAAGTCAATTTAACACTACATATATTACTTTCTGTATACAGACGTAAATTTTTCTTATAAATGAGGCATATATCAGAATTGTTTGTTGTAATCAAGATATGTGTGGTACATGAAGAGTAGTTAGCTATTCTCCGGAATACTCTCACTTGCAGTATATTATCGACGTGCATTTGTATTAATCGTAATACAAGACGAGAGGCCAGAACAGTAATATTTGTACACGCTATTTCCCACAGACAGCGGCCCAGATAATTTTGCGAAAAATTTGATCGCGTACAATATAAGCTCTTTTTAAACGTCTTATCAAACGTGCACAAAATATTCTCCTTTTCTAGAAAATCCGACCGTGTACAACAGACATTACACTTACATTACAACCGTACACGCGGAAGACCATCTAGGTGCTCTTACCATGGCGGGGGCGATGCCCCGCTGGGGGTGATACCTAGAGATAAAAAACCGCAAGTCGACGAATACGTCAGCGCCGGATCTCTCGCACCAGCAGGGGAGAAAAACCTCTACCTTCCGGAATGTAATATTCATTGCACTTACAGGACTTGTGGCCAAAGTAATAGACGCATCCGAAAGCACTACGTACTGAAATATCGAGTGCTTTAATATAAACCGTGCGTGGTATGCCACTCCACACAATATCTTGTTCTACCATAAGTATTGTTCCCTAGAGTGGGGGCATAAGCTTTCGCTTTCAACCGCTCTTCACCCCCGCCAGCGCACAAGTACACCGACAGGCTGGTATCTGTATCCCGACAGAACGCAATCAACCGCCTGGGGAACCTCCCCAATTAAGACTGGGTCTGGCCACTCTGCCAGCTCAGAGCTACTAGCTTTCTATACTAGCATCGGAGTCAAATTAAGTGCCACTCACAGCGCCGGGGCGAGACGTTTCTCTTTGCCCAGAGTATTGGGTCACTGCCATGACGAAGCCAAACGCCCAATTGGGGGCTGCCCGAGTGGCCCGGGATCCCCAACTCCTCTCCTCATTGACTCCACCTTGAAGCTATCGATGTGAGTACAGCCGGATCCTAGGCAACCTGACAGGAGGTTTATGCTACCCGTCGGACTCTTATATGTGGATCTGAGTTCCGCCACCGGCTGTACAGAGGATGCAGACTAACGAAACCCATCCCAAAGATGATCGCCGATCCTGCCCAACCGATCCTGCCCAACCGATCCTACCCAACCGATCTTGCCCAACCGATCCTGCCCAACCGATACTGCCCAACCGATCCCGCCCAACCGATCCTGCCCAACCGATCCTGCCCAATCGATCCTGCCCAACCGATCCTGCCCAACCGATCCTGCCCAACCGATCCTGCCCAACCGATCCTGCCCAATCGATCCTGCCCAACCGATCCTTCCCAACCGATCCTGCCCAACCGATCCTGCCCAATCGATCCTGCCCAACCGATCCTGCCCAACCGATCCTGCCCAACCGATCCTGCCCAACCGATCCTTCCCAACCGATCCTTCCCAAAGGTTGGTGGCTAACCATCTTTACATTGCCTCCACCTTTGTAGCTCCTGATACTCCGCACGCGTCAACACAGTGCAAAGCTGGAAGAGTGGACACTTTCAAAATGTACACGTGTGGAATGCATCACAATGGGCAGGAAGCGTTCGAAGCCTGATCCCAAGAGTGAATGTCCAGAGGGATGGTGTCATACTGGCGCCAGATGTGTAGCAAGACCACTTAGTGTCAGTGGGGGTTTGGCGATGAGGTCACAACGAGCGTATAAAGACGTGTGGCTTCTGAAAAGGCGAAAAAGGCTGAGTTTGTTCCACAAACTTTTGTCGCAAGACTGTAGCGAGCCAGCCAATATTCGTGGGAAGCCGCAAGCTTGCGGGTATGAGTGTCAGACGAGCAGTGCGATCGGTAGTTAGCAAATGCTACCGGGGAGAGAGGGGCCCGGTATTAAATAGTACGGACCATCTGTATGTATGTAAATAAACTGTAGATGTACAAAAGTCATTTTGTCTGTGATTTGTGCAACCGACGACGTGACACCTTGAAGCTAAGGACGTGAGTTCCCCCGAGCCGCTCAGAACCAGGTGGACATCTCCAACTCCAGAGCCACAAGATGGTCAGAGCCTTGCGACCGTCTGTCCCCCATCCAAAATGCTCCGGGGCGTGTGAGTTTTCTTGAGTTAACTGTGTTTGTGAGGCTCTCCCCGCCCTCATCGCCGTAGCCAAATTATAGTTCTCGGTAGAGTCGTAAGTTAATGTATATTTGAACAAGAATATAAGCTCTCTGTTATTAGTGGACAAATTCTTGACTTTTACTAGAATTCAATTCGAAAGACAAACCCTAAACCCTCCATTGTAGCGTAATGTCATTTACGACCGCAATTATTCACGTGACATCTACCTGACATCTCACATACCGAGTAAAAAAATTGTTTACTCCAGTCACTTACCTTAGACTTCCTAACTACGAAAGGAACGGTAGTGACACACTCTTGGAGACAAAATACTCTGAATATTCTTATTTGAAGTAAACTGACATTGCTTCTGTTTGTAGGAATATATAAAATCAATAGTAATTTCCACCACTCGTCTGCTTTTTATCATAATGCAGTTCAAAATCGCTTGAAGTGATCGTTTTATAAAAACCTACGAAATGTGCCTGGCCACTGGCTACTGAAACAATAGTCGCTGAAGAGAAGAAATATATTCTTATGACATTTGGTGGAGGTGATCTCTTAGATGCGGCCATTTGATTAGATTTCATTGTGTATTGTAAAATAACAATGGTACGGTGTTAAGTTCATCGCTTTTCATCGCTTCACATAAAAACTGGCAGGAATATCTCACGTGGCAGTGAAGATTATTACATACGCGATACTTTTTTTGTTTTTCAACTCAACCTCATCTTTTAACCGTCACCCTCGATATTCTATTACCCCTAAAGTTTTATCTAAGTGTCAACTTTGAAAATTATAAAAATGTATCTCTTTTTAATGTAGTCATGCCGAGTTTTTTAATACCTATGCCTTAATTAATGTTAGGTATTTTCAGAGATAGTTGTGCAGAATGGAATGGAAATATGTCAGTCTGACCGTTGACCGTCTTCAACATAATATTGAAACATTAACTTTAAGGACTCTCACAATCATCTTAATATTTTGAAAATTTTATTTCAATTGCCATCGTGCATTTAGTTCATGGACGTGAAGTGTGCTTATCCTGATATACGTAATATTCGCCGCCGAACCTCCTTCGCGTGTTTCACCGTAATCCTTCGCAAGCCCCGCCCGCGAGCTGGGCAACAATGCCCGCTCTATTACGCGCTGCAGTCCGGGCGCCTTTCTGGACAGCGATTCCGAGAGCCGAACCAATCCCCTTCGCCCTGGGGGCGATTCGGCGGTCGCCCGAGCCGCAAAGCCCCGCGAGCGTTGTTCGCCCTCCGTCCATAACTCGCGTCCTCGCCCTCGTCCACGCCCTCGCCCGCGCCATCGCCCGCGCGCCTCCTCGGGGCCAATGGAAATTTTTGGGGCGAAGATTACGCCCGGCGGGCCATTCACCGCCCCGAAAGACGCCGCTGCCCCGGAGTCGGCCGGCCGGCGCCTAAGCCTCCGGTAAAACTTCGCTTTATACCCCGGGCCCTCCCTTGTAGTTCCGCCACCGCCGCCTCCGCGACTTCTCGCCCGCCCTCTCCACAGCTCGGACACGTCACCGGTCGCGTTGCCCCTTCCCGCTTCTGCTCCTGCTCTCTGGCTACAGACACTGGTTAGAGAATTCGGCCGCTGTCTGGAAGAGAACTCTAGTGGCCGGTTGTTCTCATCTTTTCTGTGGTTTCTCCGATCAACACCTGAAGAATGCCGAAGCAGTACCGTACCAAACGGGCCACGGACCAGCACGATATTTCCTTCCCGTTCCTTGTCCTATCCTCACCCCTTACATACACTATTCTATCGGGAGATCAGTAGGAAGCTTAGGGCTTGTCCCAGATCGGGGAGAGAGTTACTGGGAGGGGGAGAATGTCCTGTAAGGCGACGTGTAGGGCACACCGGAACTCACCATCTGGCACGGGAAGGCCCAACATCTACTAATGTGTTAGAACCTTCACTACACGAACTGGAATAATGAC
The DNA here is from genome assembly GCA_038098605.1 of Gryllus longicercus. Taxonomy (NCBI): domain Eukaryota; kingdom Metazoa; phylum Arthropoda; class Insecta; order Orthoptera; family Gryllidae; genus Gryllus; species Gryllus longicercus. The sequence continues at coordinate 129,294 of JAZDUA010000183.1, read as the reverse complement.
CACAGCGGATGAAGAGCCCGAAAGCATCAATCAGTCAATCATCTCAGTAGCTCCGCAATCAACATCGTCGCCGCCACTCCCACCGTCGCCATCGCATCCGCTCTCTCCCCCGCTCGCACAAGTCACCAGTCGTCTTGCGCCTTCCCGCGTCTTCTCCTGCTCGCTGGCTCCAGTCACTGGCTACATAGCTAGAATTTGGCCGCTGTCTGGAAGAGAACTCTAGCGGCCGGTTGCTCTCATCGGTAGTTTTCTGTGGTTTCTCCGATCAACACCTGGTGAATGCCGGAGCAGTACTCCACCAAACGGACCACGTACCGGCACAATATTTCCTTCCCGTTCCTTATCCTATCCTCACCTCTTACTTACACACACTTAAATGCTCTATTCTATCGGGAGACCAGCAGGAAGCTTAGGGCTTGTAACAGATGGAGCGGAGAGAGAGTTCCTGGGAGGGGGGAATGTCCCGTAAGGCGACGTGCAGGGCACACCGGATCTCACCATCTGGCAGGGGAAGGCCCACCATCTACTAATGGGTTAGAACCTTCTCTACACTAACTGGAATCAATCAATTATTGATTGACGTTTCCGTGCTTTTCAATTGCTGTGGTCATAATTCCAGTTAGTTAAGTGAAGGTTTTAGCCCATTAGTAGGTGGTGGGCCTTCCCCTGCTAGATGGTGAGATCCGGTGTGCCCACTAATTATTAGTCAATCAACTGGGCCCTCTCTTGTAGCCCCTCAGTCAACATCGCCGCAGCCACCCCCACCGTTGCTGTTACGCCAGCTCTCTCCACCGCTCGCACAAGTCACCGGTCGCCTTGCGCCTTCCCGCTTCTCGTCCACTCTCTAGACCCTCCATCCTCCGTCTCTTGCACCTCTGGTCTTATCCTTCTCCCTCCCACATGACCGAGCTGGATCCATAATCTTACGAAAACTCTTGACAAACACCTACGAACCCACGCTCCTATACATCACGCGTTGATCTCAGTCAGCTTCGCCCACTCTCCACATACTGCTTTCCTCCGCTCTCACATCCTACCAATTGTCTCCTTTTTCTCCTATTCATTCATCCACCTGCAGTGATCGTCCCCGATTGCATGAGAGACAAACAACTCTTTGAAATGCATATGGCACCAGTGTTACCCTTGCCCTCCCCGCCCCAATTCACCAATTGCTCCGCACATTCTCACTCCATTTCAACAGACTGTTTCCCACCTGTTCGTGAAGTGAACAGTTTATCCCATTATGGCCTGCGTTCTCAATCTCGATGCTCTCTTATTTTTTTCTAAATGTCTTAACCACAGTGTCTCTATCACAAACATAATAATCTGACTAGTCGTTTGCTGCTTTGCTTGGTCAATTCAGAAGCTGCCTCGTCCTTTACGCACACGCATTACAGGTTCCCCCTCTCGTATTTTATCAATTGGCTTCTGCTTTTTCGGTTACCTGTCCACCAACAGGTAACAAAATCTTTCTCGATTGAGTATTGACAGCTTACCTTATCTTCCTACCTCCCTCACGTGAACCTGAGCTAAGTTCAGCTCAGCTAATTAATAAATTCCTTTACCTATCTCCGCACTCCCCATCTTAACACAGATCGCTCACCTTCCTGCTTTTGTTAGCAATTTTTGCGAACATCCAGATCACTTGCCAGAGACATTCTCACCCTGCCCCCCCACAAACGCCTTCTCTCCTACACACACCACCTCCTTTGCGCGCGGCGACGGCGTAACGGTTAGCGTACCGGACTGTTGTTGGCGGGTGCAAACCCGATCGAAGATCGTGGATTTTTATGGGCGAAAAAAATCCTTCGTACGCCTTTCTTCAGAGGAGAAGTAAAGCCGGCTGCCCCATGTTAGTATATTTACTTGCATGTAAAGATCCTCAAGCCTAAATGACGCCTCTGAGCTAAATTGAGCAAAATCGCCTGTTTCTCGCCCAAGAAATACCTCCTTGCTCTGCTTGGAAAGCAGAAAGGTTGGTGAAAGGAGCGTAGCAAAATTTGCGTGGTCAGACGGAAAGCGGGCCTACTGGCCCGAGTCTCGCCACGTAAAATAAGGCATTAATTCAATTCACTTCAATTCCTTCATCCAATACTCATCACAACCAGCATCCACTGGCATTCCAAGATTCTAAGACGTACAGCTTATCTTATCCTCTTATCTCCCTCTCGTAAATCACTGATCGCCTTCTTGGCTCAGCTCAGTTAATTGATAGGCTCCTTTACCTAATCATCTCAATATGGATCGCTCACCATCCCGCATTTACTATCAATTTTCTCCGACTTCCACCATCCACCTACATATCCCGAACGCTTGTCAGAGACATTGTAACCTACACTCACCCTACAAACACTTTGTCTCCTACACTCACCACCTCCTTCATCCAAAAGATACGCATCACATCCAGTATCCATTTGCCCAAGGTTCTATCCCCTCACTCTAGCAATTTTCTGCCACATAATTCCACTCGCCCGGATCGGTTAACACCTAGCACGTTCTCTCGCTAACGCCTTCTTCTATTTCTCCACCCGCCGTTTCTCCCAGCGAGTTGCGCCCCGCCGCCGCGAGCGCCGCCACCGTCGCCACCGCCGCCGTCGCCGCCGCCATCTGCGCGGGTGGTCGGGCCGGGGCGGGCGCGCGTAATGGAGCATTGTGGAGCCTCCTTTGCGAAAGCCCGGTCGACGCGTAAGCTCCCGGTCGAGGGACTTCGTTTTAAGATTCGACGCGGCCGCCGCTTAGTTTCATTAACGCCCCGGCGCGACCCAGCGCCGCGCGCGCACTGCGAGCGCCCAGAACAAGCAATTAACCAGTGTTTGGGGCCCGTAAATACACCTTTATGAACTCCTTCGTTAGGCGGCGCGCGGGCCGGCGGCGTCCGGGGAGGGGGGCGTGGCCGCCGCCGCCGCCCCCATTAACTTAAGCAGGCGCTGAGATGCGGACTTAGCGGCGCGAAAGTAGCGCGGCGCCGCGGGTACGCCATTGTTCTTACCGGGCAACGCGCCCCACCCCCCTCCCGCCCCCGGCCGCCTAATCCCACGAGACATAACTCTCGGGCCGCGTAGGCCGCTAAGCCGGCCGATTAATGAAGAGAGCGGAGCCCGCGCTAAGGAAGGCCGCTCAGACACTAGCGAACGCCCCAGCGCCCCCCCCCCCTCCGCCCCAGGTGCTCACCCTCCCCGCCACCCTCGCCCGCCTTCTCCGCACCTCCCGCATTGTCCGCAACTGGCCCGAGTAAGGCGCTTTTCCCGACGCCTCTAATTCTACTGCTGCAAGATTTAGCCGCGCTTTGTTCTGCTCCGCGCGGGCGCGCCTCCCCGCCCCGCCCAGCCTCCCCCTGTCCCTGCCCTGCCCCGCGCCGCGTCGCGCCCGCCGCCGCCCCAAAAACGCCGTGTCAGCTAATTGAAATAGGGAGATGGCGCGCTGAGCTGGGCTTGAACGGGCTGGCGCGGCCCCAGCGCCCGGGCGGCGAGGGGCTAAGCCCCGAAGAAAGACGGCCGGGCCTTGCTTACAAATGTACACCGCCGCCCGCGCTTCGCCAGAGGCCGCTAAGCCCCAGCGAGCCGGAGAGTTGCCCGCGCGCCCCGCGCCGTCTGCAGCCGGCGGCGCTGCGCGTCCCGTTCACGGCGGTGAGATGGGATGGGAAAGGGCTGGGCGGAGGAGGATGAGGCGGGTGGGCGAGCTGGCAGGTGGGGAGGCCAATGGGGTGGGGCGGGAGGGGCGGGCGCAGAGTGAGAAGGAATGAGGAGAGGTAGGCGGAGCAGGGAGAGTCAGAGTGGGGTGCGGCGGGCAGGCGTGCGGGCCGGCGGACTGGCAGGCTGACGGGCGTGCGTGGGTGCATGCGTTTTGAGCGTGCGTGCCCGCGTTTTGAGCGGGCGGGCGGGCGGACGGGTGCGCGGGCGGGCGGGCGTGCGGGTGGGTGGGTGGGTGGGTGGGTGCATGGGTGGGTGGGTGGGTGGGTGGGTGGGTGGGTGGGTGGGTGGGTGGGTGGGCGGGCGGGCGGGCGGGCGGGGGCAGGTCGAGATGGAATGAAGTAGCTGAAATAGGGTGGAGCGGGTGGGTTCTCTTGCAGGAGGGGAGGATAGTGGGGTGAGGGAGACGGGCAGACGGGCGCAGCTTGAGATGGAACGAGGAAGGGTAGTCAGAGTAGGGTGGGGCGGGCCGCCGGGCTGGCAGGTGGGGAGGTCAGTGGGGTGGAGCGAACGGCGGGGGCAGGGTAAGATGGAATCAGATAGCGGTTACAGGGAGGAGGCAGGCGTGCGGGCGGGTAACCAGGCAGGTGGGCAGGCCGATTGGGTGGTGTGCGACGATCTGGTGGGGAGGGATGGTCGAGGCGGGCGGGATGGAGGTAGAGGGATGGGGTGGGGGTGGGGATTGCTGGAGAGGGTGGTTGGGCCGGGGTGGTGGGTGAGGCGGGTTGGATAGGCCTGGCGGGCAGTGCCAGAGGAACTTGGCGACGCGCAATTTAGAGGAAAGTGGGTTTGGGGAAGAGTGCAGGCGTACGGACAGAATGATCGCAGCTAGCCGCTTTTCGTCGACGCTGGATTTCGCTGGACAATCACGGGTACGCGTGTTTACAGTTTTCTTGATTGATTAGTGATTCCGGGCGTGTTCAATTGCTGTCTTTAGTCTCGTAAGTGTAGTGCCCCAGCTGGGACAATTCTTAAGATCGTCACTGGCCTCCTGGCATGAGCGGTAGTGTGATGCATGTAAGTATAAGTGTATGTAAGTAATGCATGAGGATATGACAAGCAAGAGGAAGGAAAGGTCGCGCGTGGTCAGTGGCCCGTTTGTTAGATTACTGCTCCGGCATTCGCCTGGTGTTGATCGGAGAAAGCATGAAAAACTTGCGCGATACATTTATAATTATCTACATCAGTCCTTTCGTATGACGTTCGCAAAAGAGAAAAGTGAGAATGTCAAGAAAGGCATATTTTTAGTATAGCATTTTGAAAATTTAGAATTTTTTTCTAATATGTAAGCATGTTTAAATATCGAACACATATTCTTCTACGTGCGAATTTCACGGAGTGACTTGGCGTTTGTTATTATCATATCGATGGTATTATTCATCGTGTTGATCATTAACTCTCATAACCATCCCTACTATCATATGGACAGAGAAAAACTATGTGGAAACTTGCGTGGAAGAGTGACGGCATTAAAACGCAAACTTATTGTGTGGCACGCAGGTTCATCAACCACCAAGCAGGATAAAAACGGCATTGTTTTCAAATAAGCATAAGGCGGGGAAAACCTCACCCATACTTCCGCGTAAGGATTCAACGATGAGGAGGAACGCGGAAAGGTAAGCAGAATTTGAAAGGTTTCACGTTCGGGTCTGAAGAGCATTTTATAAGTGCCCTAAAAGTATTTATAAAATTGCGGAAGTAGGAGTGGATGACCTCTTGTCCCCACAGGTGACTCAAGTCGTCGTAAACGGTTTCAGAATGAGTATGCTTCGGAATACGGGTGCGACGGTCGATTTAGTGAATGCGAAGTACGCGACCGAGGGACAACTGACAGGGGAAACGGTCTGGGTGATGCAACCTTTAGATGTACGCCCAATTAATTTACCTGTCGCTCATATAGAATTAACTGGGAATTTCGGCCCCGTCCTAACAAAATCGGCTACCATCAGGAGTTAATGCAACATAGGATACTATATACTGAGCAATAGAATGGCAATACTGATTTCGGATGTGAAAAATACATATGTCGAGCCGCAAAGCCGGCCGTTCAAACGCGAAGGCACATAGGCCGCGCGGCATCAGCAGCGACGGCGGTGGATACTGACGCCAGCGAGGGCGCCGCTTCAATAGACAGCGGCGGGGAGAGGACACTGGGGGAGGTAGCACAGGGCGTGTTTTTTAAATTTAATTATTTGATTGTTTTGTACGAAGATCAGTTTTTGACAACTTTACATGTATGTTGATGACTTACTAAACAAAACTTAACGTAACTTAACACTACTACTGAGGTTGAGGAAACCATGATGGCACCTCATAGGATCTATTCTAGATTTAAAAACAATTACAGAATATATGGTATGGTTATTTATTTTTGATGCGAGTAAGACGAATGGGGATTTTGCAAAGTTTGAATGAAAAAAATATGGATATGGTGTATTTTAGAGAAGAAGTTGTGGGATCTGATGTGGTGCATGATGGGATCGAGGTTGAAATCATTATGTAATTGGTGATTAGATGTGAAACAGGATGCATTAGTGATTGTGCGGGGGAATTGGTTCTGTATTATTTGAATTTTTTGATTTTGTTTTTGCAGCATTGATCACAGAGTGTCGTTGAACAAGAACACAAGCGCGATACGAGTGATAACGCGACCTCTGAAGGTGTCATAGACGATTTGGCGGTGATACGCCTTCTCGACCGCCTACGCTGGCCGTTGGACAACGAAAATGTGATGAATTGCTCGGTATCATCAAGACCGTTCGGAAACAGGGCGAAGGAATGGGGAATGAGTGGTACGAACTGAAAGGAGAAACGCTTGTCAGACTTCGTATAAACAAACGCGGAGAAGAAATTGCCATGATTGTAATTCCCCGTGCGTTCAAAAATATATGTGAACATTTTTATGTTAACAAAAAACTTCAACAGGTGCTTCGTGTATTAACAAAAATATCTATAATTGCAAATCCGATTATGCCAACTGTAGTCTAGTGCGTCCATCTAAACGCACGAAAAATTAAAAGAGCTTTCTTGTTTACCTCGCTCCTCGCATGTTCCCTACGTCTGTCTTTGCGAAGGATAGTTGGATTTAATCCAGGAATGACGATCAACTGCCAGCAAAATGAGTGGGAACGAACACCCGATGTCATTCAATCAGAGACTTCCCTGAAGGCTGCAGATGATTCTGATAGGTGGGTTGCGTACACACGATGGCAGCGGCATAACAGACGAGTTTCATCTGCGCTAAAACACGTCAGTCTACTATCTCCACTCGAACGAAACGTTCTTCGAATTTTCGCGATACATTTATGATTATCTGCATCGCTTCTTATACATGACTTTCACAGGAAAAATACTGAGGTTGTCAAGAAAGGTATATTTTCAGTATAGCATTTTCAAAATTTAGAAAACTGTTTTTAAAATGTGCAGATACGTTTAAATATCGAGCACATGCTCTTCTTTCTCATTCTCTGGTACTATGAATGTGATTTTTTGCGAAAACTATTTTTTAACGAAAGATGGACATACTGCTATGTTTCTTTATACGGGAGTACGGATTGGACAGATTTGCTCACTCTTGTCGACAGACAAAACAATCTTTGCCCAAGCATCTCTTAGGGGAACCAGGATTATATCCTCCTTTCCACGAGCAACTACCCACTATGTTCTGTTCCTAGTAGGGAAAGAGTACCATTATAGGGGCTGATAACTACTTTGGGATGTTATGTCAGAATGCAATGGGAAAGTGCTTCTCTTCCTCTTAATAATGTAGAGCGCGTCAGCAATCAACTATCATTGAAGATCCATAAAGCTTACTAACTCTACAGACGGTCACCGATTGATTTCCTGCTTTAGGGAATCTGCTTCCTGTACTAAAAAGCCTTGTTGAGAAGCTTAATACCTAGTCGACAGAGCGATGCAGAAGGGGCGTGCCGTGGCATAGCGTGGACCAGAGTGGCGTGGCGTGCTGGGGCGTGCGGTGGCGTGGCGTGACGTGGAGCGGTGTGATCTGGCGTAGGGTGGGGTGGCGTGGTCTGGAGAGGACTGGCGTGCGGTGTAGTGACCAGGCGTGGGGCGGCATGGCGTGGAGTGGAGCAGTATGGCGTTGCGTGGACCGGAGTGGCGTGGCGTGCCCGGGCGTGCGGTGGCGTGGCATGGCGTGAAGCGACTTGACGTAGAGCGGCTGGCGTGGCGTGGCGTGGCGTGGCGTGGCGTGGCGTGGCGTGGGGTGGCATGGCATGGCGTGGAGTGACGTGACGTGGCGTCGCGTGGCGTAGCGTGCTGTTGTGTGGCATGAAGCGGCGTGGTATGGACTGGCGTGCTAGGGCGGGACGTGGCTTGGCGTGGAGCGGCATGGCGTGGTGTGGGGTGGCATGGTATGAAGCGGAGTGGTATGGAGCGGCGTTACATGGCGGAACATGGCGTAGCATAGAGCGGCGTGGCGTGGAGCGGTGTGGCTTGGAGCGGTGTGGCGTGGCTTGGCATGAAGCGGCATGGTGTGGAGCCGCGTAGCACAGCGGGAAGTGGCGGGGCGCGGAGAGGCGCGGCGTGGCGTGGCGTGGCGTGGCGTGGCGTGGCGTGGCGTGGCGAGGCGTGCGTTGCCGCGCCGCGGGGTAGTGGTGGAGCGCGCGTCTGACTGACGTGGCTCGCGCCGCCGCTGACGGCTGACGCCAGACAGCTGACAGGCCAATCTGGCTCGCCCCCCGCGGCGACGACTGTAACCTCACCCCCACCCCCGCCCCCGGACCCAACGCAGCCCCGCACGTTGGCGCCGAATCACGAAAGCGTGGTCATAACCTGGGCGGTGGTCGTGGAGGATTTAGTTATTTCCTCAACTGAACAAGAAAACGATGTTCTCCATCATTAGACATTTCAGCAGTATGTCTATACCTACACATGGTGGCACGGTGATTAGAGACAAAATCTGCAGCTCATTTTCCGAGGTAAAGATATTACTTTACCCGGGAGAGAATGTTTCTTCCTCTCAAAAAGCTGGCTCTACGTCTCTGACTAAAAAGTCGTGATTACTTGCTTCGACTATTAACCTTCAAGTTACTGCAGACACTGATTCATATCCTCTTATCAAATGCTCGAAATACATTGGACAATGACTCAGTGACACACTGTCAATGTAGAGCACGATTAGTCAATTTTTAATGTCAAGAATAACAAATTGAATTTATTTTCAAATACGGATCCTTGCACATGTTGCTAGTTAGAAAATAATGAAATAGATATAGAAGACATTACTTGTTTCAATTTTCCCGTGAGTTGAGAAATACTGTTAATTTTATTTCCATGTTGCTGCACAGGACTATGACTTCGTATCTATCTATCAAAATGACAAAAATGACCATACATTCCGTTAAGTCATATTGACTTATAGTTCTCAAACTTTTTTTTTTCTTTTTCTTTTTTTTTCCCCACACTTATTACGTTCTTATGATTGTACGTACGATGTTGTAGATTGTAATTACGTAGTAAATTGTAGTTCTACAGCGAAAAGGGGGAATTTTTTGGCAGAAAACTCTTGTGGGGCCCTGATCGAATAGACGGTATTCTTGTTTCTATTGTAGCAAAACAACAATCCTTAACATAAATTCATTAATAAATTTCGAACGCTCTTTGTGTAACGAGGCTTATAACGAATGCTCATTTATGCCTCTCTAAAACAGGCTTTCCTTGAAATAGGAAACAAACCAATTGCAATTCTTTGTGAAATAATATGTAGAGAAACTGGTGATTGATTCCTCTGTTTCCAGTTCGAAATAAGAGTATCTGTACCAAGATATTTTTCCGGGCCAGCTGCACAAAAGAATATTCGACAAAACATTCAAGGTCGAACCGACGGAGGCCTTTTTACATCACATTTTACATTAATCCTAACAAAATTTTGATTTAATTTTGATATATAACGAAAAGACTTCATAAACTAATTGAATTATGATATTTATGGAAAATTTGTACATCTTACACTACAAACTGTCAGGCACCAAACCATGTGCCAGTGACATTTGCTGGAGTGTTTTCAATTCTATGATAGATTTCGATTTAATATTTTTGATTTAATTTTGAAGGACTCTCTAAGCTCGTTGGCTGGCTATGTGGTGAGGAGGACATTGCAGGTATTGCAGATATTTATATTTTAATTTATTGGTAAAGGTACGAAATTAATAAAAATCTAATAGGTTGAAATAAAACTCTATTATGGTGTTTTACGCATCTGAATGTTGATTGTGTCTGATGTAATACAAACACCTTGCACCACAGTTAGGTTTGCTACCTTTGGGAAGCCCGCGACTCGAAGATTTTGAAGGAAGGGGTGTCACAAAACTTAAGTTATAATGAATCTTCTAAATTATATTGTTAATGATATGATTCATGAAATTATACAGATATTTTAATGTTATTTTTTCATTATTATAATAATAAGTTATTATTAGCAGCGATGCATATCTTTTAATTGATTGAATATTATAACCACGATAACGACAAATGTATCATTTGATTTGTTTAGCTTATTTTTTTAAAAATATGTTTGGTACAATCTACTTCCAAGTGTATTTTTTCACATTTTTTTTGCTTGGCTGGCTAATATATTTAAAAAACAAACAATATTTTATACACAATTCATCTATTCCTCGTATAATTCTGACATTTTTCCATGTTAATCTGAAAGCCGGCAGATTATTTCTGAACCCCGGAGACTCCGTATCAAACCCGAAGAGGTCGGTACGCGCCCCACGGTACGGAATTCATTGGCCGGCCAAACCCGCTGCCTCCTCCGACTTTCACCCGCCGCCCGCCCAACCGTCGTAGCCGCGCCGCCGCCGCCTCCTCCGCCGCGTAATTTCCATCTAAATCAATAATTGGCCTTGGAGCGGGCGGGCGGGCGCGCGGCGGGGCGGGGGCCGGCCTCTTATTGATGCCCGCGGCCGGCCGTAATTCCCCGGGAAATGACCTAATGATACGGCGCCGCAGCGATGCCTCGCACGTAATGAGGGCGGGTCGCCCGCCGTCGCGCTCGCCCCCGCCTCCGCCCCGCCCGCGCCCGCGGCCTCGCCCCCGCCCGCGTATTAACGGGCCGATAGCCATCGCTCGATCACCGCCTCAGCGCCCGTGGACGCCCGCCCGCGCGCTGCCCTCGGCCGCCGCCAGAGGCAGTCGCATGCGACAATCGCACGCCCCTCCCGCAACGAATGGGGTACCTTGTTAATAATTACGATACTCTGTAACCGAGCTGTTGCTTCTATCAGTGCTGGTGAATGATTTGATGAGTGATTCGTAACGATGACAGTTGGATGAATTATGAGGATACCGAAAAACTTGTAAGGGATGAAATAAATGGCATAATAATCAATGGTTATAGTTCGTTTCAGTTACTAAAATATTTCAGATCCGGTTTAGATCTCGATTTATGTTTTTTGAATGTTTTGGTTCCGATTTCAATGTGATCCAAACTGTTTTCCAATCCTCACTCAGAGTAGTGCACACAGTGGTGAATTGTAGGATTAAAAGGAACGGGACACAAAGAGAAAAGAAGGAAAATTAATCCTTAGAAAAAGTGTCATGGAAACCATATCTCAAGTTCCTATGTGGGTTTAGTACGTATGGAAGTGAGTAAGGTATGTTTAAATTATATCATATTGTAACGGATCTTGGTGGTGAATGAACACACACAATTCTAACAAAATCGTTTATATTGTTAATTTGAAATTACTCGCTTGTTGACATGTACTAAAAATACTGATTTGATATTCTATATTTACATCACTGTTCTTGAGTTCAGGTTCAGTTGATTATTTCTTTTCACGCGTATCATTTCTCTTGCACTGCAATATTATTCGCTGCCCTGACAACTGCACAGCTGTTCACCGTGATGCACACATTTCACATCTCAGACTCAGAATGGACTAGCGACTGCTGGCGCCGCTCATTTTGTATCTGTCTGCCAGGTTGGCCGAGCATGGAGGATTCCAGAAACTTGTGTCACTCTTCTCCGTGTCCGCAACACGAATTGAATCGTTTATTTCAGAAACTCGGCAAACGCCAAAATCTAAAACACGCTTTAGTGACGATTATGTTCCAGGAGGATAGACACATCGTTTAGTGCATATTTATATGAAAAACATTCATTTATCTTTAATAAAAGAAGTATTTTGAAATCTGCAAACTAGAGAGACTTTTTTGCAGTAGTCTCGAAATGAGGAATTTGGCATTTGCCGCGTTTCTGAAATAAACGATTCAATTGGGGGAGCTGTCTCGTTCCATGCATGATGAAAAGACCTGGGTGAGCTAGACCGCGCACCGAATTTTGCTCGTTCTGCGCATCACCAGTGTAACGTTACGAACCACGTGACCACGGACACTTCGTTTGAAAAGCCAGACCAGCGCTGGCCGCTATAATATAATAATATATAATATAATATAATATAATATAATATAATATAATATAATATATTTATTTTGGCCACAATTGGCGTCTTTGCCAGGTGGTAGCCAATTAATTTGTAATGTATACACATATACATACGCATGTGCATATACACACTACACGTGCGTATACGTATATACACACACATACATACATACACACATACATATGTACACCCCAAAAATGTACTTACAGCTAATTAATACCATCTAATTATATTCTATCGTATTCTATTGTATCTAATTCTAATCTTAAATTTTATTTAATTTACTCTATTCATTTCTGTTACGTCTTGCTGCGCTGCACTACACTGCAACGCCCAGCCTCACACTCCACTACACTGCAACGCCCAGCCCCACACTCCACTATATTTTATTTTATTTTTAACATTGGTAATGTCACATATCACGCTGAATTGCACTGGAACTGCACTTCACTTCACTAAAAATAGTTAATAATTTGAAGAAAAGAAAAATAAAAAAAAATAAATAAAAAAAATACTATTTGAGACTTCTTAAGCGATTTTTAAAACACTTTACATCCTTGGGAAAGGGCTCCATGACTGTTGCAGGTATTTCGTTCCAATCCCTAATTGTGCGATTCACAAATGAATATTTACCGGTATCAGTTCGCTGCCGTTGAATTTTTATTTTCCATTTATGATCTTTTCTCCCTATACGTGCAGGACTGTCTAGTCTTCCACTTATTCCCTCCCGCTATGCTGCAAGGAGAGCGAGAAGTGTTGAGAAACATTTTGAAAGTGGCATAAAGTGACAATTTTCAACTGAAACCAATTAAAAATAACACAGTGAAAGTGTAATTGAAACCAAAGATGCAATAGTTTTTTTTTCTTTTCAATTTTCATATATCTGTTTCAATGGATTGTATCAAGGTGAACATTTTGCTGCCTTGGAAAATCCAGCAAAAATGTTGATACAAACTGGTGCCTGAAGCTCATTGGCTGAAGTCAAATACGATGCTCAATAGCTCAGCCATGTCTTTTCATCATGCCTCTGCACAGCAAACTCCAAGAAATGATGTAAGCCCCGCTACAATATGTATATTTCTATCTTAAGTTCGGACAAGTAAATATAAGAAGTTCAGACACATATATTCGTGTATGTTCTGAGAAGAAGTGGAAACAAAGAAGAAACTCCGATTGTTAGAAATACTAAAAGCACACTATTATCAGAGGATCAGGCCAACGTAAATGATTGAAATACATACTTTATTTCGCTTTCCTAATCTAAATCTCACCACACTCAACGAGGGGTGCAGTAGTTACAAATCAGTTGTACATAGACGAAAAAAACATTTCGAAATCGAATACAATCAATGAAAAATGGAAAATCGAGGTGACCAGCGCTATTTCTACTGATATATTTAAACTCATCGGGGAGGAAAATTACCAATTACATAAGATTATATCACGTTTCAATTAACAATTCTAGCGTAACCCGAATATTGTAAGCTACTTAGCTACCGTTGTACCAATTTAGAAAAGTTGTGACAGAACTATTTAATCACATAATAGAAAGGTGACCCTTACCTCATTTATATATAAACTTATGGAACATTTGATTACCAGTTACGTTAGATAATAATGGGAATAGAAAGAATACCTATATCTAGGACATCCTTGTTTCAGGAGTGGCTTTCCTTGAGAGAGTAAAATAGTATCATCGTTTCAGGACGTAGAAGAGGAAGGCAATGACGGTGGAAGGGTGAAGCCATAATAACAGAGTTTGTCAAAGCATATGATGTTGTTTCATGCGCAAAACTGGTTCGAAAATTATTGCATGCCACCAGAAAGGGGGCGTGAATTGATGAATTTCTTCAAAATAGAACTCAGAAAGTTCGTGTTGGGAAGCAGATCCCATCGTTAGCAAATGCTACGTCAGGGATCCCCCAAAGGCATGTTATTGGACCTTTCCTGATCCTCACGTTCGTGAATGGCTTGCCACATAATTTATTTTCGAAAGTACAGTTATTTGTAGATGACAACATAACGTCTCAAGTTAATAATTGAAAAGTAAACAAAGTTATTTTACAAGTTGATCTAGATAGACACTCCTGGACGGAAGCAAATAGCATAGAAATAAATAGTTCAAAAAGCCAAACCATGACGTTCGGAAGAGACTATTCCAAGAGTCATACCTTGTAAAGTATCTTAGAATATTTTTGACTTAATATCTTTAGCTGCATTTAAATTATGATGATCGGCCACCAGGTTTCAAAAAACATATTTGCAGAAGTAACAAATATCTACATCTAGGTTCATTATGATTATTTAGTTGTATTTTCATATGCTTGAAGTCTTTATTGATTCATAACTGCATGGTTATTTTCTTTGTAAAGTATGTTGTTTTATGTAAGCCCTAACCGTGATGAAGGGACAATACATTATTAAATGTTGGCAAAATACATTTTTCCCCTTCAATTGACCATTATCTGTATAAAATGCGCGGTACAGATAATTGACCATTATCTGTATAAAATAATAACGTTTACCTTCTTTTTGCTGTTGTAGTTTTCAATGCCGTTTTCCAACTTTAGAATGTTTCAGCACCAAAAGTTCAGGCGCATGAAGCCAGAGGCTCGTGCTGATGACTCAGAAGAGTAACGAACTCCGAGCCCGTAGACGAACGCCATTTGCACTCTAATCAGCGCTTAACAGCACGACAGACACTTAAATAAACGAGCGGAAGAGGGCGTTTTCATGAAATTTATCTTGACTGCGCTGCTTTGCTCGTAAGGTGTGTTCATTGTTTTCCGCTTACTACAATCTTCACAGAAAAAAAACTTTACAAATTGTGACAATTACTTTTCCTTGATAACACTATGTACCGGCGCTCTTGAAATGAAGGGAAACGCGAAAAGTATAAAAAAGAGTAAGAAAATGTTCATTTTTTTAGAAAGGCTGTGTTTTTATTAAGGGTTATTTTTACATCGTCATTGTGATGAATATTTGAAAATCGTTCTCACTATGCAAAATGCTATTTGCAACTTTTCTTTGTAAAGAACATCATGATTAAAAGAAACTTTTACATACGCTTAAGTTTTATTGATACATATATTCCCCACGTACCAATTTGCTGGCGCCGACCAATTTACTCTCTGTTGTCGAACTTGATATAGCCACGCAAACAAAATCGATGGTAATAAAAAACGATCGCGTTATAAGCGCAAGGCGACGGCAGTAGCGAGACGTGAATTACTGTTTTCTACGAGACCCCACGAATCTGCTTCCTGAGAGTTTCCCGCGCCTGGAAGGCCCGAAGAGTGTTCTACCCCTTCGTCTCAAAGAGACCAGACTCGCTCGAGAGGTGGCCGTTCGAGGCCCGAATGTGTTGGATTTTCGACATCATTTCAGTTGCTGGATCGGAGGCAGTAACTGCTAGCATAAGATTTGAGGCAAGCAGCGCTGATCAATTGTCTAATTGCCATTTTTCAATCCCTTGCTGATTCTGGCTTAAGCAATAAAAGTTTTATGATAGTTTCAACAAAAAGACATCCGACCTCAATGACTCAGAGGCTTCGAGCAAGAAAAATGGAGCACATGAGCGCGGTTTTGAAACGCTTGTGAGTGTTACCACTGTGTGTTTGAGGAAGCGTAAATGGTTTCTTATCTCAGTCTCATCTCATCTATCTCTCATCCATAATAATTTATTTACCTTCATCAATCAGATGGTCATCTCTTCATGACACTCCGAATATAGGTCATGACTCCATATTGGTCATAGTGCCACCAACAGACAAAAAAAAACCTGGGCGACGGTAACACTAGTATTCGAAATTTCATTTCGTTCACCTTGCAGAGTACATGCGCCGTCTCCGCACCTGACACTGAACACAGCGGGGAGTGTCCCATGGAGACGGGAGGGGGGCAGAGGCAATGAAAGAGGGGGAGAGGAGGGTCGCAAGGGGACGATAGTGCTGAAGAAGGGGCGGATGCGGTGGTGAGAAGAAGCGGAGTGGATGGTGGAGAGCCGGCAAAGGGCAGGGAAGGGGGGGGGGAGGGCCGGGAGTGTTGGAGAGGGCTGGAGAAGGGACGGGACAGAGCTGGGAGGGGAGAGAGAGGAAGGAGAGGCGGGTGTGAAGGCGAGAGGAGTGGATTGAGAAGGGCGGACAAAGGGCGGCGACGGGGCGAGTCGGGGTTTGGAAGAGGGGCGGGGAGGGGACGGGACGGGGCGGAGGGCAGGGCGGGGCGGGCGCGGGGGCGTCCGACCGAGGGCAAGCTGACGTCTTAATCCGTCATCATTAGAGGAGCGCTCGTTAGTGGCTGACGAGACGGCTGGCGGCGTCCTTCGTTAGTCCCAGCGTCGTCGCCGCCGCAGCCGCCCCCGCGACGCGTGCTGCCCTCGCGCGGCCTGGGGCTGAAAGCTCCGCTGCACCACACCCGCGACGACGCGTCGCCGGAATAAGGTGAAGCCATTCATGCTATCTGAACGCTAAACACGTTGACTAAAACAAAATTATTCAATTATTGACTTAAAGCAGAATGCTTAAAGAACTGACAATGAGTATTGTTTACTATTTGCCAAGAAAATGAATTGTAATATTACATGCTTATTTGTACACTATTATATTATCGTTATATTATATTTTAATTTTTTTTGCATATCTGTCTTTTTTTAGCTGTATCACTCGGTAAGACAAAGCTGTTACGCCTTGAATCGGGAATTATGAGATGATAGGATGATGATGATGATGATGATGATGATGATGATGAGAGGTGAAGTGGCTATCACAAGTACGTCCATGTATACGCAGGACTCTTTTTTTTAACAGGGCTTAGTCTTGAATATCGAATGCTAATTTAAATTTTTAGACTCCAGGGTAGTTATCCCTGGGTGATGTGGTGAAATTATGATACAGAAAACTATATTGCCAGGCCCTAGTAACGAAGAAGTGGATAAATCGTGTTTTTAATACATAGTAAATTAATAAAAATTAAATTGACGGCAAAACGTCTGTCAATGCCTAAACCGTTTAACCCTATTTTTTTCAAAATTGATATTCTTCGATTGATTTACACGAACTCGAGGCTCTCGGAGTTTAAAAGGGATGTCTTGATTTTTTGAGTATTTTTACATAAAGCCACATTTTCAAATTTTTTTAAAAAAATAGCTCCATTTTTTATTATACTCAGTCCTTGTATAGCGTAAAGGTCGCTTTAATCCTTCATTACTCGCGTGGAATTACTATTATGCTCCGTGTTTTGAAAAGTTAATTTCCTTAGGTTGAGGAGTGTGGTACAATTGGTGTTCACAGATTCTGCCGTTTATGTTCAGACCTGATTGTGCACAAAGTGTCATACTCACTTTTGCACAAGTATTCAAGTAGAAAATGCTGAATGGTTCTCAATCAGATGATTGCAAATCAGATCTTGGTATGTAATCATCTGACTGATTTACACAGATGTGACACACGAGTATCATGATATTCCACGTGAGTATAAATTAACAATTCTTTTGAGTAAGTTAACATAAACGTTTCTTGGAATTCGAAATATAATTGAATTCGTTTAATCTAAGATGTATTAGTTACTGCTAATGTAGGCATAACGGCGTAGCGCTCCGCAGATGAAAGCGTTTGGACGTAATGGTTGGGGAAAGTTTCAGGTCGATGAGCAATACGTTCTTGGGAAATAGTGACATCTGAAATACAAGAACGGATAAAACTGCCCATGATTCCCACACAGCAAAGGTCTTGAGGACTTTTTTTTCAGGAGAGGCTCCTGAACAAAAGCCGTTATCCTTTTCCAAAATCAGAAGGCAAAGGACATTGCAAAATATGTGGCTGAGCCAAGCATAAGTCCACGGACCTTGCTTACAAAATTATTTTCTGAACTCACATTAATTTATTAAATATATTTTCCAAAATTATTTACAAAAAATCGTTAACGTAATTATATTTTTGTGGTTCTAATTTTGAGATTTAAAACAAATAAAATGACTACTTTCACATAAAATGATTTTTGACTACTTTCACTATTACACTATGCATAGACAGTCTTTCAGGTCTCCTCGAAAGGAGACCAGGAAAATCTTTCGCACAGACGTGCAATGTGGATACAATGTTTCATCCTCTATTTGTCAGATGTACATGTGTCTAATAAATTTATCCAATTGCATCTAATTAGATACAGAATATGACAATTTATGTGATCGTTCTTTGACAAAAATATTTTGTGGTGAATGAAGTGTTTTTTTTTATATTTAAACTAACCGTGTGCGTTGTATTATAATATGTGTACTCCCGAGTTTGCGTTGAACTAATCATAAATGTTCAAAACATTATAATTATGAGTAAAGTAATTTGCGTACTTCCGTGGTTTACATAATTCATCTAGATGTATGTATAGCTAATGTATGATTCATCTAGAAGTATATTATAGTATCTTCGTCACTAGTGTCCATAAACTCGTATTTACGACTAAGTATAAATGTGGACAGAGTAAGTAGATAATTATATTCTCCCTAGAATACACATTAATGAATCATTTCTCATAATCATCATTAAGGTAAGCTTGGAATGTGTATTCTTGAGTGTAAGCGGTTGTTTTCATAATGCATTATATTCTACGTCTACCGTCTGCGACGTCGACTGTAATCTGCAATTTACATATCGCACCATCCGAGGTTGATTCTAGGCCGTTCTCACATACTAGTTAATTTTCTCTTTCTTTAATTAAGAATTTTCTACGTGCATTTTTGCTTGTTCCGACGAGAGAAGAAAAAGGAAGACGAAAAGAGTACTGAGAGGAAAAGAGGGTACAAGAATTATGCTCCTTTTATTTACTTAGAACTGATGCAGCCACCTGAATATAAGGGATGCACCGAGTGTGTCTCAGAAGGGCAGAAAGTGTTGCAATAGATTATTGTGATAGCCACAAAATTACATAGTATATGAAAAAACCGTGACAAACGATGTCACAAAAAAACCGTTGAGAAAGACACAGCTGACAGAAAGTGAAAGGGCGAGTTGCAGAGGGTGAGTAGGGTTTAAAGGAGCAGGCAGCGAACCACAAAATGTCGGCGACGGTACGGCGTGACCCGTTCCTTTCGGCGCCTCCCTTAATCTTCGTCTCGCGACGCGACGTCGCCCTCGCGCCATGACCATCTGCCACCCGCCCCCGCCCTCACCCTCGCCCCCTCCCCGCCACTACCCCGTCACTCCGCCGCTTCCTCCTGTCGCCGGCGGCGGCGCTGCCTGCTCCTCCACAGTTGCCAAACGCAGTCTTTCATCCACCACCGATTCCTTCACCCCGCAACACTCGCCGTCATCTCTCGCACAATCGCTGACTCTTGCAACACTTCCCATTCCAGTTATCATCGAAATTATTTTTTATGATGATCTCTTCCCCGTCTTTAAGATATCACCCCAAACTACAGAAAACACATCACCACCTCCACAGCAGCTCTATTCCCGTCACTACCACTCAGGCTCTACTCGAGTCTTCACCACGCGACGCGAGACGCGGCTGTGAGCACAAGAGTACCTGTCTCTGACATTCACCTCCTCCATCGCCACTATTATCCCCACCACTTTACTCCGTCTCCAACGCCACTCCACCCCCAACCACTTCCACCATCAGCGCCACCTCCCCTACTTCCACCACCACCCACTCCCACAGCTTCCACCCTCCCCAGCCACCTCCTCCGACATCTCCGCCACCGCTCTGACACCCCCTTCAGACTGCCCTCGCTGATGCCTCAGCCAACGCCGCCCAGCAGCCGAGTAGAGGAGTACAAGAGTACCCGTCTCTGACATTCATCTCCACCACCACCGCCACCACACCGCTCCCAACCGCTTCCACCATCCCCACCGCCTCCATCATCACCACCTCCACCTCCTCTCCGACCCCGCCCCTCACCCTGCCCTGGCTGATGCCGCCGCCAACGCCGCCTGGCGGCCGAGGCGAAGAGCGCTTCTTGCGAGCGGCCCGACTAGGGGACGGGGCGCGGCGGGGCGGGCGCGGCGGCGGCGGCGCGGTAATGAAGATTTATCTGCGGTTTCCGCGCTTGTTACGGAGGCAGCGGCTGACAGTCTGATGGATGGAGGCCATCTCCGGTACAAATCCCAACCGCCGCCGCGCTGCCGCCGCGCCCACGCCGCCGCCACCGCCGCCGCCTCTGCGCTTCGCACATAATTACACACACAGCGACATGCCGCTGCCGCCGTCGTGGCTGTCGTCTCCGTCGCCGCCGCCGCTGACGCCCACGCCCCACCCCGCCCCGCCCCGCCCCGCCCCGCCCCGCCCCGGCCCGCCCCGCCCCGCCGTCGCGCCTGTCTGTTACTGCTCCTGATTAGATTTGCACCCGCGGCGCGTCATGCCAAGTTTTGCCCGACTTCCGCCGCCGCCGCCGCCGTCGCTCCGTTGGCGTGCGGCGCGACAGCTCAGCTCTCGCGTAAATAACGAACGAAGCGTCTCCGCGACGCGGTGGCGCGAGACGGGGCATGGCGTGGATGGGAGGGGAAGGGCGGGGCGGGGCGGGGTGAGGCTGGATAAGGGCGGGGCGGGAGCAGGAGCAGTGGTGGGAGCGGGGGCGGGCGCGGGGGCAGGAGCGGGGCAGGAGCGGGGCGGGAGCGGGGCGGGAGCGGGGCGGGAGCGGGGCGGGAGCGGGGCGGGAGCGGGGCGTTGTGCGGCGGGGCGTGGGGCGGCGGGGCGTGGGGCGGCGGAGCGAGGCTGGGTGGGGCGGGGTGGGACGGGGAGGGACGGGGCGGGGTGGCGCTCGAGGCGACAGCCGCCACCCGCGCTCAAGAAGTCTGCTCCGCGCGAGTGGCGGCGACGCGAAGCGACGCGACGCGACGGGACGCGACGGGACGCGCTCGACGCCACGCGGGGCGTCCGTCCGAGCTGCCAGCGCCGCCGCCCGCGGCCACCGACCTCGCGCCGCTTGCGGCCTCCGCGCTGCCAATGACAGCCGCCCGCACAAGTAACACACTTACGAGACGTTACGGAGAAGAGGAACAAACAAAACTTTCGGCATGCTTTTGACCACTTTTTTATCAAGACGTCAATCTGTACGCAGCTGACAGCAGATTCCTAATAAGAGTTACTAGTTCAATGTGGTAACTCTGATGCTGAAAACTGTTATAATACTTTTTTCATGTGATAATTTCTAAATGCCATGCGTAGTTTCAAAGAAGTTCTTACAGTCTCTGGGATTGGGCACACAATGAAACGTAGTAACTGTTACTGTTATACTCTCATTCAAAAATTCCCAACCTCCAAATGACCTTGCACGTTATCTCCATACAGCATATGAACTGGTAATATTGTCATTTAATAGCTGTAATCGCCGTAAAAAAATATTTGCAGTTATGGATGATGCGAGTAATTAGTAGTACAAGTAAAATTTCGAACCTTTTTGGCTAATATGCACAAAAAGCACATAAAAGATCACACGTAAGCCGTTCTTCAGCATTATTCTTTAATCCTAATATAAGATCATTCTCAATTAGTTCCGAAAATTTTGCGACAAACTTTTTACAATCACATTTGATTCTTCTTCTGTATTTGCTCCTTTAAGAACATAAATACACCCTGGGAGTAGATTGTTATGCAATTTTTCGTAGTTGTTGAGTACTCACCATAGGTTGCTCATTTGGTTGTTGAATACTCTAAATTTTGATCGTTCTGTGCATGACGTCACTGTCAAACTTTAACCAATTTCTCCCTGAGAAATGTCGGAGCATCTCTGTGGTATTTTGGACGTTTTTTGTGAAATTTTGTGTCTATTGAGTGCCAGTGGAATATAGTAGTGGTTTGAGGCGTTTATGTGTTTACATCTTACAAGTTAAGATAATTGTATGAAAATCAGGGAGTATTGTGCGAGGCAGTTTGTGATAACGCAATCAAACAGGAAAGGAAGAGATGTAAAGTATCATTCATTTCCGCAAGACTCCAGTTTTAAAAGAAATGGATTCATGTGTAACCGCAGCAACAGTAACCACTTTCGGCGTGAAGATTATATGCGAGATTTACAATCTGAACTTCTAATTATACTCTCAAAGATTAGACTGCGCATGATACAATATCAAGTGAACATTTAAGTATATCAGATTATTAGCGCACCTCCCAAACAATAGAGTAATCATGTGACAGAGAAAAGTGATATTTCATTTAAATCAGGTGTCAGATAAACGTGATATTCTCTACAAGTTATATGTCAGGAGATGAAAGAGACTCCACATTTCCTAACATTTATATTGCCAATACAGATAGGTAAATCTGAAGTATCTGACTATGGTTTTCGAATTTTCAGCTTTTAAATACTTTTTAACTTGTTTCCTCGATTGATTGATTGATTGTTGATTGTTTTACTGATTCCTGGCACGTGAACTACCAGGGTTATTAGTTCCGTAAGTGCAGTACATTTTTTCTGGGGAAGTAGCGGTGATCTTTCTCACGCTGTATGGCGAGATCTGTCGCCGACCTGACGTCGGCTAGCGAGTTTTTTCTCAACCAGGTATCTCCCACCAGCGGGACACCGCCCCAGCCGGGACAAGCTATAAGTTCCCGACCGATCTCCAGGCATGTTTGGTAATGTAGTGCATGTTAGTGTAAGTGTGTGTGCAACGAGGAGGATAGGACAAAAAAGAGGAAGGTGAGATCGCGCGCGGTCCGTGGCCCGTTTGTTAGGGTATTCCTCCGGCATTCGCCTGGTGTTGAACGGTGAAACCACGGAAACCTACCAAACAGAGCGGCCGGCCGCTTGAATTCTCCTCCAGACAGTGACTGAATTCGACTTAGCTGTCTAGCTAGAGTTGAAAATCCTGCCACCGTCGGGACTCGAACCTAGGACCTCCCAGTCAGTGACTCTGCAGTGTCATCAGTTGAGTTAACATTTCAGCCATCTCTCTCTGGGTTGTTTCTTCATATTGGATGCAGCAATAAATGGTGGGATAACTATCGTGATGAGAGAAAAAACTGGAGGTATAAGAGGCCTTGAGAAAGTAGAAAATAGAAGTGATAAATAAAGCCAGTTATGTTAAGTTAAAGCGGATTTTAAAGACTTCTGTACGAATAAAAAAGAGATTAAAATGAGAGAAGAATTAATGAGTTAGGAGAGGTTAAATCTCAAAGTGAAGCATGGGATGGAGGCTATGAAATAATTGTGGGGTGTAATTAAGAGAGGGTGCATGGTTTTTTGGGCAAAAAAGATGAGGATATATGATAGTATTGTTGATTTTATTTTGAGTTTGTGGGCAGAAATTTGGGGATGGAAGGAAAGAAGAAAATTGGAAACAATACAGGAAATATATTTAAGAATAAACCTATGAGTAGGGCATTGCACACCCAATTACGTGGTAAGATGGAAGACAAGAAGGCAAAAAATGAAAATAAATATGTAAAATAGCACGAAAATATGAGGAAAGAATTAGGAGGGGCGGAGGAATGAGTTATTAAGGCAAGTTGGTGAAAATTAGATAAGAACGAAGAGGCTGAGAAATCTGATTGGGAATGGGAATGTGTTTGAAATTATGAATGTTATTCGAAGGTGGAAGTGACCAGGTAAAGAAGGGATTGATTGAAGTAAGGAGTTGAATCAAATATATAAAGATCAGACATTGCAGAAAATAATACAAAGATAAAAAAACTCGTAACAAATGACATTATTTTTGTGGAAGACGAGAAAATTCAACATAATGGTATTAGGGTATTTATTTTACCAACAGGACTTCGCCTAGTTGTTGAAAACCAATGCTTACTAATCAGAGACCTACATCCAGTCATCTTAACACAAAAGAGGAATCTTAAATGTGAAAGAAGTCAATTTCAGCACCGAGAAACGATAAAATATTTTATATTATTGCAAAAATCCTTTCAAAATTCCTGGCGACATAATACCATGTACAAGTTATAATCAGAGTTAGTTATATATTGATACAACGAGTAACCAAGACGAGGCAGATCACTATCCGAAAGAACTTTTAAACATCATTAGTGTGTGTGTGTGAGCCACATCGTAAGATATAGCCAAAAATCGGTGTACCCTTCGTATTACGTGTCTAGTTCTTTGTCTAGTTTTTTCAAATATTGTTAATCTGTCGATTTTTAAAATTTATTTTTATTTCTTTATTTATTTTAAACTTTTACTCATTTTTCAACTATTTATAGTAAAATTATGGGAAGTGATTCTGGAACTCAAGAAAATGTGCGCAGATGTTCGCAAATGTAAAATTACCAAAATATTGTAACATAATCAATTTGAGATTCACTACATTGGAAGGAAATATATCGGGCGAAGTTGTTATTCTAACCTGTTGGGAAAAAGATAAAAACTTTTTATACAAAAAATTCCAATAATACTCATTTCAGTTCAAGATACTACTGCTTACCAATAATTATGTTTTTCATAAAAAATCAGCGAAGAACAAGAACAGAATTTTTTTAAAGAAGGCAGAGATTTATGTAAAAGACGATTTAGTAATAGGTATTTGTAACATACACGCTAGCGAGTGATTCCCAATCTTTGCTCTCTGAGGTAGAACCAAAAACATAGTTTGTAAAGAAGCTTTACTTTGGATTCCATTGAATTAATGTAAACAAAATTCAAATAACAATATTTACACTTTACTACTTTTTTTAAAAAACTTGAAATTTATTAAATTATTCATTACATTAATACATTTATTTTACATAAGACCACGCAAATAGACTTGCGGGTCAACTATTTAAAGAATATTTGAAGTACTTTATGTCTACGCAAATTGGATGAAGACTGATGTCAAATGTGATCTTTTAACACTATGTCTTCGTCTACTTATTATTCAACCGCATTCACGATTTATAAAGAGCTCTAAGTTGACTCATATTATTTGTAAAGCGTATATAAATGTGCATTAATTTCCAGGAATCACGGGCTGTCGGAGATTCGCGAGAAAAGGCACTTTACACCACCCCACTTGCAGTGTCACAATTCCCACGCGGAAGTAATGGAAGAGACATGAAGATGGGAATTTTGTTTTACTTGTGGGGAAACTAATGCGCATCATTTGCTCATTCACTTAAGAAAACTTCATTTAATACATTTTGATAATTAATTTACGAACCCTTTGTTACCATCTTATACTTTTCATGTTTTATTTATCAGTCTGCTGATATGTTCCATGAACATATGCTCTATAACCTTGTATAATGCAATAACCTGCGTCCGCTTGCCCGTCACTAACGATTTGACCCCTTCTAGTCCACCAATCGAAAGAAATGAGGTGTCCTTCAACGCATCTTAGATTCTCAGTGGGGAACTGATCATTATTTTGCGGATACACCCACAAGATTTTCAGAAATTTATCAATAACACGTGGTTTTGCTAGTCACAGTGTCTTCGACAAATGTTCCTACGACACTTTTCTGGTTCGGGGAGATCACTGATATACAGTAGGTACACAGTTCGCCCTAGTACACTTCTAGCACTCGCGGGACTAATGGCCAAAAAAAGTCGAAGCGTCCGGAAACACGGAACCCTCGTTCACCCCCCCACCCCCTCCGGGATATGCAATCGCGTTGGTCTCTTCACTGCGGATTTCCTCATTGAGCGTCCATAGTTTTCCTGCAGGGGGGCGCACGCACCCGCCAGCGTGGATCTACAGGCCGCTGCGTGGGGCGGGGCGGGAGACGCTTTTTCCGGCCGAGGGCGAAAGCGGTGGCGTGGGGGGGGGGGCGGGGGCGACGAGGGCGGGTCGCGCTCGCCAAGCGCGTGTCGATCGCAGGCGCCGTTAAAAAATAGCGCGCGCTCGCGCCACCGCGTCCGCGCCCTTGTTCGCAGCCCACAAATTAGAGGCGCCCCCGAACACACGCCGCCACCGCCCGCGTGTGGGACGAGACGGGACGGGGGGGTGAAGGGCGACGGGACGGGGCGTGGGCGGCGTGAGAGGCCGGGGGGGCGGGCCGCTGCCGCGGACACGCCGCGCCGCGCCCGCCCCGGCCAGATTTGTGCCCTCGCAGGGGGGCGGGCCCCTCGTGCGAGTCGAGGCGTGCCACAGGGGCGGGTTCGCAGCCCGCGCGAAGGAAAGCGGACGGGGTGGCAGCGCCCCTTTCACAGGCTGCGGAATGGGCCCGTGCGGACGCTTTCCGAGAGCCGTGGCATCGGCAGCGGAAGGCCGCTATTATGCGACGAAATCGATAGAGGTGGGGGAGATCGAAGGCGTAATTCTATAAATCAAAACTAAATATGTGGTTGAGCGAAATAATTATTCATAAATAATGGAGGAGTTGCGTTACGTAGAGCATTATTTTTTATATTCATTTTCTTCTGGTTAAGAATATTAAAACTACAATAAATTTTGAAAATAATAATAGAAACCATATTGTAATCTCAAAGAATGAGAATCAGAAGAAGAGTTAGGAAAGTCAATTTTTATATCCGTGTTTAATGGAATGATCCATGCTGGAGCTTTCTTTGTTGGTTTCGTGAAATCCCTACAGCTTCCAATATAGTAGTTGGTAGTTGACATCCACTCAAAAGATAAATTATCGAAGTTCCGAAAGTAACAGTTTGCAGATTCACCTCTGTTCTCGAATAAGACGTCTCTTCGTACACCAGTCTGACTATATGGTTTACGGTAGTTCACATTTTCTCGAGTAGATCGTAACCTCCAGTGATATACTCATCCTTAGAGAAGTTTTTCTGAACTCGTCTTTCATCCACCTTTCCAAAATTTCATTTAATTTCGTATTTTGAGTGATCTTTACTTGGGCTTTTGTTAATGGCTGGCGTCTGAATGTCAGCCTCAAGAGAAGTAGATTGCTTGAGAAGGAAATTTGCCTTGAATTACAACTTTAGACCGTCCGGTTTTAGGACATAATAAAATACGGATCTTGCTTCATAAAAACACTCTTAATTGCTAATTTGTTTATTGCACGCTCAATAAAAAGTTATTTACATGAATAATCCTACCAGCTTTCCATCTGGCAATTCAAAAAGTATTACATACGTTTATCGAAATGTCATTCAAATTATTTTCTCTCTTTCTTAACTGACAAATGTGTGCTAAAATAAATTCAAGTTTTTTTTCTTCATCTGAGCTACCCTCTCACAAATTATTTGGTTTGAAATATACATAGTTTCGTTCACATGATCACAGTTGCTGCCCCGAAGAATCTTTAATTGGGAAGGTTACTAGAAGAAGAAAGATACGCGAAAATATTGGACGTAATTTACATCGAACACCCTATCACAAGAGGCACGAAGATGGTGAGAAATAATTGTCAGGGGAGTAGGTTTGACTATCGGAAATCTTAGTGTCAAAGACAACAGCTACTTGGCGATATGCCTGGCAAAAGGCGCTATATCATTTTGAAAGCATTCTGTGCATGAAACAAATTACTTAACGTATGTCTAAAACAATAAGAAGCTACGTGGCAACCACTTGTGTTCATAATTTTGGTCTTCCAACTTTGTAACTAATATTTCCCACGAAGTAAATGGAAATGTCACATGAAAACGTGAAGCATACATCTTGGAAGTGAAGACTAATGGGTGGAGAGATAAGAAATATACCCGTACATCATATTTGGTACGCAATTTAATATTGGGATCCAAGGAGAAAATATGATTTAGTAAAATTATCATATAAACGCCCGTTGAAAAATAATATGGTCGAGAGATATTCACTATATACAACGTAGTATTTGACATTACTATCTCCTTTATTATCGCTATATTTATAAACGAATAAATAAGCAAGTGTATTCCTCAACTGTCGAGTAACCTTATAAAAAACGGAACTGAGATCTTTACATCCACACCATTAGCATAAAGCTTCCTGGAATTTACGTGAGAAATATTTGCTTGGCGCGCGCACGGAAGGAATCGTCGGCGCTGCCACCACCGCCGCCGCTGGCTCCCTGCAGACACTTGGCGGTGGCGGTGGCGGCGGAACCGGAACCAGAAGGGGTGCAGCACCGCGCGGCCGATGAATACGTAATGGGGCCGTCTCCACAGCCGGAGCACCGTCGCCCTCGCCCCCGCCTCGACAAGCCGTCGGCTAGGTGATACAGCATTGGCCACGCCCCCTTCGTCACCCCTTCCTGCAAACGCCCCCTCCCCCTGATCACTGCGGCGCTCTCATCAACGCGGCGTCCGTCGCGGGGGAGGCGCCTCCGCCTCCACCGTCTCCGCCCCGCCCCCGCCCCGCCCCCGCCGCGCAGCGAATTAATGGCCCAGGGCGCGGACGTGCCCGCGGCGGAAAAAGCGACAGCGCAGGCGCTCCGCGGGGGCATAATGAATCAGTAATGAAAGTTAATTGACCTAATTTTTCATTACGGCCTTACACGGCGTCATTACTTATTCTGGCGCCTCGCGCGCAGATGTTTCCGCCCTCGGCGCCCGCGGCGGCGGCGGCGGGAATTAATAACCGAGGATGGAGGGGATGGAGAGAGGACGGAGGGGCGGCGGGGGCGGGGCCGGGCCGGGGTGGCCCGGGCGAGGCGGAGGCGGGAGTCGTTAGCACGCGCCGAGATACGGCGCGGATTTACCGCTCGCGTCATTACCGGCGGCGCGCTTCCGCCCCGGCCCCGCCCCCGACCCCGCCCCCAGCCCGCCCCCCTTGCCGCGCCCCCTCCGCCGCCGACGGCGTCTGGAGAGCGCGGTCAAGAGGGCTGTTTGCGCAGAAGCGGCGGCGGCGGGGGCGCGCGCGAGGACCCTGGGGCGCCCCTTCGCCCGGTGCGGCCCCGCTGCGCCCGCGTCGCCCCTGAGGGCGTCTGCGCTGCTGCGCTCCACTTCTTAAACGCCCACACGTATTCATTACGGGTCATCTTCATTACCTGGAGAGGCCTTGCTGAATAATTAATGGACGGCGCTAATGAGAAGAACAGGAAGAGTATTTTTGTTGCTGCTGACTTGTACTCTGTAAACTTTGCTAAGTTCTTCAAACTGTTTCTAACGTAAGGGCCTGTAAAGACGTCCACAATTTAAAACTATAATTGACACAATGTACTGATAATTAAATACCGCCTGTGATATCGGTATAAGTTAACATCATTTTCAAAGTTATTTAACAATCAGATACGCAGTAAGATATTGTAAAATTCAGAGACTAGGCTGTATTTCTCAGAAACGTAGAAATGCACATTGATGATTTTTTTCTCTTTTTTGCATAAGTGTTTGTCAGTAGATAATCCGCGGCGATGTCCGACCGGCGCGTATATATATATATATATATATATATATATATATATATATATATATATATTGGCTCGACTTCTTATTACATCTAATAGCAACATAAAAGTGATCTCTATTGAGGTTTACACTAGATTATACTCTTTGCTGGGTATCATATTTTTACAACCTAATAATTCACAATTTCACAATCTAATAATTAATGTTTAAGATTAATAGTTTGTAGTATATGATAGGTTAAAGAAACACAGATTAACGGCAGCTGTCACAAACTGAATAGAAGACCTAACTATAACAGACTGTAAATAACTGTGGTAGGACAAAAAATGAGTAAAATCTTCGAGACTATAAGTGCATACGGATATGCATAAACTGTACTTAAAGGTTTATTGAAATGTTACCAACTCCTTGCATCAAAAGTGGCTGCATCAAAAGTGGCTGATCTGACGCATGCTGTATAGCTGTCGCTGAATCTTCAGGGACAAGAGATAACCTAAGGATACTTTCATTCCCTGAATATTTATATCACCATTGATCGTATCGTAAGTAAATCTTGATCAATGACTCCTGATACGAGCATGATTCATTGCATTATCTCTCATTCTTCAAAATTAATTCCATTGAAGGGTATCATCATCCTCCACAGCTTAGGTTAATGCCCCACCTATCCGTTTACAAGCAATGTATAACTCTTAATCATAGTGGGTACGAATTAAATCGGGTTATTGCGGAATCGGCGAGAGTTGATTAACCTCGCGACCACTATTTTGCACAGCCCCTCCCCCACTCGCCTACCGGCCTGCGCGCGGCCATGGCGCATGGTGAGTAGCACAGGGGTGAACAAACCGCACCCCCGGCAGCGTTCGCCACTAAGAGCACCATGCTTCTACACTGCTGGTGCGACATGGACCACAGTACTTTTTTCTTCTTCTGGGGGCTTTTGCAGCTACAGGGGATGCTGATTTTCGGGTATCCGCATTGGGTACCCACTATGTCCCTCAAGAAAAAACATATTCATCTTTACACTAAATACTGACACACTTGCGGGATCCTCAATATTTGGTCAGCAGACTCACAAGGCCATCCGCGACAACACAAATACATGAAATACAACGGACAAACTACCATGCCCACGGCGGGACTGGAACTCACGACCCATCAGACTGACCTGGATGGCCACCTCTGCCATTCAGTTCGGTAAATAGACAGAAAAATATCCATGTTAATAATTTATAATTATCATTTTGGAGAAGGTTGTTCGACTTTGCTGACCATCTAACAACGTTCCCCATACCTGTTTAATGCCCTAGTTTAATTCTCACGCTGGGTTTAAGACAGACATTTGGCGATCATGACGTATTTCCTTCGCCGAAACTGCCGAACTCCTCCTGCTTGAGCTTCTCTTCATCACGTTGCTACAGAAACTGAAACGATTTTATAGAAAAGTTAGAACTCTATTTTTGCCCCGGTCGGGAATCGAACCCGGGAAGACAGTATGGAGGCCATTAGCCCCCTTATGGCCGATGTTAATAATACATTGACTAAATACCATCCATGGTTTTAAATTGATGTTTTAAAGTTGGTTTAGCGACCTCTAACATTAAATTTGTGTGCAACAAAATTTAATTTGTCAGTGGCAATGAATATTAATATATAATTCAAATTTAACTGAAAAACGCCTATCCATGTACGAAATAGGAGGAAAGACGAAGAAAATACGAGGGCGTCAAGATCATCTCGGGCGAGGGATAGTCTGCTCAATGAAGGTAGTACAAGACGCGTTTGTTTGGTTTGAACATTAAACGCACAGTCCTACCAACAGTTACTATTCCATATTCATTAAACAGACCGTACGTACCATCAGTTATTATTTCATATTTTAACTTTTATAAAATCGTGTTTATGGGAATGTTCTTCAATACATTGATCAAACTTTGATACATCAATAATTGATACAACCTTCAGTACCCTGATGTTTTGAAAACCTAGACATTGATGTTGCATCCCTAACCCACACGCGACTGAGACGCCCTCTGGGGTGTATGCCAGGGGTTAAAATGTTGGCAGCGTAATTCGAAGTTGGAAGGGGTTGCGTGTCGGGAAAACAAAAAAATCATTCGATCCGACAACAGGTTGAGATGTCAGAAATGAAGATGATGACAGGTTTTGTTATTGCATCACCTCTGGCCTCTCACCCCCTAAGGGTTCAAGTAGAGACAATGGCGGATTTTCGACACTAGATACTCTTATTAAGATCAAATTTGAGTTGCTGTCTCGGGGAGAATTCTGCTCTGATCGAGTTTTCCGTTGTTTTTTCGACTAATACGAGCAGTAACTTAACCAACGGTTAATGAATCGCACTTCATCTTTCATTCCTCATCATTCTCGTTTCATTTTCCCTTACATACGAGTACACAACGCTACCACACATGTCGGGAGACGTTTCGAAAGAGTAGACGGTTATGCTGAAAGAACTTAAAGAGGTTGGAACGGTGCCCATATGGGGAG
Organism: Gryllus longicercus; assembly: GCA_038098605.1. Classification (NCBI taxonomy): domain Eukaryota; kingdom Metazoa; phylum Arthropoda; class Insecta; order Orthoptera; family Gryllidae; genus Gryllus; species Gryllus longicercus. The sequence continues at coordinate 97,528 of JAZDUA010000183.1, read as the reverse complement.
ATACCTTGGAGTATAAATATTTGCAAGCCGACGTGAAGGTCGGTGCCGGATCTCAGATGAATTCAACCACTTTTGCCTCGATATAGTCTGCAGAGTTCATCTGATCGTTCTAAATCCTACTTCACCGAAAATTTCCACCTCAGACATTACATTGTTGTGGCAGGCAGTGCAAACGTTATTAACTGCCGGCAACAACTTTTGGAACCAATTTACACATTGTAATGGCAATTTATTCCTACAGAAACATTTGGAAAATTTGCTCCATTTCAAAACGTTTTTGGGAGCACTACTCGTTCATTGACAGCACTTCGCTAACAATCCATATCCAAACTATTACCGGTGCCTTGTTATACAAAAAATTAGAAAAATAAATCATTAACGAAAATGACGATGTAAAAACGTGATCACATAAATTAATTATTCACAATTTATACGGAAGGATGATATTGAATCATTTGATTTTTTCACTGTGTTTAAGATGATCTTTATTCAAATTGGCAGACAAATGAATAGTACAGCACGGATTGTAACCAAACAGCAATTCTCTCTTATTAAACGTTCTTGCGACAACTTATTTATGTAGATGATTAAACTATTTGAGTTGGTTTTGAAGTGAGTGTTCTTCCGGATTAATGCCAACTATTGGGACGAACATATTAAATACCGGACAAAGACAAAGTTAAAAAGAGACATTGTTAAGACAAAGTTAAAAGAGTCACATTTAATCAAATTAAAAAATGATGGTGTAGATGACTTTATCAGATGTTAGAAGAAAACTTCTCAATGTTTATCTTTGTCAACAGTAAAGCCATAGGATTTTATTTTTCATTGAGAGTTGGGTCTGATAATATTATGACAAAATTTGCCAAATAGAAACCGTATTAAATTGAAGGATTTCTGTTTAACCAAAGAATCATTTTAGCTTTTGCATCATTATGCTTTATGATAACGAGAAAAATAATTAAATGTTTACCTTTTAAAAAAAATCTCCTTTACTCTCTTCGGATAAAATCGGTTCTTTCAAAGCTTGCATAGCCCGCCGAAATTTCGTTTTTCAGCACTAGTGCTAAAAGGGAGACAATGCTCTAGTGTTCAGATAAATTTGTTAATGCTACCAAAAAAACAAAATAATTTCGTCTGATCGCTTCAGCTACTACTGAAATGTACTATTAAGTGATTTATATTCTTGAATTATAATAAAATGAAAGTCAGTTGGGTCTACTAAAAAATATCGTAAGACACAGTTGTTAAAAGTGATTTTATTTTTTCGCAGGATTGCCCCACTCGACCTATCGGCTTGGAAAACTTTGCTACTTGCAACATAAAACGTATAATAACTATTAATAACATGACTTGTATAATACCTATTAATGGCATCATAATACATATTCTAGATTAAATAAGTTTGAAGGCATATTTTGTCACAATTGCTTTGTGATAACATTAACCCCCAAAGTATCCCCAAATTTTAAAAATTTTTTTCTTTCAAAATCTCAAAGCTTCTATTCGAGTCAGATGTACAGGGGTTTCTTCAATTTGGAAAAAATTCAAACGTATGGTTTAGGCGCTAGTGTATAGTTTAAGCGCCTGACAAATAATAGGAAGGGCTTATGGAATACCAAGCGTTCACAAACGGGATAACAGTTATAGAGTTTTCATACCTAACATAAATTAATTAAGTTATGAATTTACTAAATTTATTAAATTAAATAAAATGTATGTTAAACGAACCTAAACACACAATAAAAAAACTCTTTAGATCTAGTCAACAGAATACTAAACAGAAAAATTCCAACAGATCACATTATGGTGTCCCTTAATGTGAAAAACCTATTCCCCAGCATCTCACACAATCTTATTTTTCAACGCTTAGAAAAAAGATGGAATGAGTTAATCTCAAATTTCAAAAATCGAATAAGTGAAATGAAAATATCCATTATGTTCATAGTAAACAATAATTTTTTTCTTCAATGATAAGAATTATAAACAAATATGTGGCACTCCTATGGGTTCTCCCTTGTCCCCATTAATACACAATCATGATTTTACATCAATCTTGTATGTCAGGAATGTAGATGACATATTGGTTATTACACCAATTCAAAAATTAACAAACATTCTCCAGACTTTTAATGACTATGGTACTAACTTAACTTTTACTCATGGATGAAAACAACCAAATTAATTATTTAGATCTAAAAGTCATCAATAACGATGGAAAAGCTATCAGTAATTAGTATGAAAAGCCTACTGACTGTGGAAAAGTTTTAATTATCTTTCAAATCATCCCATGAAAAAAACAATAATATATTACCTGGTTGGCAGAGCCATCCAACATAACATTTCATAAAGAAAATTTAAATAAAATCTTTTAAATCAACAAGAATAACAACTACTCGGAAAGGTATATCAAAAATATATTAAAACTATAATGAACAAAATCTTATTAGGAAAAAATACACAGTAGACAAGGATAAGGATAACCCCCGACGACACCATAACCTTACCTTACTTTGAAAAACCACTAACAAAATTAAAAACGTGTAGGAACCACATAAGAGTGGTATAAAAAATGAATAATAAACCAGTTCATTGCAAGGAAAAAAGACCCCATGCCGAAGAAGGACGTACATAATACAGTGTACCTAATTAACTGTAGCTTGGTAAAGAGTGTAACGCTATGTCAGAGATGATACATACAGATAAAATGGACAATACGCTGAATTTTCAAACGGACACTAACAAATTACAACGCAATTATAAAATACTGTTTAGATGGCCAAGACATGATTCCATGGACCTACGAATACATGTATTCCTAGCTCCATGTGTGATTTTATGTAAAGTTGACAAACACAGTTCAGTAATACCAACTAACATGTAAACATCAGTAAGTTGATGAATATTGTTAAGATGGTAACACCGTAAAGGTATATCAAACGGAGGTAAAGACAAGACATAACCTAAAGGTGATGGAAATATGGAACTCATGGTAAGCTGTCTTAATATTAATTTTATTTGTAATGTTTTTCTAGGACTACCTAAAGAAGAATCCAAATATATAGTGTTCGAAACATTGAAATCACTTTAAGAAGAATCAACTGTCTGGTCTCTTATGGTTCTTAAAATTCAATATTAAATACAAATTAGTATTTAGAGTAAAGAATACAAACTAAAAGTAAAACATGTTTTAAAGATATCTTCATAAATTAATTCGAGTAAAAACAAGCGTTTAAGATTTTAAAATGTTTTTCTGACTTTCAATATTTTCTGACGCCACCCTCGACTATTTACATGCGCACGTTTTCTTGACTACCTACCCCTACTCCTTTGCCAACATTAGTTGAATTAATAATAAATTACAGCAACGGGCATTCTAGCCAAAATCTGATAACCACAAATGTTTGCTCCCGTGTAATATAAACTATTTTGCACCGAAAAACGAACTACAAATTTGACATAAAATTCCTTTTGTCAAAAGAACCAAACTCCCCAGTCCTCTTGCAATTAGTGAAGCGATGGCTCAAGAATAAGTTCGCGAATACATCAACTTAACCTTGCTTAAGCACTCTGATGTTTGGGACCTGGTTGGGTTCGCCGCCACGCAGGGCGCTGGCGTCGGGGCAGCCCTGCGGCCGGCCCCTGGGGTCGGGCAGCGCTACAGAGACGTCACTCGCGCGCGCCATTAATCCCGCGTCCAATCATAAATTTAGCGCCACCGCATTATCTGCCGTCGTCGTGACGTTTATGCGCGACAAGGAATTACAATATTATACGTCACGCTGATTTAAAAAATGATCGGACTTAGACAAGCGGCAGCTGTGTTTGTGGTTTTACGAAATAGGATAATCTGAATATATTGTCTGGCGCCGCCTGACGCCGTGTTGGAGGCTCCTCGGGTGAGTGATGGTGAGCCTCCATGGTGGCGTGTTTCGAATCGTGTGGTCAGAGGTCGACTTCTTTTTGAACCGACACTTCTCGCGCTTTTCAATTTGTTAATAATTTTCTTCATTGGTGGTTGAAAAACTCTCTGAACCTTTTCATGTGGTACTATTAAAGATATTTTTATGGTTTAAGATTCATAATATGTGGAAAGCGTTTCAGACAACTCAGATTACGACACGTTGATCCTTAATGAAACGAGTCTTAAAATGTGTACAGTTTTAATGACAATAAGAGACATTAATTCAAAACAAAATGCATGAAAACTCTCTCCAATTAAGTTACTGGAGTTGTTTAATGACAATTATGTTACATTACTTCACATTACATAATATAATTATGTATCAGTTACTTAATACATTACTGCTCGTTCCACAATGATCGCTTTCCTCAAGCTCCTTGTTATTTCTTCTACTTGTATCATTTCTCTCTCTTCCCTACCACGCTAAAATACTAACATTTTTCACTTCCAATCTCTACCTCATATTATTTGAGAAAAACTCGAATATGATTTAGCTTATTCGATATGGCGGTAGTAATGTTTATCCAATAACACGATTCACTGATACTAATTGCACGACTTTTCTTGACGTCTCGCAGCACGGGGTGGGGGACGAGGAGGCTACTGCCCACGACACATCAGACGCGTTTCACAACTGGAACATTATTAATACTATTCGCGCCTCTTTCATTCTTGACATAACAGGATAATATAGACGATAAATTAGAATGAATTTTCAAGTAATTAATAGAACCAGACATGTAAATAATTAGTGAAGGATAATATTGTTTACTAATGAGATTTTTTATTAGTGTACGTACCTAATAGTCATTTTCTGAATAATTGAAATCATCGCTTTGATTCTCAGATGTATTTATTATGATGTTATCCACTGCCATTTCCATTATTCCGTCTTCAGTATTATTCTAGTTTTTTACGATGTATAAAATAGCAAATAAAAACACACGGCTCCGGAAAAGGAACAGCGAAAACGCGAGAACTGAATTCATTTGGAAGCAACGGTAGGCAGCCCTGGTAATCTTGCCGTTCCGTTCCGTATGAGACCAAGGTTTTTACCAGTCCGTCCCGGCGGTGGCAGTATTTTTCCGACACTGGCCAGATAGCTGAGTGGAGTTATGTCGCTGTCTGGAGGAGAATTCTAGCTGCCGGCTGTTCTAGTCGGTATTTTTTTGTGGTTTCGCCAATTAATACCAGACGAATGTCGGAGTAGTACCCTACCAAACGGGCCACGGATAACATTCGATCTTTTCTCCCTCTTAATGGTACTATTTTCACCGCATTTTTATACACACTTACATCCACTACACATATCGGGAAACCAATGGGGAGCTTAGAGCTGATCCCGGCTGGGGGCGGTACCCCAGTTGGTGAGAGATACCTGGTAGGGGTAAACCTCGCTAGCCGACAGGTAGGTCGGCGCCGGATCTCGCCATCCAGCAGGAGGAAGATCACCGCCACCTCCCCAGAGAAAACATGCACTACACTTACGGAAGCAATGACCTTAGAAGTTGACGCGCCCGAAATCACTAATCATTCCAACAATCAATCAACTAATAGAAAGAGAAATCGAACAAATTCAACAACTGTATCTAAAATATTTTTAGAGAAATCTCCGCTTGCAGGAAAAAGTCTTTGAAACTACAACTACACTGTACTTACTACAAATATCTCTTTTGTAGACTTAAAATGTCCACATTCGGAGGTGCTGCGATAGGGGGCAGTTAATTTCAAATTCGATATCCGTGATAAATGATAATCACGTTAAAACTGGGAAGATTGAGTATTACAAGTAGGGTGCTTTACATAAAGCCTTTAAAACATTTTCAATATTTTCTTGAAAATGGTTCCAAATGTTTTGATTGCTTGTTTCCTCTCAGAGAGTGCAATACACACACGTAAAAAAAGTCCTCGCCTAAATTTCTTTAAACTCTCTGAAATTTTGACAATTATATGAGTTACAAATAATGCTAGATAGTAGAATGTACTGTTCCAAGACCTCTAGTCAATTTTATCGGGTAGTTTTCTCCCACAGGCTATCCACTTCCGGCACCCACATGGACTGTTTAACACAGTCAGCGATAAGGGTTTTGGACGACATCGCTCGGAGCAGCCGCCGAGGAGCTTCTTGTTCATATGCGATCCCCTGGGTCAGCTGCGCCGCGCCGCTCGGTTTGGCATTTCCCATCTGCGTCTGCTTGCAGTCATTTCCGTCTGTCAGTCAGGCTGGCAGCCACGCCTTCTGCGGCGCGAGCTGCTTCCTGCCGCATATTGCTTCGCTCTTGTCCCTCCCTCCCTCCCCTCGGGGATGCAGTGAACCGAGAGAACGCGCGGTGGAGACTCGAAAATTTCGAAAACTTCAATTCAATGATGTCTTGTTTTAGGTGGCGAGACTCAAGTCACTAGGCCTGCTCTTCCGTCTTATAACGCAAATTCCGCTGTGCTTCTTTCACCATCTAGCGGAGAAAGAATCCCTCGGGCAACAAACCAGGCAATTTTTAATGTAGCTGAGAGGCTACTTTAGGATTGAATATCTTTTACATGCAGTAAATCTACATCATAGGACTGCCGGCTTTAATTCCCATCCAATGGAAGGTGCACGAAAGTTTTTTTTGCCCATAGAAACGCGCCCAAAATTCCGAAAACTTCGACAGCTTGGGAAAATTGTGATAGCTTTTTCCCTTCTATACTCCTTTTCATTACCGTTTGTGACTCAAGTGGTAAATTCAGAATTTCTCCTTTATATACCATTGTAGCGAATGCGTCAACGACTTAACATCTAATGCTATTGTTCCGTGAGGAAATTGCTCCTGTAATTCAAGATAATCTCTGGGATCATTCAAGTCAAAATAGGTATCAATAATGCTGGAAACGCGAATTCTCTAAAATTATTTTTAATGACCGTTTTCCATACAATTCCATGTTATTTTGTAGAAAAAACAGTATATTTTCTAAGAGTATGTTTATTGTTAGAAGATTCCTGAATGAACCACATATTTTCATTTATACAACAAATAATGTATCTAATATTTACGTAGGTCCTCTGATATTAAGCGTCAAGTGTTTCATAATAGCATTAAAAATTTAATTCACATTTATTTATATAGCTTCATCCTGTCCAGTTCAGCAATAAACACTTTGACATTTGATCACGTAATAGTGTTCTTATTCACGATCATCTGTTTCCATTCTACCCTTCTACCCCCAGCCCTGTGAAGAGCTTAAACGACGAAACGTATTTAGAATTTTACTCGCGAACCACTGGCCCGGACACGCTCTAAGGATCGAGCCGTTCGAGATAAATCTCTCGCGGATTGCAGTGGCGAGGGAGGCCAAGTGGTGGCTGGGGGGGGGGGATTCGCCAGGGGGCGCCGTCGCAGCGTCGCGACGCAGCCGCCGCCGCGGCGCACCCCGCGAGCAGCCCAGGAATTTTTACTTAAAATACGATAATTGCCTGGCGACTCGCCATAACAACCCTGCGCTCTGTTTAGACGAAATTCCTGCAGGCAATTGAAAAGCTTATGGCGACATAAACATGGAAGCGGGCAACAATCGTAGGCTATTCTCGGAGACGTTCCTCCCTACTCACTCCCCTCCTGCTCTCCCCGCCTCTCCCCGCCCGGACTCGCCCACCCGCCTCCGTCGTCCAACAAGGTTCTGCACCGCCGCTGCCGTCTGTATAATTAGACGGCACTCTCTGCTTCCGGGCCATTCTCCAGACATCAAGCAGCGGCGACCACAAGCTCCGGTTGCCCACCGCTCAAAAACGACAGCCGCTTGTTGGTATCTGCGGGTGAAAGAGTGTGAAATTTCATCTCCAGATTCAAGCGTTATCTTTGTAGAGGATGGAGGCTCATGTGGTGATAAGATTCATTTCTACCCTTTCAGATTATTTTGGCATTCATATCTGAACTATTGCTTCTTTAACAGTAGCTTTTAGAATAAGAACATAAAGCGTGTTTGGAATATTTAACCCAGTGGGCCGTGCTGAAATCGTAACGACGGGTGACGTTACAAGTTCTGAGGCGCTACTATAAAGTTAAGTGGGTGAGTAAACCGTGGGAGGGCGGTCGTGAAAACGAAAGAATGTGACAGAAACTAGTTTCGAATTGGCACATGGGGTGACTGTTTTCTCTTCGATCCTGAAATAAAATGAAGAGCTGATTCAATTGTGAAGAATAGGCTTCAACTACACATCAAGCGACTGGTTGGAAATACGATGTTAGCGAATGAATAAATCGTTGGAACGATCCGCAACAAATTTGGTGTTTAGGATGCCCTGGGTATCATTACCTCTGTGTAATAATACAATCATTTTTAATGAAATTTCGCAATGCAGATCCTTTCCTTCTCTGCTAAAAGAGAAGCATTTCAATTTCAATCTGAGCATTTAGTCCATTTCATTGATTTAAGAACTGCGGACGTGAAAATACAATAATGTAATTAATTATATTTTGTTACTAGAGACACTCATTAATCGAACTAATGTGTAGACTGCTGTACCTGATGAAGAAAACTAGTCAACATCTCATCGCACGAAAAGAGACAAAGAAGATCCGTGAAATGCTTGCACTTGCTGGATCGCGATATAAACCGACGGCGTAAAGGTTGGAGGAGGAACGCCACGAGACGCCGCTATTTCCAATCTGATTTTTGAAAATTACTTGGACTGTTCCTTGGGAGACTGATTCCCTTAGTTTTTGGGAGCCTGTTGAACTGATTCTTGATTTCAACCATTCTTGGGGCTATTTTACCACTTCTTAAAAGTTTATAGAAATTATTTTTTTCATGATGTTGTAAAATAATTTGGGATTATTTTTTTTACTGATGTTTGTTGAATTTGATTCTGCTTTTTGCATTTTTCTATAATACAATATTGGAATATGTACGTGTGCATTAGTGGCAAAATTCTTACATTAAAGTAAGAGGATAAAATACTCAAATAAAAGTAAGAGGACTGTGCCCACCAGATTTCACCTGCTTCCACTAAAAATCTTAGAATAACATGATTACATATTGAAAGCTTACTGTTTCAGAGAAAACGGTCAGTATCAGTTCTGGAGAAATATTGCCGTTTTTACGGGTAGCTACTTCATGGATTTCTGTGAAGAATACGTTCGGACTAATGTGGCCATTTGAAATGAAGTTATATGTGCATTAAGAATGATAACGTTCACACCCGTTTATTTTCTACTTAATTAAACAGTACCGGAAGCTTTTATGCAATAGGTGCTTTGGTAGCGATTTAAAAATCTCATCATCAGAATCATTTAATTTCTCGTATTTGCACTCGCTACTTTCCCAATACCTTTGTTTCTTACATTTTTTAGACTAGATTCCCAACCATTCCCAACCCAACTTGAAGCTGTAATTCACACTCTGAAAATATTTCACAACGTTCATGAAAGTCATCTATTGAAATTAGAAACAGAATTTTATCACATAGAGACGGAATTATCGATATCACTGTTCACAATAATCCGAGAAATCTAACAACGCATCCTGATACAAATGAGTCCAAACTCCACAGGCAAAAATCACAATATCTGCATGAAATTGTGGCTATAAAATACAGGCCGCGAGACAAGATGACCGTTTCAGAGAAAGAACCTACTCACATTTCGTATGTAAAATAAACCGTTAACAAAAAAAATCTCACTAATATATATCAGGGATTCCCAACTGTTCTCTTCATCAACGCCTTTTAATAAAAGTGTTTGCTTCAACCACAGACAAAATTTTCCTTTACATATTATCTTACATGTTGAATACATAGCATCTATAATTATAACGCAAATAATTGCACAAAAATACCTTAAAGATAACAATTTCATACATCAATATTTTCATAAATATCTCAATTTGCAATAAATCGAAACAATTCCACTTTGAAGTAGCTGTGTTACTTATATCCATTGCAATGCAATGATTATAAAATGCTGAGTGTTTATTTAAACCGCCCCTAACATTTCTCCAGGGCGTATTGCAGTATTCCGTAAGCGATTGAGTATCTTTGTGAATGCCTTTCTTCAGTTTTCTAAACATCCTAACACTGAAAGATTAATACTGGACATGAAAGAATAAGAACAAAGTTGTACGATGTGTCCGTTTCAACAGGTTTCACTATAGTTAATAGGGAAAAACTTTATATACATTACAAATCTACGAAATATATTTCATTTATTTTCAGCTTCGAAAATAAGTACTAAAATTTGCCCTATATAGGGCGATTCAGTCCTTGTTGCTCATACAGAATCCGATGATAGAGTACACTAAATTATTCTTGAGTGCAAAAGAAAATGGTGTAAACCATATTCGAAATTTTGAGAAAAGAAAGTTTTTTTGTCATTGATCATATTTCGCAAAAATTTTGCCCAAATATTACATTAAATATTTTCCCTGTTGCTTTTATTGCCTTCTCATTCAATGAATTCGAAAGGAGAGATAAAACACTATTAAGTATTATTTAAGACAGTTTGTCATATTTGCTATACAGCCAAAATTTTGCACGTTCACCTCGTGTAACAGGAGCACTAGAAGTGTCCAAAGTGTCCTCCTCTTGTGTGAACCCAAGATAGGCATCTGAGTCGCACGGCCTTTGTGGCGCGCACAACTTTGCTGGGTTGAAGCTTTATTTCAGCTGTCACGCTCTCAATGAGTCGAAGAAGCTCATCACGAACAACGACTTCGGTAGCATAAAAGTGGTCTTTCTTTAACCCAATCTCCAAAAGCATTCGGAGCACCTGAGTCATAAACTGCAGATTCTGAAAGTGCCTTAAACGCATGAGTAAGAAATGAAGACCGAGAATAAATTCATCCACAATGCCAACCGACACATTTACAGAAAATCGCTCTTCATAAGCTACACTAAGTGCAAAATGCGAATTTTCCTCGACGTTCGAATGTAAACTGTGAACATTAATTGTGTCGAATCTTGTAAAACACGCTTCATCTGGCCAAAGAAAGAAATTCTTGTTTTTTCTGATTTTGCGCAAAAATGAGAATTGAAAACCACATTTCAGTGTCTACTGCGCAAATACCCGATGGAAATGGGGAAGTTGTAATCTCTCCGCATGAATTGTTCGCCAGACGAGGGACTGCAATGCCTTGCGCTATTCTCTTATGTGCTATTCTCGTTGTGATCAATTCCGGGGCTTCTCGGATAGTATTAGCAATTGAGTTTTCCAAATAAGTGGCAAGCCCTAACGATCACTTGCCGCAGCCCGTGTTGCACGAGCAAAAGCGCATAGTGCAAAGTTTAACGTTAATTATCTACAGAACTAAACGACGAAGAGTATCCAATTTTGGCAAATTCAGTCTGAACATTACGTATGGTATAAGGTTCCGGCGTATTACCAACGAGGACTGAATCACCCTGTACAGTTTAATAACAATCCATCCCGCGCTCAATGCGTGTGCAAACAGTAAGTCCAGTCAATTCGTGCTCAAAGAGACTGTTATAAAACAAATTGAGGTGACGTTTTGATTTTTAGCATATTCAAAGTTGGCTAAAAAATCAGTTGAAATATGAGTTATAACACAAAAGAAAAAATAACGTATTTGATTCGGTAATTCGCACGTATACGACAAAATAAAAATGAGTAAAGGTACTTAGTTTCAAACAAAATATGCATAATAATTAGATACTTGTAGAAGCGTGATAAATGGTCCATTAAGAAAACAAGTATAATACGCAAGATATGCATAATACAATCATGTTTAAATAACTGGAAATTAAGTGTTTGATTCACATACCATGTGAGTATTCTTTCTTACTCCAGGATTCTGGATTTTCTCTGGAGGAAAACACGGAGGGGTCCATAAAATTGTACATACTTAGACAATGAGTACATTCGAAACGGGGAGACATACAGCTGTGATTCTTGCTTGCTATATCATGGGAATGTTTTGTTACTTGTTCTTACGCAGGCACGGATCCACGGCGAGGGAAATGAGGGAAAATTTCCCCCTGAAATTTTTCAGTAATTGTTAATTTTAACTTGTCACAAAACTTTGAAGTGAAAATATTTTCGGATAGTCAATAAAACGAATAAAATCGTATTGCGGCATGAGCTAGTGACGTCTACTACATTTAACAAAATATTTAATATTACACCGACCAAAACATTTTGAATTTCCCCTCCAAAAAATTCGTCTTTGGATCCGCCCTATCTTACGTTATTGATTGCTTTTACCATCGATACGTAGTTTGATATACACTGCGTAACTTTCCTGGATCGAGAGGATCGTGGTTACTGAAATGATTTGGTTATGAAAACCATTGAATGGGTCATATGTTTTCCCATCGAGGGTATTATGAAAGGGAATTACGAGAAAGAAATATGAAAATACTAAGGCCGAGTCAAGTTAACTAGTTAATTAGCAAATAAGTAAATTAGAATAATTAAAAAAAGGTAAAAAATAAAACCATGTCCGTACAACAGGCGTTAACCGACAGTTGATGAGAGCTGAGTAAAGGCCCATTCACAATGCAACCGTAAACATAAGCATAGCACATAGACATAAACATTAACATAGGCGATAGACTAAAGTATTCACAATGCCTAACATAAACGTAAGCAGAATAAGTTTGTATTAGCTGTGAGACTTTCTGGTAGTGATAATCGATTTCAAGATATCGATCTCCCATATGGGGATCTCGATATCTATGTCCCATATGGCGTTAGTTCTTCTATCGACTTCGCTCCATTTTCGATTCTCGATTTTGATTTATCGTCCTGTGATTGTTTCTTATGTCTTACGTAAGCATAAGCATAGAAGCTTGAAGCATGCAAGCTTTTCAGTCAACGTCTTACGTGTTGTGCTTATGCGAACGCATTGTGAACGAGTCCGCTTATGGACGTAATCCTAACTTTTATGTTAACGCCATGCTTATGTTTATGTTTGCATTGTGAATGGGCCTTAATGATCTCAGGCAACAAAAGCCCACGGGCCCAAGGCCCGCGGGCATTTTGTCGCCTCTCGATCATTACAACCCTTATAAAACCCTTCGGGCATAAATGACTACTTTTACCCCCGCTGTATGTATTCGCATTGAAATCCGGTGCCTGGAGTATCTTGCACCGTGCTGTGGGGCGAGCGCCGTTGGTCGCGCGCGCGGCAACGCAGTCTCCAGTTATTTTGGCGTCGCGTCGCGGAGCCTGGCGGGGTGTGGCGGGGCGGGGCGGGGCGGAGCGAGGAGGAGCGGGGCGGGGCGGGGCGGGGCGAGGAGGAGCGGGGCGGGGCGAGGAGGAGCGGGGCGGGGCGAGGAGGAGCGGGGCGGGGCGGGGAGGAGCGGGGCGGGGCGGGGCGGAGCGGGGAGGAGCGTCGGGGAGTGGGGCGGGGCCGGCCGGGGCGGTGTGGAGCGGAATAGGGTGGGGTGGTTGGTGGCGCGGGGCTAGGGCAGGGAGAGGGGCGCGGGTGACGGGCGCAGGTGGCGGGGTACGGGTGAGGGGGAGCGGGTGGAGGGGGCGGGTGGCGGAGAGCGGGTGGCGGGTGGAGGGCGGCGCGCCGGGCGGGCCGTGCGGGCTCGTGGGCCGGGCACGCCTCCAGGTGGCCTCCCTATTTCTGGGCGCGATTTTTCTCCGGTCGTCGTCGCCCGCGGCGACGTCGCAGTGGGAGGGGTCGGGGAGGGGAGGGTTGGGGAGGGGAGGGTTGGGGAGGGGAGGGCGGCTGTGGAGCGCGGATAGGGTTGCGCGGCTTTGAAGTGTCAGCGGTGGCGACTTTTCGCGCGCCCCTCCGCCGCGCTTCGCCACCGCACCTGTCAGCCCGCTGGCGGAAGCAGGGGGACACGCATGGCAACCCCCCGGGTCTGGGAAGTAAACAGACTGGACATTAACATTGTAACTTGGGTAAATAATAATAATAATATTATTAATAATAATAATAATAATAATAATAATAATAATAATAAAATTATTATTAGTTATTTTCATCATTATTGCTATTACACCCAAATATATTTATATTAATATGTTATTAAATTATAATAAAAATAAATAATAAATTAAATAATATTATATACACAATTTTTTTATATAAATGTTTGTAAATTTACAAATGTATTATCTCTGGGAATTAAAAATGTGATTGCGTTCAATAGAATTGCAACATTTCAAGAAAAATCCAAATTCCTACCAGGAGAAGAGCCGAAGTTTGACTTATCTGTTGAGAAAGAACAACTAAAATAAAGAAAAAGAGAATTAATACAACAGTTATTCAAAAATTTGCTAGTACAGCAAATGGCTGGAGTTTACGTGTTTAGTAAGGTGGGACATTTAAGAGTATTTAGACATGTTTATCATATAAACCATGATGTGAAAAAGGAAATAATCGTCCACAACAATCAAAGTTATAATATTTATTAATTATAACATTCCCAAAGTCAAATTTGGGGAAAAAAATTTCCATCTTCAGTGGGTCTGTAGCAAGGAGAAAGGAAAATTGAGAAATGAACATGAAGAGAGCAAAAAGAAATACAGTAATACAGAAACGTCTACTGTATTTCTTTTTGCTCCTTTCATGTTAATTTCTCAATTTTCCTTTTCCGGGAGCTGACACGTCACTACAGTGAGGTCACTAGGTGACGTTCAAGCTCCTGATCGAATGACACCGTAACAGCTGATGAACTGTCAAAGGACTCACAATGATTAAATCGAAGTATGGGCGTCGAGTACGCAATTTCGATCGTGCGAGAGCCATTTTGTTTGCACTGTGAGTGGCAAGCATCTCGATTCATGGGTGGGGACAGTTCGGTTCGGATGATTGTTTGGATACAGCGCTCGTCACGTCACTTCCCGCGAGATAACATTCTTTTGATGAAAGGAATGTTGAAATGGTAGCGACTTATGAGTTGATCGTGGGCCATTTGGAATTTTTTAAAGTGAAAGAGGCACGCTTTCTTTCAGAAATAGCATTAAACATAATGAATAATACGTGAATAATAATCGAATTTTAAAAGAATATTTCGTTTCACTTTTATCGGATTGAATTAATTTAGTTTTGCCGGCAAAAACCAAAATTTATAATTATTTACAAGTAATTTGAATTTCAATTTAGCCGTAACACTTCAGTACACTTAGTGGGCCTCAGAGACTCAGCGGTGGTGGTGGTTCTTATTGTAAATATTTTCCCGTTCACATTATAGGTGGGTCGTTTAAGGCTAAATGTACCGACAGTAGTACAATTTGTGGCCACCACGTGGCAGCACCAAAATAAGTAAAATTTACTTCATAGATAACGTCTGAACCAATGGTCCGATTTTCGATCTGTAAACGGCATTTGACGCCTTTTTAATATAGAATTGACGCTACGATGCCCTTTTCCAAAAATTTAGCAAAAATTCGAATTTGAAATTAGTTCTCGAACTTCCGAGAAAAAATTCAAAAATGTGGGCTTATAGCGCGATGGCGACATGCTTGCTGAATCCAACGCCGTGACAATCACGCAAATCGAACAAATAGGAGCGTCGTAAAGTGAAATTTACGAAAACGCCTCGCCCCCCTTCCCTTTCTTCGCCGTAGTGTCACCCACCCGATTGTTGTGGGCCCTCTGTCGGCGCGGGGGGCACGAGCAGGTCAGGCAGCGTGCGGCCAGCCCCGGCGGAGCAGGCGGGACTTGCGGGATACGCGAGCCAGACAGTCGGTTTATGCTTTCGTCACTGCATCTCAATCTACTTTTCCACAGATTCCAAACTAGAGATGCTATACTGCTATTACAGACCGAGGTAAACGGTCTGTAATAATAGTACATAACTATCTTTTTCACATATTTCCGTCTTCCTTTGAATACCATCTTAAAATTGTTTGAGACATTACTCAAAATATCGATTCCTATTTGGAACTGGTTTTTAAACAATTGAACTAATTCTGTAAATATCACCATTAGTCCATCTCCTCACATCTTATTTTAGATATATTTTACTTCTAAGGTATTCCGTTTTCATTCCACCTTACTCTAAGATCTTCCGTTGTCACATACCGGAAAGAATGAGCGGAGTATACGCACGAGCTCTTTTATCCTACAACTCGATTTTTGATCTCAAAACGGCGTTTATCTGCTTTACAGAGATTATCTGGTGAATCTCTTTTCCCAAGTAAAATAGCCAAAGCTATTTTTAAAAATGTTTTCGTACTTTCGGACAAATTTAAAAAGGTGGTAAAATAGCGCGCTGGCGTGCTGCATCCTGACCCCAACTCCGTAACAAGCATCGAAATAAGATATGAATCATCCCAGCTTACTTGGTAAGTTATATTGATATAAAATAAATATGTTATATCTGTATAATTTTGAAGGGAATAAATAATTCCCGGTGCGTCATTTCGTACAGACTACGTAAATGAATAAAGAGTAATGATGCAATTGGATAACTCCTAGATTTGGAGCATGCTTTCCCTTCCATTTTCTTCCTTTTAGAAAAAGTGGATTTCATATAAGAAGTTATATGTAGTATCTATCTGTAGTATGTAAAACCAGTTTGACGTGACTCTATGAATCGGCCACAATGATATAAATAATATGGAACATTCAAACGAGCTTAAAAACCAAGGAAATTGTTTCTGTGAGTATGATCGTAGAATATACTTTACGCTAACGCTTACGCGACGTAATGTAATATAAACAACTTTCCAGAAAAGATAGAAAATGAGGCTTCTTTCTATGTGAATTGTTTCTAAAAATCTTCAGAAAGTATATGATTATATCATGGACTCTGTTGTACATAATAATAATAATAATAATAATAATAATAATAATAATAATAATAATAATAGGCACGCGTTTGGAGTAAAAAATGTGTACTATAGTTTTGCTTATATCGTCCATTGAATCTTCACTTCGATGTCTGAGATTCCACTATTTATAATAATTTTGAAACTTCTTCTTTATATTTCACGGAGAAGATCTTGAATTTTCTCTGAGGGTCTGATTCAGTCTGTCCATTGTAAAAACCATTGAGCAAGCTGTTGCTCCGAATGCATCGGGCGGTCGTTCTTTCATCGGCCACCCGCCGAATAGGACTAGGAAAGGGCCGTCAGACGAACGAACCTGGACTCGGGTACAGTGGCTGTGGGGGAGGGGGCCCGGGATTTTCTAGTCCGAAATGGCACTGGGACAGTGGTTCGCAAATAGACAACTTGGAGAATGCTCACACCAAGTTCACTGATTGGCTCTCTTATTCGGTGCCCTTCTCCGCTTTACACTTGTCTACTGCGTCTGTTCATTCACGAGCCACCTCATTCTTGGGAGGTGACGTGATTGCTAGCTGAGGTATGCGCTCGGTGTTCTTGGAAGCTGTCCTCCCCACCCCCGCCTAATCTGCAACAACTAGCTGTCCCAAATATGTTACTCCAAGTATCCATAGGCAAACCTCATACAGAATAAGGAAAACAAATCGGCCAATAAGTCAAAGTCATCAATGTGGATTTTCTTTCTTCACAATATGACATTTTCTTACCGGAAATCCTTCTTTATTAATTGATGTCACAGTTCGAACAGATACAGTATAGTTTGCTACCCGAAAATTGCTGTTATGCAGCGTGTGTTGAAGAACGCCCGAATTCTTTTCTTCGTCATATGCATAATAACGAGACGCATAATTTCCCTAGCTTCACTGTGTATTGTTTGGCCTTACTTTGAACATAAGCCATACCATCCCTCCGAAAGTCACAAACAAAATTGAAATGAATACGCAATACACTTGTGTTACGAACAATCAGCAAACTCTAACAATATAAACACGTGGTGTAGAACCGTGGATCACGCCTGGTCTGTAATTCAAAAAGCAAACGTGCCGAATTCCGGCCGATGTCAGCACTAAGCTCAGTTGCTCGTTTGTCATAACAGTGGTGACATGCACGAGATAAGGCTACAGACACCCCGCTTTCCGCGAACCCCCCACCCGAAAACAAGGCAGCTCACGACTAGTCTTCGTGGACTCGAATTCCAAACGAATTTGAGCGTCAGTTTTTCGTGGTGATACTTGTAAACGCTTGTGGTAATGGAGGAAAACAACTGCGAGCAAGTCAAAGAGCAAGAGAAGCCTTCTCGTAGAATTACTACAAAATCCAAGAAACATCTTCGACTTTCAGCAACACGAAGGAGAATAGGAGGAAAGATATCCAGTTTACCACGGTAAATATTTTTTTTCTGTTCGTCAATACTCATAGAAACATGATATAATAAAATAAATGCAGTTCATGTCTACTCAGAACAGGACACATTCTGTATTAAATGAAGTGATTTGTAACCTCATTCAATGTTGTCGATGCAGATATACAATTTCCTCGACTGCTAGCGGAGGCTGCAATACTTCCGAATTACTGCCGAAGGAGCAATACTTGCGCTCGGGAAGAGCCTAATTAGGAAGGTTCATTAATCCTAGGAAACTGCTAGTGTTTTCGTTCACTTGAAATGACTCTTGTGTAAGTGTATATGTATATCGACAATAAGTATTTTGGTTCAGAAACAAAAAAGCTCTCTACACACCAAATTTCGTGACAGTGAAACCTAGTAGCGTTTTAACTTGTTCTTAGTAACCTATTTTAAAGAATAAAAATTTTTTTTAACTAATTAAAAGGTTGAATGCTTATCTGCAGCCATTTGTTCATTATGACGTTTGTTGAGCGAGTTGCAATCGATGCTATCGAAAGCAGTCGTAGTTTCACCCAGCTCGCGCAAGCATGAGATTACAGTTGGTAAAGCGAGAACAGTGAGTTTTTAAGTTCCAAAACTGAAGTGTTAAAATATTACTAAGTGAATATGAGCGCAACGACCAGTAATCGTTTGGCAAATGATTCCCTATAAAAAAAACCTTTCGGTAATGTATAGTACAAATTTTCACAGCACATAGAAATTGAAAGAAAACTGTGCAGTCTCGGTCCTTTGAGAGATGACAATGGTAAGATAACCATTAACTCGGGAAAATTCAAAAACTATTATCTGTTTCGATTTTCACTTAAAAGTAAATGTATTGCACATTTCTGTTATAATATTGCCAGAGCAGGCTGACAACACAGCAGACGCCATGCAACAATACGGCTCCAAGGAAGATGCAGCACTAGCCATTCTGGAATCACATTATGGGACAGCATTTTATTTACTTTCTTTGTGTTTTTCCTATGTAAATAACAGTTCAACTGTATGTACATACTATACTTTGTTATTGTATTCATCAAGGCTGTTTTCATTAAAATAATAAATTTATATTTGGGCGTGAGTATTTTATTTGTTCTTGAGTAGTGTGGGTTCTATATTTGGAAATACTTTTGTGTGGTTTCACTCAGTAACATTTTTTGTTGCTGCAAGCCACTAATTATATTTATACATGGTGCGTAGCGCACTGACTTCGCAATCGCGAGGTCCGGGTTCGATTCCCGGGCCGGCCATCCTGACCGGGGTTTTCGTGGTTTCCCTCGGTCATAAAGGCGAATGCTGGGATGGTTCCAAAAGTCCACGATCATCTATCACCTCCTTTCACTCTTCTTTCATTCTTCCCTATTCCTCTTTCATAACCGCTACTCAAGATAGGCACCCGTAGTCGATCGTCGCAGCTAGCTGTGCCACCGACCCTAGGATGTCTATCTGTAGCAGCAGGCGGGGGTATGCAGCACAAGCCCCCCCTGTTCTTCCTTCATGTGCAGTCACCAGTTACTATTGCGGTATTTAGGTAGCAATAGTAAACCTGAGGGATCCTCGGCCGCGAGGTTGACCCGACGACGACGACGACATAGTAGGATTTTTCTAGAGTTTACTACAATATACTTGCAGATATCTTAGCAAATATAAAACAATTCAATTACATAATCAGAAACCTGTGTACCTCTGTGTTCACAAATTAATGAAGATTGTATTGTTCCAGAATTTGTAGGCCTCCCTCATATCACTAGACTTGGATAATACATACGGAACGGCTTGAATAGATGCACATGTATAGAGTACTAAAAGTGGCTATTTTATTTTGTGAGTAGGAAAGTTTTCGACAACGATTCCGTTAAGCTAACTGGCGCAATTCCCATGAGAAAAAATCATATCACTTTTACAACGTGTCATATTTTATTAGTAATTGTCCTATCACCCCTCAACATCATCATCCTATCAACTCGTAATTCACAATTCAAGGCGTAACAACCTTGTCATACTGAGAGATACAGGAGAATAATCTGATTCTGGAAAAAAATACACACGTTATTCCTGTAGCGTGGTTAGTAATGGCCTACACGCCAATAATAATAATAATAACAATAATAATAAGTACATTAAGCATAACACGGCGATGACGCGTTGTTTTTTTTGTTGTTTTTTTTTTGGGGGGGGAGAATACACGAAAAAGTTACATGAGAAGGACTTACAAGTAGAATCGTGAATACACACACACACATATATATATATATATATATATATATATATATATATATATATATATATATATATATGATTACGAAGAAAAACCGGAGATAGAAGAAATGCATTGGGCGACAAAAAAAAACAAAAAAAAAACTGAAAAATGGGAGGTGCCCCACTGTAGATAATATTCCAATCGAACTATTCAAAGACACAGGGGAAGAAATCATGGTGAAACTAACTCACTTCAATAGTGTGAGCTGGAAAATATTTTCTGCGTGAAATGTAAAGAAGTTTCAAAATCATTATAAATAGTGGAATCTCAGACATCGAAGTGAAGATTCAATGGACGATATACGCAAAACTATAGTACACATTTTTTACTCCAAACGCGTGCCTATTATTATTATTATTATTATTATTATTATTATTATTATTATTATGTACAACAGAGTCCATGATATAATCATATACTTTCTGAAGATTTTTAGAAACAATTCACATAGAAAGAAGCCTCATTTTCTATCTTTTCTGGAAAGTTGTTTATATTACATTACGTCGCGTAAGCGTTAGCGTAAAGTATATTCTACGATCATACTCACAGAAACAATTTCCTTGGTTTTTAAGCTCGTTTGAATGTTCCATATTATTTATATCATTGTGGCCGATTCATAGAGTCACGTCAAACTGGTTTTACATACTACAGATAGATACTACATATAACTTCTTATATGAAATCCACTTTTTCTAAAAGGAAGAAAATGGAAGGGAAAGCATGCTCCTAATCTAAGAGTTATCCAATTGCATCATTACTCTTTATTCATTTACGTAGTCTGTACGAAATGACGCACCGGGAATTATTTATTCCCTTCAAAATTATACAGATATAACATATTTATTTTATATCAATATAACTTACCAAGTAAGCTGGGATGATTCATATCTTATTTCGATGCTTGTTACGGAGTTGGGGTCAGGATGCAGCACGCCAGCGCGCTATTTTACCACCTTTTTAAATTTGTCCGAAAGTACGAAAACATTTTTAAAAATAGCTTTGGCTATTTTACTTGGGAAAAGAGATTCACCAGATAATCTCTGTAAAGCAGATAAACGCCGTTTTGAGATCAAAAATCGAGTTGTAGGATAAAAGAGCTCGTGCGTATACTCCGCTCATTCTTTCCGGTATGTGACAACGGAAGATCTTAGAGTAAGGTGGAATGAAAACGGAATACCTTAGAAGTAAAATATATCTAAAATAAGATGTGAGGAGATGGACTAATGGTGATATTTACAGAATTAGTTCAATTGTTTAAAAACCAGTTCCAAATAGGAATCGATATTTTGAGTAATGTCTCAAACAATTTTAAGATGGTATTCAAAGGAAGACGGAAATATGTGAAAAAGATAGTTATGTACTATTATTACAGACCGTTTACCTCGGTCTGTAATAGCAGTATAGCATCTCTAGTTTGGAATCTGTGGAAAAGTAGATTGAGATGCAGTGACGAAAGCATAAACCGACTGTCTGGCTCGCGTATCCCGCAAGTCCCGCCTGCTCCGCCGGGGCTGGCCGCACGCTGCCTGACCTGCTCGTGCCCCCGCGCCGACAGAGGGCCCACAACAATCGGGTGGGTGACACTACGGCGAAGAAAGGGAAGGGGGGCGAGGCGTTTTCGTAAATTTCACTTTACGACGCTCCTATTTGTTCGATTTGCGTGATTGTCACGGCGTTGGATTCAGCAAGCATGTCGCCATCGCGCTATAAGCCCACATTTTTGAATTTTTTCTCGGAAGTTCGAGAACTAATTTCAAATTCGAATTTTTGCTAAATTTTTGGAAAAGGGCATCGTAGCGTCAATTCTATATTAAAAAGGCGTCAAATGCCGTTTACAGATCGAAAATCGGACCATTGGTTCAGACGTTATCTATGAAGTAAATTCGCCTGTGATAGTGCTGCGATCTATTGAATTTTCCTACAAGTATTTTTCGGTGCATTTAGCCTTAATGACACCTTCTGTTGTTATGTATCTTTTATTGTGGCAATGGATGGATCAGTAAGCAATAAGATTTTTGTATATATTTCAATGTGTTTGAAGATTGTCGTGCTTTCCACTAACTGAGCCTCCGAGGCCCCATAATCTGTTTCCCCTTAATGCGTCTTTGAAAGCATAAGAAACATTTGGGTTGTTAGAATTTATACTCAATACCACACCGTCGTGTTTATTTGTCTTGCGCGAGTAACACAAATCACTACTACTTAATGAGGAATAAAGATTTTTTTGGTACTATGATTCAGGAACGTACTTACACTACATGAAAAAAATTACCCATTATAGGAAAAGGAAATATGAACCTATTATAAAGATTTCGCATCAATAACAATAAAGAAATCTGTTACGTCTGCATTAAATGGAAGTTATAACAAATGAAAACATTTTACGTCCGCAGACTTGGTTGGACTTCTAAGGGAAAAGAAACTAACATTTCTTGGAATATTATGGGCTAACAAGCGATAAATACCGCGAGATTATAACGGCAGAGAATCATTTTAGTATTTTGGAACACACTGGAAATCTTACAATTGTGTCACACAAGCCAAAAAAGAAGAAAATTGATTATCTTCCATGCATCTGGACCAAAACGAAATCATTAATTATTCATGCATACAGCAAAAGAAATGGAGTTGACCTCATGGATCAAATGTTCGATGATTACATATCGCGAAGGCAAACTCGTCGATGGCAAAAGTGGTTATTTTTCAACATAATTGAATTTCCTGGTTTTAATGCAAACATAATCTTCATAAAAATGCTTGAAGACTATCATCGAAAGTTTTTTGAAGCAATGGGACAAATAATAATAGTATTTATTTATGTAATCTGTAATATATATGAAATACACATAATACGTATGTATGTTATGTGTAATATAATATCTATGTGTGTGTGTAATATGAATATGTAATAGTGAGAACCCTAATATCCAGAAGAGGACCCTAAATGCTCTTTAAGACTTCGGGATACAAAGAAAAGCAAACGGAAATCCCAGAGAGATTATCTCGAAACAAAGGAAGAGCTAAGATGAATATTTACAAATGTCAATACCATGACAAAATTATTATAAATTATTTCTATTAGCGTGGTATCTTTCTTTCTCTATGCTATGTAGGCCCATACAAAAAACAAGCTCACAGATCATCATATATAAAAACTGTGTTTGCCATATCCCCCTTGGATCTACCAAAGATCCCACAGTGGACACTCATTGAATTTATGAAATGAATTATCTCAAGACACGAAAAATCGTCAACCATCATTTCCCTCCTCTGTACTTTCAATACGCTGGCTTATTACTGCAGCCTTTGCAAACTGAACTTAGATTTTTAGTAATAACTTTGTAATGCCGCGAGGTCTTCGATTGTATTTTTATTTTCACTGATTTTGGAAAAATCACTCGACTCGTCGACTCGCAGATTATTAATCTTTCTGATATAAGCCTCTTCCCCAGACAGGAGCTAAGCTCCTGACTTGTCTCCCAGCATGTGAGGTGGTATAGGGAATGTCGTGTGTGTTTGAGGAGAGGAAGTACGGCAAGGAAGAGGAACAACTGTTCGCGCGCGGTCCGTAGCCCGTTTGTTAGGGTACTGCTCCAGCATTCGCGTAGAGTTGATCGTAGAAACCACGGAAAACTATCGATGAGGGCACCAGTCTGCTAGAATTCTCCTCCAGTCAGCGGTTGACATTCTCCTCCTTATGTAGCTAGTGTCGCAAATCCACCACCGTCGGGACTCGAACCCTAAAACCTCCCGGTCGAAAGCGCTGCAGAGACAATGACAACGTGAGCTAAACTCAGCCGACCGTTTGTTCGGTCCTCTAGATGTTCAACTGTACTGGCAAGAGAGCACGGCAGCTCGCATTGACAAAGCAGCGACTTATTTTGAAAGGCGTGCCCCAGGGGTCGCGCGGCCGCCGCGCGGCCTGCCCTGAGTGATGGATGGGCCGGCGGTGCACGGAGAGTGCCAGCAGCCGCCGGGAGAGCAGTACTGATGTCGCCGTCACCTCCGAGGAATGCCCGGCGCCCCGCAGTGCGCCTAAACGCGCACCGCCTTACTTCTTTGTTTGATTCATTGATTAGTGCTTCCGGGCGCGATAACAGCTAAGGTCATTACTACCGCATGCGTAGTGGGTGTTTTCGGTGGATGTGGTGATCTTCCACAGCTTGATGATGAGATTCGGCGACGACCTACTCGTCAGCTAGTGAGGAGTTCCCCATACAGGCATGTCCCACCAGCATGGCGCTTAAACGCGCACCGCGTTGCTTCTTTGATTGATTAGTGCTTTCGGGCGCGTTAACTGCTAAGGTCATTACTCCCGCATGCGTAGTGGGTGTTTTTCGCTGGATGTGGAGGTGATCTTCCACAGCTTGATGATGAGATTCGGCGACGACCTAGTCGTCAGCTAGTGGGGAGTTCCCCATACAGGTATCTCCCTCCAGCGGGGCGTCACCCCAGCCGGGACAAGCTCTAAGCTCCCGACCGGTCTCCCGGCATGTGTGGTAGGTTAGTGCACGTTAGTGAGTGTGTGTAAGTAAGGTGTGCACGTTAGTGAGTGTGTGTAAGTAAGGTGTGCACGTTAGTGAGTGTGTGTAAGTAAGGTGTGCACGTTAGTGAGTGTGTGTAAGTGAGAATAGGACAAAGAAGGGAAAGGAAAGATCGCGGACAGTTCGTGGCCCGTTTCTTAGAGTACTGCTCCGGCACCCGCCAGGTGTCGATCGGAGATACCACTCAAAACTACCGATTAGAGCAATACGTATACAGTAGCTTATCAGAGCGTACGTATTTACGTCGTTATCTTAAGAGCCAAATATGACTGCAAATCAAATTGCATATAGCTACATATTTTTATTTCATATTTATGTATTCCATAATGGATTATGTATATCTGTGAACTTTGAATCACGTAACACAGTGACCGCCGAGGAAATCTAGATATCTTATCAATTATACAAGACGGATGGCCGTAAATATACCAAAACAAACAACTTTTGCAGCTGCCTCATAAAATTATGTCAGTGGCGAAGGGGATAATTATGCGTGACGTGAAAGTATGAGTATTAAAGATGATGGAATGAATACAAACAGTTATGCCTGTAGTGTATTTGGAACAAGTACTTCAAACCAAAACAATTTATACCCTTCACTGTTGTGTTCGTATAAAGAACAAATATTTGTATATATTATTTTTATGACTCATTTGTTGATTTTTTTAAAAAAAATCTATCTTCGATGGATGTGGAAAAATTAAGGTTTTTAAGAATTCAATAATCTTGACTACAAAATAATATTAATATTTCTCTTGACAGACAAATTTTAATGTTGCGGTGTTGAAGGGTATGAGAATTCATGCAAGAAGGCGAAATTTGCCAAATAACCTTTCAAATAAACAAACATTGCAAGCAAAGACGTAGACATACGGATTCACTTTAAATACACTTTCACTTTAAAGACAATTCACTATAAAGTCATCCTTCGTGTATGATCGTAGAATTTAAACAAAAATGAAACGAAAACTAAAATAAAAGAGTTGAAGAAATTACTTGGTATATTTTATTCTTATTTTATAATTACACTTACAATATTGTTTGCAAATAAAATCTAGAACTTGTAAAGAAGCCTCAAAAATAAATTTCATAATACAGCAACACTAATTTATCTATTCCTCGAGGCAAATGTCTTCCTAAATGTTTCTTTTCACGAAAATAAAAAATCTAGTGGCGCTACAGATTTGCACGGACTTTCTCGCACTAGTTAGCTTTTTATAACACTAGTCTGTGCTAGTTGTCGGTATTTCTCCTTCCTCTTCCTTAGCTGCTCCTTCCTCAAAGACTTAACGCTAGCTAAAGCACTAAAGACTATTAGGGGATTTGAAAAACGTTGATATATTCCATTGTTTAAAGAAATACAATTTTTAAGAGCATTTGCTGAATATTATGCACCTATGTATGAGAGGAAATGCTGGTATTATTAACAATTCAGAATAATAGTTCTAATGAATTATTATGCGCAAAACATAGTTACTTGCTTGGAAATAGAAAAGTACTTTCCTCTATCGCCAATAGGGGCGCGTATAAGAGCGTTGTTTAAGACGATCATCACCGAACGTGATGCACTAGTCGTCTTCTATTAAAACATTATTTACCGTGAAGAAACGTCTTTAAAAATCGGAATAAAATGAAATATTTGCGTCCCATTTCCTTCATTCCCCTCCGCTGCCCCTTTCTCCTCACCGTCCTCCAAAGTCGTCGTTCCACGCCACCTCGCCCCTCCCACTGCGCACCACGCGAGCTCATTTTCGCGTGCTGTTAACGCGTCGTAACGAGAGGAGTCGGTCCGTTAGGGCGCGCGCTTTGATGTCGCCTATTGAGCAGCATTACGACTCCGAGACCTCTCTCTTCTGCCTCACGCGCCCGCCGCGGACGGCCGGCGGCTTCACGCACCGCGAGGAATTTTATTTAGCACGTCTTTAAATATCACGTGGAACCAAGGGTAGATAAGACAACGACCAGAAGTTATTTCGAGAATGTTAATGTAAGCGATGGAGTTTCTTGTTTGGCGAAATAAGTTGATTTTTTTTTTGCTTTTAAATATTTATGGTAGTTTTATTTTGGAGTGGTATCGTGTTCGTTGAAATTCGTATTTTCTGGGGTCACAGCATCCCACACTCGGCATGTCGTCAACGAAGACTAGACGAAAATATCTGCATAATCAAAGACGCTGAAAAACCGGTAGATTATGTTCACGATCACGTCTATTTCGATTAAAACAAATGTTTATGTAATTGTATGTTTATGTTATGTTTATGTTTTTGTAATTGTGTTAGATTTTGCGATTTGTACCTTCTTTCTGTCTGTTTGTGCGGGATACGACTGAACAGATTTCGATGCGATTTTCACGAAAAGAAAATGTAAGTTACATTTTTCAAATTATTATTTTCTTTCAACGGTTTTATTCCTTTCTTATTGAGATGTTGAACAACTGAGATTGAAAACAAGAGAAAAGTTACTAAAGTTAAACGTTTTAATAGAATTATATGTAATCGTGAGCTTTATCTACCCTGTTTTTCAGCGTTTATGTTTACGCAAATATTTTTGAGCAGTCGTCACAAAGTCTCCATATTTCTCTGCAACATTACAGTACTTCCTCTTTACTACGTAGGTACTCAGTAGATGAGAAAATAAAAAATTTTTGTTCGATTATATTGTATAGCATCGTCTGGGTAAGTCGGCTAAAAACGTAGGAGAGGCGAACACGCCTGGGTGCGAGCAGCAACGAGAGCGTGTGGTGCGGAGGAGGGTGGGGATGGGAGGGGAGGGGCGCCTTGCGTCGGCGGCCCGTCAACAGACGCGCGCGCCCGCACTCATTAATTAGTTTCCGATGCGCCCGCCCGCAGGCTTCATTACGACGCGCGGCGGCCGGCGGCGGGGCCGGGGGCGGCGTGGGCCGGGGGCGGCGGCTTATCGCGCGCCTGCCCCCAGCACGCGGAGGCGTGTTTGTCGCCGGGGCCGGCGGCGGCGGCGGCGGGGGCGAGCGGGGGGGGGGGGAGTCGGGCCGGACCGGACCGGCCGTAACCCATTTTTAAGATGAATTAGTTTTGAGGTAATCCCCTTGTTTTCATTAGCCGCGGCGGCGGCGCGGGCGGAGCGGGCGGGCCGGGCCGGGCGGCGCGGGGCAGGCGGGGCGGCGGCGTAAACAGCGGAGTGATTGATCGGTCGGCGCCGACGATAGAGCGGGCCACATCCATCATCGCGCCCCTGCCGCCTTCGCCTGTTTGTCTTGGCCGTTCGCGCCGAGAGAGCGCCCGGCGGCAGAGGTGGGGGAGGGAGCGGCGGCGGGTGTGGCTGGGGAGGCGGAGGTGTGGGAGCGACGGGGTTAGGGCGGCGGGGTTGGGGCGGCGGAGTTGGGGGCGGGGAAGACGGGGAAGGCGGGGGCGGCGGGGGCGGCGGGGGCGGCGGGGGCGGCGGGGCGGCGGGGGCGGCGGGGCGAGGCCTGACGTGTGACGAGATGGCGTTCGCAAGGGTGAAGAGAGCGCCCGAAGGCACCTTGCGGAACCAGAAGTAGGATTTGGGCGGAAAAGATGTAGTGAGATGAATGGGATATATTCAGAATCTCGTTCAAATTTAAATATATTCAGCGGAATAAGCGTACAATAAGAGAACCAACGCGCGAATCTTCAAATTGCGATAATTTTATTCTCCGTAGTCTTCTCTAAACATTCGAATTTTCACCTACATTGATATGTTGAATATTTTGAAACAAAAATATTGAAAACTCTAATATTTGATACTTTTTGCAGGGAGCTCTTCTACGACATTTTGTTTCCACTTGTCAACAAAAAAGAAATATTCCTTTCGTATGCTTAAAACAAATCTCTTAAACTATTTCAGAAATCACACCTTCCTTCGAAACATTCGGTTAAAAAACTTGTGTAAGAGTGCTTTGCATACTGTCCCGCAGTTATTTGTTTCCAAGTTTTCTTTGGAGATTTTGTTCATTATTACACGTATTATAAATATTGATTTTCTTGATTCTGTACTTCTTATAATAAGTCGTTTAGAATTTTCAAAAGGGAAACGGCAAAAACGATATTATAATGTAAATCATTATTTAAACCTCAATTACTCCTTTCAGTAATTAAAACTTCGATATGTTAATTAATTCTATAATCTGTATTTTCCGCCTTTAAAATTCAGGTTTCTAATATTGCAATGCATTTTCAGCAAAATTGTGTTTTGTCCAAACTGCGGCACGGGTTTTATTGACGCGTTTACTAGCAATTCTATATCAACATCCACCTAATGAACTCAAGAATGATGGATGTAATGTCAAACATATCATACAACATTCCAAGAAGATGTCGAGATCGCTTTCATGAAATCTTGTTTACATCAAATTGTTCAAACGATCTAGAAGAGAAGGTTCGTTGTGTTTCACTAAACCTGATTTTTCCTTGTGAATGACTACTCCTCTAAACACTGTGATCCCATTTCATCCTGACGAATACGTGCCTTCCATTAGATTATCAATGTATATTCTTTCATACACTACCTTCACATTTTTTTGAGAAATATTATTTAATTATCCTCTTGAAAGGATTCCACCTCCAGAGAATTCTTGTATGAGCATCACCTCTATTAACACCTCTGTATCTTTAATGATTGATTAACCCTTTCCTAAAATAATATTTCTTCGCTTACAGTTCCGCATTTGCGAGTTCGATTAGTTTTGAGGTAATTTTTATTGTTTTATGTGAACAAAATATTTTGAATATGCTTCATTTTCCTTTAAATATGCACTTTGACTTTCGGCGGCAAACTTACAAAATTAAAATGAATATGATTTTTGTTAAAGGGTTAACAGTTAGTATTTAAATATTAATAATATTAATGATAATAATAATAATAAGAAGAAGAAGAAGAAGAAGAAAAAGGGGAGGAAGAAGAAGAAAAAGATGAAGAAGAAAAAGAGGAGGAAGAAGAAGAAGAAGAAGAAGAAAAAGAAGAAGAAGAAGAAGAAGAAGAAGAAGAAAAAGGGGAGGAAGAAGAAGAAGAAGAAGAAAAAGGGGAGGAAGAAGAAGAAGAAGAAGAAGAAGAAGAAGAAGAAGAAAAAGATGAAGAAGAAAAAGAGGAGGAAGAAGAAGAAGAAGAAGAAGAAGAAAAAGAAGAAGAAGAAGAAGAAGAAGAAAAAGAAGAAGAAAAAGAAGAAGAAGAAGAAGAAGAAGAAGAAAAGGAAAAAGAAGAAGAAAAAGAAGAAGAAGAAGAAGAAAAAGAAGAAGAAAAAGAAGAAGAAAAAGAAGAAGAAGAAAAAGAAGAAAAAGACGAAGAAGAAAAAGAAGAAGAAAAAGAAGAAAAAGAAGAAGAAAAAGAGGAAGAAAAAGAGGAAGAAAAAGAGGAAGAAAAAGAGGAAGAAAAAGAAGAAGAAAAAGAGGAAGAAAAAGAAGAAGAAAAAGAGGAAGAAAAAGAAGAAGAAAAAGAAGAAGAAAAAGAAGAAGGGAGCCAAAGCGACTCCATAGAGCACTGAAGTGATATGCGAACAATGATTCAAGATCTTGAACCAGGAAGATCTTACAAATATATGGGCATTGAAGAATGCGAGAACATCTCGAACCCTGCAGCCTGCGCATGCAGTCCGCTCTGAACTCAAAGAATAAATCATCTGCAATATGTTCTTTGGCGGTGCCTACAGCCGAGGAGTTTCGGAATAATAGACTAGGCTGTACTGAGCAAGAAATTCAAATCGTGGATCGAAAAACGAGAAAACTGCTTACAGTGCGCCCATGTCGCCCACCCTCGAACTGATGTACAAAGACTTTATGTGTCGCAAAGGGCAAATTGAAGGCTCGGACAAATTGAAGCCTTCTGTCACAATGCAATTGTCGGGGTGGGAAAGTATGTAGTCAGTCATCAAGATGACCTGCTAACGAGGACAGTCATTAAAACACACCAAAAAATGGAAAACAGAGTAGCAAGAAGCATTGCGAAGAAAACTATGCAAGACACGTAGAATAACCGAGACGCCGACTTCTTTTGCTGCTTAACATGAAAGGTGAGACACAAAAAATGTAAACGAAATCGTGGAATGACAAACAGCTCCAAGAACAATACCTGAAAAGAATGGACAAGGTGTAGATCAATAAAGATAATTATTTATGTGATTTAAAATGGGAAGAATGAACCCAGAATCAGAAGTAATAGCTGCCAAAGATCGGGCGAAGGGAACATGATTTTAAGATTAAAAGATTAATTTAATTTAAAGATATTCTTAGAATTTCCCAATATGATAATGCCGTATTTGTCAGGAATAAGGAGAACCCATTGATCACATTGTTCTATCTTGTCCAATTCTGCCAAAAACCTAGTACGCGAAAAGACACCATAGTGCGTGTAGTTACCTCCACTGGCAGATCTGTAACGCCCTCAAAGTTCCGAACACATGGTACGAACTCTCACCAAATCCGGTGACGACGTTGGACTGTGTACAGAATTGTACGACCAACAAATTCACCCTGATCGTACGATACCGCCAATCATACTAGATTTTGTTTTCCGGTATTTGGTGAAAAAAAGTGTCTACTTGTAGGTATTGCTGTGCCGTGCGATCGAAACGTCATTACCAAGAAGGCTGAGAAATGTCCTAAACAGAAGAGTTTGGAAATCGAGATCAGCCGAATGTAAAAGCAGAGTTCGTCCCGATAGTATGGGTGCTCTGGGATTTGTTCTGTAAAATTCGTGTAAGAACTTGGCTAAATTCCCAGGTCATTCAATAGACTTGAAAGTGTAAGACATTGGTATCTTTATTGTCAAGAATTTATCGAAAGACGAGTCTCAATAAAAACACTGGTCAGGTTCACCTTAGAAAGTCAAATATTCAATACAACAATATTATTTGT
Organism: Gryllus longicercus; assembly: GCA_038098605.1. Taxonomy (NCBI): domain Eukaryota; kingdom Metazoa; phylum Arthropoda; class Insecta; order Orthoptera; family Gryllidae; genus Gryllus; species Gryllus longicercus. Next base: position 65,785 of record JAZDUA010000183.1, on the reverse strand, counting down.
TATCTTAGTTTAACGCTTATTTGTAGTGGATGAAATGACAGGAATGCAATTAAAACGTAAAGTATGAAATATAGTTTATATTAAAATAAGGAATTTAATCCGAAAGTTACCTACATTAGTCACAATTGATTGATACCAAAACAGTTTGCAAGTTCTTGAAAATAAGAAATCATTCGGCAAATTTCCTAAATCAATATTTGCTAATAATTTGAAAAATTATCAACATTTTTGTTTCACTCTGTTATTAAAGACACCAAGAAAAATCTATTTAACTGAATTCATGGATGTTTTTGTACGGTTATCTTGAGCAGGTTCATTGGTTTTCTCTAGAATATAAACTCCAAGACTGCAGCAATTTTATTTAGAAAAAAATAAAAAAGGAAAACAGCATCTTAACTAAATATTTCAAATGAAATTGTAAATAATATACAACCATAATTAATTCTCAATAGAAGTTTTTAGAACAGTGTTATACTTGTTAATTTATTGTATTCCAATTTTAAGAAATTGAGTTGTGATAAATACCGTTTTGGGATTTTGAGTTTTTGGTTGCATGTGTTAGTAGGTATTGAATTTATGATCGTACTTCTGTCCTCCGGAAACGTTCCCGTTCAAGTAGTCAATTGATGTTTCCAATGGTGTAGGGTCCGTAGAGCAAAGAGAAGAACAGTGTGCAATTGGATGCGACATCAATGTTGATGTTTCAAAATATCAGTGTTTCTGTAAATATATTTTTACGTTTCCGATGTTTTGTTGAAAAATGTAGGTATGAAAATGTTCAATAATTACAATTTTCTAAAAGTTAAAATGGAACTTGTGATATTTCTCAAAGTTTATGTGCTTGAACGAAGCGTTACACTTGCTTCATCGATCAGACTCTCTCTCCCTGGAGAGATGTCCTGGTATTTTCTGTGGCTTTGCTAGAAATTTGCACGGAGGCAGCCAAGGCATGTTCAGTAAGAGTAGGGTCTCCCCGTTCTTCCCGAATTCTTCTGCGGTAAACTCAAAGAGCTCTGACTCCTTGAGATGAACCTCAGGGCTCTAGCTTGTTTTGATAATTTGTCTTATTATTTTTTTTTGTTTTGTTAGTTAAATCTTAATTATCAATTAATAAACACAGCACATAAAAAATTAAATTTTCTTCCGCGTGAACGAGCATGTTAAGGGTTTTCTAAACCTCATTTAAAAGCAGATGGCTATTGGACGACGTATTATTAATAGGTGGGAATTTTAATGAAATGTCTCTCTTTTATTTTCACTTAAGAGTTTAGAATAACGCATTTTAGGAGAATCATTAATTTTACAAAAGGATATATCACATTTCTAAATGACTTTTTTCCTTTTCTTTCGATTTGAACTAATAAGTCCCTTTTACTTCTCCCGTCATTTCTAAAGCAATTTTCGCAGATTTAATCAATTTTAATAACATTTTAATGGTTTTTGCTTCATATAATATTTACGAGATGCAACAAAAGTTCGCCAAAGAATTCCTGAGTAACCTATTCGATTTCTTTGCTCACAAATTGTATTGATAGCTGTCGTGAGTTTGTAATCTACGCTTTCTGTGACGTCTATCAGATCCACTGTCGGTTCGGCCTATTTCACTAGAAGAAAAGTCAGAGTTCATGGTAAAGAACAGTTCTAACCAAAAGTTTCCAAGCTCTGCTCACTTGAACAAAAGAAGCGTCGATTACATCAGTAACATATGCCACACCTTGAGTTGTTCATCTGAACTGGTGTTGATGACATTTTTTACGTTATTTTTCTTTGTTTTAAGGGCATTTTCCCAACATTTTAAGAGCATTTTATTGATCAGTTTTAGTAATGTTTTAGGTCATCGTAATCCACTCTCTAATTATTACCTTCGACCTTTTAATTTTGAACGTGGAGGTTTTGAGTCATGGCTGGTTGGCTGTCGATGTCACATCCCCGCTGCAGGGCGCTCTTTGGCGCGGTGGGTGTTTCCCACGCGCGGCGCTGCGCCTCGTTGCATTGCACGCGACGTCGCCGCCAGGGAGCGCTGACGGACAGCGGCGCCACACAGCGCTCCCGACAGCCGTCAGCCGTCAGCCGACGCCTGTGTCGTCAACACCTCGCCTCCGCCGGCGGCTGCGGGCGCAGGGCGGCCGCGCGAAAGACACCCCGCGCCAACAGCGCGTCTTTTGTCACTGCCACCGCCCCCTCCCCCCCCCCCCGGGGCAGGGCCGACCCGCACCGCGCACCGCGCACCGTCATCTGTTCGTCTGTCCGGAGTCCATCCGCGCGCGCCGGCTAACTGGCCGGCCCCGCGGCGCGGTGACGTCACAACATGGCGGGGGCGGTGTCCGGCTGTCGCGCCCCATCGAGCGCGGCCCGGGGCGACGGGGGCGGCGGCGGCGGCGGCGGCGTCACCGCGCCCGCGCGGAGACAAATGACGTACACGACGCGCGCCGCCGCCTCCTCGTGAGCGCGCGAGCAGACTGGCGCGCCGCCAAGCGGCTCCATTTGTCGTCGTCGGGGCGGGCGCGCCGCCTGCCTGCCTGCCTGCCTGCCTGCCTGCCTGCCTGCCTGCCTGCCTGCCTGCGTGCTGCCTCCGCCTGCCCACGCCCCGTCGTCCCCGCCGCACCCCGCCCCGCCCCGCCTCGCCCCGCCTCGCCCCGCCTCGCTCCGCCCCGCCCCTCCCCGCCCCGCCCCGCCCCGCCGTGCCACGCCGTCGCGTCGCGCGATAGCATCGCGCGTCGCCGCACCGCACCGCGCCGCGCCCCAGGGCTCGACACGCGACGCGGCCGCAAAGCTTCGCCCCCCTCCCCTCCCCCTCTCACTCCACATCACCCTCCCCTCCTCCCCCACCTCATCACGTCTTGCATCTCCACCAACCTCCGCCGCCCCTTCGCAACCGCTCGGCATCCGTCTCACAACCCGCCTCTCTCTAGTCACCCTACCTCCATCGCTCTTTCCTCCTCCTTGCCCCTCCCATTCTCCGTCGCGCTCCCCTCCCGATCACGCCCAGCACTCCTCTTCACCCACCCGCCATCGCTTCTCGTCCCTTTTCCCACACCTCATCCGCCCACCCTCCGCCGCCCACAGAGCGCTGCGCTTCTTTTACGCCTCTCCGCTCCCGCGCGGTTCACGCTGCCTGCGAGCGCGAGAAAGCGGCGAGATGTTTCGCAGGACACCAAATTATGCACATGAAAAACTTGTCTGACATTTCAAGTCTCATCACTAAACCGCATTGAATGTGATGATTAACGGTGATTAGGCGAGCGGCAGAGGCGACGATTTCAGATTATATCCAAACAAGTAATAGGCAAGTACTGCAAAATAATGGGTAATGGATGTGGTCGAGAAAAACGGTTTTCCCTGAGAGTGGGCAAAGTGGAAAGCTAATGCCTCTAGGTGATTCCTCTTTCCAGAGAGGTGATCGCCATAGTGGTTTGCTTTTGCTTTCCACGTCATGAAGGATGATATCCCTATCATCCTTCCGTAGTAGGTGAAGATCATAAGAAAAGTGAATCATTAAGAAGAGTGAAGATTATAAGAAGTTGGATGATAGACAGTGAGAATGCAAGAATAAGTACGATAGAGAATGCAAGTCTGTTCCATGAAGTGGAGAAACATTAGGAAGAGAAGGAGAAGAGGGGGAGGAGTAAAAGCCGAAACAAAAAATGAGATAAAAGTAATTTTAAGAAGTAAAAAACTGAGAGAAAGAAGAAATGACGATAATAAGATGAAAGAAGAGAAAAACATAGAGGAAAGGGAGAAGAAAATAAAGAACGATAACAAAATACAAACGCAGAAGAAGAAAATAGAGGAGGAGAAGACAAAGAAGACGAAAGATAAAAAGTAAAAGGAAAGAAAGGGGATAAATGGAGACGAAAAAGAAGAAAAGGGAGAAGAAAATACGGACGTACAAGAATTAAAATTGAGAAGATGAAGAAGACGAAGAAAGATAAGAAGTAAAAGGAACTAAAGTGGAGAAAATGAAGAAGAAAAAGGAGAAGAAGAGAAAGGAGAAAAGGACATGAAGTAAATAAAAGGAGAATTTACCTCTTCATGAAAACAGCATGCCTGATTCCAGGACGGTCGTATCCGTCCAGTGAGCGCTGCGGACGTGTTCCCGTCGCAGGAGGCGAGGGGTGGGGTGAGGTGGGGGCGATCCTTGTTTGTCGCTGGCTCCATCGCCTCCCGACAGGCGCTACTGGGTGGGCGTCTTCCCTCGGCAAACAGACGCGCGCTCACTCAGGCAGACAGACGAGATCATCCGACTTCTCAACGGGGGCTTTCTTTCCTCGCGCCTGCTCTTCGACTTCCATCGCCCAGCGTTGCAATCGCACGCCCGTTCACCAAACGCGCTCCGTAATTATACGCTGACGAAACGTCAACTATAAAATGTGTAGTTGACTGTAATAGTCATTGCATCCAAATTTCCTCTTAGAATTAATATTTCCGCGAAGTGCAACTAGAAATATTTTTGTTGCAAAGCAATGAAAAGTTGATGAATTATTTTATTCGTCTCTTATGGAGTAATATCATAGTATATATCATAGTCCTATGCACTTAATTGTCGGTTCAGGTCAGGCAAGAGTCGAAAATTCACGGCGCAATGTGTGGACGTCAAAATATGCTACTTAAAAAATATCTCTGTAATATTCCTCTTGGACATTTGCAGTAATATTGAATTCTCCGATAATTCAAAAATATCAGTGTATATTCGAATTGACTGTCAAGATGGGAAAAAACAATTCTAGGGAATACTCTATTATGTAAAGGGACAAACTGCACAGCACCTGTCGGGAAAGCAAAGTCAAAACAGCTCCAGGAACAAATTTACTCATGATCACATCAACGAGGGGAATGAACGCATCAACGCGGGAAATTCAAACCTCCTCAAACAAAACAACTTACACGTACCAGTTAGCGCGCAGTATGACGGCAGACACACGGAATAGTTAGTACAAAGTATGAAATAACTAGTGGTGCTAAACGTCACACATTTTCTCTCATTATTTCTAATTTTGCAAATTTCAAAAATTCAGAGATTTCAACGAAAATTAGACCTGCTCCATTCCTGTAAGTGTCCCATGTTTCACTCGTGCAAAAAAAGAAAGAAAAAGTTAGGTTGATTTTATGTTAAAGCATTTACACAGTTGCTAGATGACTTCGAGAGCCTCTTCCACAGACGTATAGAATTTTCCGATATTGTCGCGTTAAGAAAGGTGGAAACCATAGATTGAATATTTAAGGAAATAAAATATCTTATTTTGTGGAGCTACCAAAATTTTTAGGTACACCACTTCCCTCTTGGCCTTTCTGTGCACACGCCTATGTATAGCATAGATATATATTTTTTAAATAAATAATTCCAGTACGATTTGCCAAAATGAAAAAAAACAAAACAGGAGTGGCCAAAGTGACCAAAAAATGTGTGTTCGTCAAAATAAAATACATAACAGACTGACGAATACAGTGCAGTGGCTGGATAACGACGTGGTAGCCGGAGTCATCCCCCAGAGGGCTCATTATGCGGGGCGCCAACACGGGCGTCGCGGCAGGCACGGCCCAGCGCCGCACACGCGTCGCCTGTCAGCGGCGAAGGGCGGTTGATTCATCGCCCGCGTGAGTGATGACCCGCAGCCACTGCCCTCGAGTGACTCCCGAGGCCCTACGTTACCTTCTCACGGCGCCTGCCGCAGCCCGTCGCGTCCCGTCGCGTCGCGCCGCTCGCCAGCGCCAATCACTCTTCCTCGCCAGTCCTCCGGCGGAGACGGACAGCGCTGCGCGGGCCCCGGAGGCCAGGGGCGGGCACGGCCTTTCACCCCTCCTGCCGAACCCTCTGGGCACTCCACCTCCCTTCGTGATCACACCACTCCCTCACTTCCTCTGAACCTTATTTCTCACCTTCCTCTCTCTCACTGCACCCCCCCCCCCCCGCATCTCACTTCCATCGACTCCACTCCACACCTAACGCCATGTCACTCCCCGTTCCGCGTCATTAAAGCCTATTGTCTCGCCCCAATGTCCCCTTCATCTTTCTTATCCACAACCACATCCAGTTCCTCCACATCCTCTGCACCTTCTTCTTAACCTCCTTTTCTCCCACTGTCCCTCCATCTATCTTACTCCCCCCACTCCACTCCCTGTGACCCGTCAACCTCCCTCCTCTCTGTAAATCCAGGTCTCCTCGCCCTCCTCTTCTCCACCTTTCGCGCCCACCGCCACATCCATTCCCTCTACACCCTCACTTCCTCTTCACCCTCTTTTCTTCCATATCCATCTCACTACCACCCACTCCTCTCTCTCCCTCTATCTCTACGCCTCCCTACCCACTCCGCATCTTCAATTTTCACTGCCCCTCCCCCACCATCACCTCCACCCCATCTGTTCCAATGACACTGCCCTCCACATTCTCTCAACTCCATCCACCCTCTCAACCACCTTCGTTCCACGTGCTCCTTTCCCTCCCACCGCTGCGTTCACCACACCCTCCTTCTCTTCCCTTCCCCTCCCCTCCCACCCCCAGGGCCACCCCCGCCCTCCGCGCCGGCGAGTGGACCGTCCGGAAACATCGCAGCTTTAATCTAATCTGAGCGCGCGACGTAAATCAGGCGGCCGCTGCGGCGGGCCGTCAGCGCGGACGCCGTGGCCCCCCGCCCCGCCCCCGCCCCGCCCCCCTCCGCGCCCGCCGGTGATTAATGCGCGCGCTGCCCACTGAGCGCGCTAAGCGCAGTTTAGTGAGGTGCGCCGCCCCCGCCACGCCAGCCCGCGGCCGGCGGCGCCCGCGGCGGCGGCGGCCTGCGTCATCGCCGCCCGCCATGAATTGATGATGATGATGCTGATGATAATGATGATGGTGACGGCGTGTGGAGGGAGAGGTGTGAGGGCGGCTGCTGCGACCAAGGTAGCGGGTGCGGTGTGTGGAAGTCTAAAGGGGGTTTGCACTCGGCCGGGACGTGGGACAGTTGTGGCGTTCGTGCGAGATATAGAGGAGTGACAATAAGAAGGGACTTCGTTTACTTGTTGGAGAATAAGTGAACATCATGCAGGGCAATGACATTGCAAGAGATAGTGATGAATCCATTTGCAAATGAATGAGTGCGTGAATATAACCTGCATTTATGCCGTCAGAAGAGCCCATGCTGTAACTGTCAAAGAGGTCCCTTCGTATAGTAATCTCTGTACTGCGAACTCTAGGAGTGTGAAAGCGCGAACGAAGCACAGAAGAAGGGAGACCCTGTAAATGCGCAGTAGAACCATCTACGCAAACTATCGCTGTTCAGAAAACATAGTATACCCTAATGCGCGCTAGGGAATGTAACTGTCCAAAAATTCCTTGGCTGTTAGTAATTTGTTTCATTGGTTTTCTGGTGTACGTTCTTACACCAAATGTATTTTTTACCGAGACTGACAGTCAAAAAGATAGGAAGTCAATGTGTTTAATACTGCTTTCAGTGTATCTTTCCTCTTCTTAAAGACGGTCAAGTACACAGATAGCCTTGTATACCGTCCACCCGTGCACGTCATCGCGTCTCTTGTATAAAGAAATCGAATGCGACCTCTGACCCCTAATATATTTGGACATTATGGGACTTGGATCTTAACGTAGCAACTCTAAAAATACTAGGGAATTTTTAAATTATTAGGGTTGCCAATACGTATCTCTACTTTCGATCAAATTGGAGGTTGACTGTACAGCTTTGTGCACTTACCAGCCTTAAGGTGATTTTCTTGTGGTGAGTTTCAACGTTATCACCTGATGTTCGCTTGAGTTGTTGCGACGTGGCTGCACCACACTCCCTTTACACCAAAAAACTTTCATAATCCTGAATAACCAATTCCATGATTCTAAATAACCGAGAGTGGCCCATTGATGAAATACTAAATCACATGCATGCTAGTCTGTTCTATAGTTGAGAACACTGTGATGGACTGTCGACGTACATTCTTTTGTGGAAAGACAATGCGCATCCTCATTCCGCCATCCAAGCCTTCAAAATCGTTTTTTCGAGACTCAGATACGATCCTGTCACATCTAATTACCATTCATTTGGCCCACTTAAAGATGGTTTACTTGCCCATAGATTCGCCTTCGACCTACAAGCCAGGAATCGGTGCATACATGGCTAGCTACTCAATAGAAAATCCTTTTTCTGAATGTATCGGACAGCTGAGGTTGTGATGGACCACGAGCATTGAAAAGCATAGAGCCAATTGTGAAAAAAGTGTCTTATTGTGTATGTTGTAATGATGTTCAAATTAATTATAAACATGTCTCCAGTGCAGATATTTATTGACGTATCAGCGTAGTTGTGGGAAATATGGTTATACAAGTTTATTTTAATCACTGCATAAATACCCTTCGTATCATAATATTAATACTATAATCATAAACAAGAAAGCAAATAATGTTAACCACGATCCTCTATCCTGAACAAAATCCGGATCGGGTATCACCTGGACGAGTTTGTGTCCCTTTGTACGTCCCCATGTCTAAACCGTTCTCAGGATTTTTCACCAAATTTGATACCACTCTCGATCTGGATGAGGTCGCGGTTCCTTTAACTTGAAACAGATATTTTTACTTTTTGAAGTACTTTTCTTGAAACTCCAACGTTATGTTCAGAAGTTACCCAAATATGGTTCCAATTTTTTGTTTTAATTATTTTCTCGAACACATCAAAATAAGCTTATAAAAATTACGTCGGGAAAATTGTTATGCCCGATAACGCCATTAAAGTAGGGGTTGCTAAACTAAAGTACCGGTGGTATAACGGTTTGCGTAATACTGTAAGAAGAGGTACGAAGGATTTTTTCTCCCTTAAAACTCCACGGCTTCAATAGGGTTTGAACCAGTAAATCTAAATAATAGTAAGTAACTCTGGGTGCAACAGCCCGATACGCTTTGCTGTAAGTGTATTTTTTCAGTATCAAGAATCGACAAAACTTGAATTCTGACTACATAGTGTTTTGGAGTGTACAAAACTTGAATTCTGACTACATAGTGTTTTAGAGTGTACAAAACTTGAATTCTGACTACATAGTGTTTTAGAGTGTACACAACTTGAATTCTGACTACATAGTGTTTTGGAGTGTACAAAACTTGAATTCTGACTACATAGTGTTCTAGAGTGTACAAAACTTGAATTCTGACTACATAGTGTTTTAGAGTGTACACAACTTGAATTCTGACTACATAGTGTTTTGGAGTGTACAAAACTTGAATTCTGACTACATAGTGTTTTGGAGTGTACAAAACTTGAAATCTGACTACATAGTGTTTTGGAGTGTACAAAACTTGAAATCTGACTACATAGTGTTTTGGAGTGTACAAAACTTGAATTCTGACTACATAGTGTTTTAGAGTGTACAAAACTTGAATTCTGACTACACAGGTCCAACTCGAGTAAGTGAAATTCGCATTTCCGGGAAAAAACTGTAAAGCTTGCGGCCCGAGAACGAATAGTGATATCGTATAGGCTATCCGCGCAACTCAAAAGAATATTTTCAGAGTTAGTTCGAACGATAGGATTTTTACATATAATAGAGTGTGTTTTATTTCAGTGGTTTAAGAGTTATTAGTAGCATTTCTTTTAGAATTAGGTTACTTCTAAGAAAGAACATTTCAACGAATAGTTACCATCACCGCTCATATTTCAATTTCAATTGCACTGAACTACGAAAGTTGACTGCTCATATTTCTTCCAAAATCCATCTTCTCTAAAGTTCTCTCCAATCCAGTAACAAAATCCATTAGCAGACTGTTTTATTCAATATCTTCCTTCCCTTATGGAGAGACACCGAATTATTTTCCGGTTAGAGCGACACTCGCTCGTCGTCGCTGAAATATTCATGTGGCGTTACCCTTAGATCAGCACGTGATCCGGCGCCTTATCCCTTTGCAAATGTCATTATCCAATAATGTTAATGCGATAGTCTTTCAATATTCCAAGGCGCGTTGGCAGCACAAACACAATTACCAGCGCGTGTCAGCGGGCTGTGGCCAAAGCCCCGCGGATCTCGGGGTGGCGCGGTAAGCCCCAGCAAACAATCGCCGGCGCACGCTGTCATCAACGCCCCGCCCTGCTCCCTGCCCCCCCCTTCCACCCCATCCTCCGAAATCTCACCGTCCGTGAGCGATAAGCTGAAGAACGTGCATTCCGCCTTCCAAGACGCAACTACCAAGACGATGCCGTTTCTTCTTTCAAAGTTCATGTTGTCTCTAATTTCTGTCTTTTCAATATGTTCTTCTAAAACCTCTTTGTTTCCTCTACTACTACTACTACTACTACGTTACTTTCATGTTATGTGGTATGTAAATGTATTCCGTGGAATTACGATAACAATGTTAATCACCAGATAAAACTTCAGAAAATAAAAGTAATTCGCATTTTCACTTTCTCACCGAATATGTACTTCCATAGTAAAGAGAAGGTATTATAAAACCGGCCACGCTATTCTTTTGGCTCCAACTTCCTCCTGATCAGGGAAAAGCGTTGGGGCCTGAGGATGGTAAAACCGGCCGTGGAAATGTTCAAACTTCCCCGAAACCTCAATGCCGATCTAGACGTATGCCTCCACGAGGCCTGGAAATAAGTATTGTACCAAGATGCTCAACCAGGGACCTACTGTCTCACCCCGCCCAAGGGAACCATTGCCGGATTGGAAATTGCTTTTTAGCAGATGAAGGAGAAGCTCATTCTAAACAAATCCAAGCACAGTCGACCTCCACGCATTTCGCCCTGAGGAAGGTCGCAGTATCACGGCCGAAATGTTGGCATGATGACATGTCCAGGACACGGCGTGTCTGATCAAGAGAAATAGGCCATGAACTGCTGAACATATATGCACAAGGAGTTGCCTGAAAATCAGGGGGAGCCTCATGTGTGTAAAGAAATGAAATTTCACTTAATATAAAATTTATCACAACAAATTAATGGGCAAAAACTGGTCATTTTCGACTCTTCTTCACACCCTTGAAGGTTGTCATTTTCATAGAGAGACCTGCACAATATTGCTGCCATGAATAATGCAAGAAAGTGTGACGCTTTAATGTAATGTTTTCTCGTTTATCTCTTTACTGTTGGATAGAACCAAGGTGTGAAAAGCCGGATTCGGTGGCATAGCGGTCAGCGTGTTGGACTATTAAAGCAAGTTTGCAGATTCACGTCCCCGATCGACACCATGGTTTTTGAAGGGCGAAAAAATCCTTCATACTTCTTCCTTCGAAGTGGAAGTAGAGCCGGATGCCCCATGTAGTAGATTTACTGCATGTAAAAGAACCTCAACCCTAATAGAAGTTTCCGAGATAAATTCAGAATCGCGGTTTCGACGCTCAATATAATACCTCCTTTCTCCGATAGATGGTGAAAGAGCGTAAAGGAATTTTGCATGGTCAGACGGAAGAGCGGGCCTCATGGCCGAACTCTCGCACGTTAAAAAAGGCATTAACTAAATGAAAGGCAATTTTTAAATAATATATTACTTTCGATTAACGATTCATAATGGTCTTTTACATATTTTTGCTAACAATAAGATGTTTAGTGCTGCAGGTATGTGTGATTTCTACATCTCCGATTTTCAATTTTTAATCCTAAACTATATTCAAACCCTAAGCTTCCACCCTGAGAAATTCAGGGATGTGACGTAAAATATTACTGACACGATTTTTCTGAAATTAATTTTTGGTTCAGCGTCTGAAACTATATTGTATCACGTGACGTTGATATCCAAACGCCAACAACTCGCATGCCACAAAGCCAGAGCGTAGCCCATGCGAAATCTCCCCCTGGAATACACACGACCTCACACGAGCCCTATCCGGGTGCTCCTGCACATCAGCAGCCTCGGACAGCGAAAGGCGGGGGGGGGGGGGGGGCGGATCAGCGACGAAGGGCGGGGCGATTTACAAGGGCAAGCGACCGCCGTGTGGCGGCAGGCGGGCTAATTACATCGCAGCTTTGAGCCCTTGCGAACCCAGTCCAGTCCCGCCCCGCCCCTCTCCTCGGCCGCTGCCTTCTTCGCGAGCAGCTTGATCCACAGATGCCGCCGCAGACTGTCGTTTCCACGCCCTGCGCATCGCCCTCGCGCCCCGCCCTCTTGAACTTTTCCCGGCGCGGCTCCGCCGGCTCAAACGGCCTCATTACATCCCCGCCCGCCAGCCCCTCCCCGCGAACACTCCGCCGTGCCAGCGCCGGGCCACCGGCGCGTATTACCTTTGACGCGCGGACGCGCCGTCGCACCGATTCAGCGGCGGCGACGAGAATTATTCACGGGCTGCCCTGACGTCGGCGGCGGCGGCGGGTTTCTTGCGAGAGACGCTGTCACAAGCACGCGCGCGGCGTGGCGGCGCCGTCCGCCGGCTGTCAGCGGCGCTGTCAGCCCCAGCGCTGCGCCGCCCCGGCGCCGTCGCCGCCGCCCCGACGCCACCCCATCGACGGCGCACCATTGCCGCCTCCGCCCCGCCGGCACCCTACCCCTTCCGCTCCGCCACTGCCTCATCAACACTATACAGCCGCCTTTACCCCGCCACTGCCTTCCCGCCGCCGCCTCCGCCCCGCCACTGCCAAGCCACCGCCCCCGCCGTCTCCCGCCGCCATCGCCACGCCGCTGTCGCGCCGTCACCCCGCCGGCTCCTCCCCGCCTCCTTCACCCCGCCCCCTCCGCCACCCAGCTGCCGCCCCATCGAGGCCGCTCCATCGCCACCTTCGCCCTGCCGCTGCCTCTGTCCCGCCCCCGCCGTCTCCCGCCGCCGTCCTCCCGCCGCCGTCACCCCGCCACCTCCTCCCCGCCCCCTCCGCCACCCAGCCGCCGCCCCATGGACGCCACTCCATCGCCGCCTCAGCACTGCCGCTGCCTCCGCCCTGCCGGCACCTCGCCCCTTCCGCTCCGCCGCTGCCTCATCGACACTATACCGCCGCCTCTGCCCCGCCACTGCCAAGAAACCGCCCCCGCCATTTCCCGCCGCCGTCGACACGCCGCTGTCGCGCCACCTCCACCCCGCCCCCACCGCCACCCAGTCGCCGCCTCTGCCCTGCCGCTGCCTCTTCCGCTCCGCCGCGCCACATCGACACCACGCCGTTGCCCCGCCCCAGCCCGCCGCCGTCGCACCGTCACCCCGCCGTGCCCGCTCCGCCACCTGCGCCACCCGCCTCCGCCCCGCCCCATCCACCCTGTCACCTCTTCCCAGACCCCCGCCACCCAGCCGCCTCCCTACCGCCTCCCTGCCGCCGCCCCGCCACCACGCTCCACCCCACAGTTTCCGCCGCGCCAGGGTCTATTTGACAGCGCGCGACTACGTGGCGCGACGCGGTGCAACGACGCAGCGGCGGCAGCAGCAGCTGCCGGGTGGCCGAAGGGCGACGGAGCGGGGGGAGCGGGCGGGGGCGTCCGAACGCCCGCCCTCCCGCGTGACGGGCGATGGCTCGATGGCTGATCCGTCTCGCGTCGACCGCGAACTCTCCGCGCGCGCGCGAGCGCCGGCGCTGCGCCCTGGCGGTGGCAGCTGCAGATTAGCGCGCGCGGCGACGGCGGAGCGCGGGTGGGCGGGTGCTCCGGGAAGCGGCGAGATCACAGGGATTGGCCGCGAGTGGCGGAGCCGAGTTACATGGTTAGAGGATGAGGCTTTGACTCGCCGACGCAGGTAAATGAGCGCGTGCTGGGCCAACGGCGCGGCGCAAATGCCATCAATATGTTGCCACATGTGATTTGTTCTCACGCAACCAGCACGAATGGTAATTACAGAAGTATCTCAAGATCTGACTAGGGAAGAAATTCATAATTAATAAAATCTTAAATAATAATAATAATAATAATAATAATAATAATAATAATAATAATAATAATAATAATAATAATAATAATAATACCCAGCGAAACTGCTCAGTGCGTAGCCCGCTGCATTCGCAATTGGGACCTCAAAGTCTAATCTCCGGGTCGACCATCCTGTCCAGGGTTTTCGTTGTTTCCCTTGCTCATAAGGCGAATGCAGGGATGATTCCAAATATCCCACGAATACCTCCCACCACCCATTACCACACATACCAACTTCGACCATCATCTTAGTCCTTTCATCCCTCATGATCACCCTATCACTTCAATCATAATAATAACATTATTATCATCATCATTATTATTATTATTATTATTATTATTATTATTATTATTATTATAAATGTGTGTCTGTATTCTTGTGTGTGTATCTATATCATCAATTTATCCCATCCCCCCCGGGCTTAAAACCTAGGGGTGTAAAAATGGAAACAACATTAAATTCTGATCACTCCAATACAAAAGTAACGTGCACCAACCCAGAGAATCACGACTGATCCCCGGAGGGATACACGAAATAAAAAAAAAATTATATAATAATACTACTAATAATAATTACTATTATTGTGTCAGGAGAATTAAATGATTCAAATATGGTAGAAGGTGAACTATAAAAAGTATCTGTGTATAAGGCAGAAAATTAAACTTGTTAGAAATTTTCGTCAAACGGAAGTCAAAAACAATTACATCAACTGGGAAATAATCATCTGCCAGAGCAATACCTTCTACAACACAAATACCTGTGTAATCTCTTTTCTTACATATAGCTTTAGGGTTATTACATGCTCCTCCACTGCGCTCCTCCATTGCCCAATTCAAAGACTAAATCATTCCATAGTCACAAAATACAAAAAAGGAAAAGCATCACCTAAATCTTGTATGGAAAGGTCAATGCTGCCTGGATCCCTATGTGGGAGGGACATAACTGAAGTCCAGGAACTACACTGAAAACAAAATACTTCACTCCAAGAACACGTCGTCAAGAAATCAAAATTATTAATGATACATAAAGTAATTCTGTTAACAATTAAAAATACTTATCCGTTACATCTATGCTAGCATAGGAACTCAACAATACGTTACCAGCTTTCTAATGAGAATTGTTACCAACTGTCAACAGTCGCTGAAACTATCGAAAACCATCGATAGACCGGTCGTTAGAAGTGTCCCCCAGAGAGTGCATAAAAATTCGTCTTAGCTTCTAGCTAATGTTGGATAACCGCCACCCCGTCGTAACTCCATCCCGGGGACCTCCCGGGATGGACAATGCTGGGGAGGCAACGGTGTTGCCGCTGAAACATCACGGCTTGTGAAACGGTGCTGGAGCCATCCGTTAGTGCACCCACGTGCCACATCACTGCGGGGGCGGCGCTGGTCCCCTCGCACGTGGGCTGTGCAAGAGGAATCTGATTGGTTCATTGATTAGTGATACCGGGCGCGGCAACTGCTAAGGTCATTAACCCCGTAGGTGTAATGCACGTTTAATCGCGGGAGGCGGCGGTGATCCTCTCCTGCAGAATGGCGAGGTACGGCCTTCCGCCAACCCATCCGCTTGCGGGTTTTTCCCCAAACCAGGCAGCTCCCACCAGCGGGGCGCCGTCACCCCTAAGACAAGCACCAATATCCTGACTGGTCTTCCGACATGAGTGGTAGTGTAGTGCATGCTAGTGTAAGGGTACGTGTGTAGGGGGTGAGGATGGAACGAGGAAGAGGAAGGAAAGAACGCGCGCTGCCAGAAACCCATGCCAGCTCCGACGTTCATCGGGTGATGATTGAAGAAACCACGGAAAACTACCAATAAGAGCAAACGGCTCCTAGAATTCTTCTCCTCACAATAGCTGAATTCGACGTAGCTATGAAGCTATTGCCAAATATCCTGACACCTTGAGAATGGACATCTAGGACCTATCGATCCGAGTCACTGTAGTGAGATCAACTGAAGCACTGATCCACCTAAGCCTAAACCTGGGCATTCGGCTGTCACAGAGGAGGGAGACGGCTTCACTGAAATCTCGTCTCAAAAACATTCACTTCCTAGCTTTTCGAGTAATAGTTTCAGAAGGAGAAAATTAAATTTACATTTCGCAGAAGAGAGCACCCCCCGCATGAAATGAAACCAATTACCAACGAAACCCAACAAAATTTCTGGCAATTACAATCCCTAGCTCGCATTAGTATACCTGATGTTTTTAGAACATCGACAGTATGTGGAGGGCTCGGGGACCTTTCAATTCCTATATGACGTGGTGGATAACATTACAATGGCGCGCTCTTTTGTAGCACCTTTCAGGAACTAAAATACGAACTGGTGCAAACGATACTTCGAACGTGCGTGGCTGTTGCTTGGGTTCACGGGACACAAGCTGGAGCAAATGTTACAAAATATAGCGCCGATGTTCGCCGCTCCCTTCAGCGGTTTCTCATATGTATATATTACGAATAATGAAACATTTAGAAGATACTTATCGTATTTTACACAAATTAGGCAATTTTTATGTGCGGAAGTTGACGAGCACCCTCCAGCTGCGTCGCAGATTTCGATGGAGTGTTCATAGACCCTGGATGGCTCTGCGGTGCATGTGTAGGGTTTCCCTCTCATACGTCCCGCTCTCGCTTTAACGGCCGTCCAGTTCACATCTCTCCTGCGCGAACTCTACTCGACGTCGTCGTGGCAGTGGTCGCACGCGGCGCGGCGCCACAAGGGCGCAAATAAATGGGCAAACACGACGCGCGCACAAAGGAAAGCTACGCGGCTACGCGGCCCTGAGCCACAGGCCACTCCACAAGTGGGCCCCCTCTCGCTCCCCACTCCCGTCACCCCGTCCTACACCACAAGGGAGCTCCGATTCGCCCACCCGCGCCATTTTGTCGCCCCGTGCACTTTGTCACCCGTCGCCGAACCACTTTCATGTCGCGCGCCAGCCACTCGCCGCTGGGCGATACCGCGCGGATCGAGGGCCTTCCGGCGCCGCTGCGCTGCGGGGGCAGGCTACTGCTTCAAACAGCGCTGAAACCCACTCCGCCTTACCAACAGTGACGGCACATGTACAGCTTCCACAGTTGCACACCCCTTCCCCCCAGATAATCGAAAATATCTTATAATATCTTAGGAATTTACATTTTCCTTTCAATGACATTCAATATTCGAAATATTTGAAATCATTTTGAAACCAAAGTGCGTCCAACCAAAGAGCTCTATCCGGCGCCTGGAGATTCCCTGGTATTGCAACACGCTCTTGGTTCTATGAATGAATTTACTGCATTTACTCTTTTGCCCTTCGCTTTAAAACGGGGAAATATACGGCCTTCGGTGACGCAACTAAATGGGTGGTGATCTTGTCTCCGAGCGCTGTGGAGCTCTGCGTGGCGACCGGGGCAGTCCGAGGAGAATGAAAATATTCTGGTTTCGTCTGACTCTACCTGCCACTTAATTTTATGGATTCCGCGCGTCATTGAAAGTAAACAAGTTCAGTAAATTATTGACGGTATTATAAGCAATATTTATGTTATTTGGAGAATTCGTTATCATTTGATATTAGTTTTTTATTCAAAATGTATATTTGATGAGTTATTTGTAAATCTTGGCCGTTCTGGATGGACATTCATTTGTGTCTTGTGGAAATCAGTCTGCCAGCAGCTGGCCAGCAGTTTACGAGCGTTTTTGTGAATACAAATGTGTGTAGATCTTTCATCATTGCAATATATATCAGGGTAGTGAAGTTTTTGAAGTAGAATAATTTTATTTGTATAAGACGTTTCCAAACAATAGTATTTGTGAAACACTGGATATCACAGCCAGAACTACGTGCGCGGGAGATGAATATACGTGACACCGAGCCTGCGGATAAAAATATGTAAGTAATATTTTAATATCATACATATATATAATTTATATATTATGGATAATATATAATTTACATGTATTGCTTACATTTTATTATATATTAGTGTTATGAGTTTGGAACTTAGATTTCCGTCATTTAATGGAGCTGCAACCTCCAGTTTGTTCTCGCACAAGCCGACACTGCATACTAATAAAGGAAAGCGTAAACGTAAGCGTGGGGTAAGTGAAGAGTAATTGTGAACTAGTAATCGCGGAATGTGCGAAGAGTAACTAGTCACTCCACAAATAACATTTGGCAACGCCTAAAAACACCATGTCGACCTTTCAAAACAGATGTTCAATTTTACTCCGTGTTTTTTAGTAAGACGGACTGAGTTTAACTCAGATCCGGCGTCAGCGCTGTCTCTACAGCGACTCTTACTCTAAGGTCCTAGCGACTAGTCCTGAAACGTAGATGGAATTCTGCCGCTCTAGAGGAGAGTTTCAGCGGCCGTCTGCTCTGGTCGGTAGTTTTCCGTGTTTTTTTCGATCCACGGCCGGTTTCGGGGATCTTACCTTCCTCTTCGTTGTGCTATCCTCAACCCTTAAACACACACCCACATGCACTACACTATCACAGATATCGGATGACCAATCGGGAGTTTAGTGTTAGACACGGAAAGAGCAATATCCCTCCGGTGCCTCTTCGGCGATATTAACCTGTAAGCCAACATCTCACCTTCTACCAAAGGTGTAACACCGCCACCTTCAGGTATAAAAACAGTTCCTATTGAGCTAATGGCCATATCAGTGGACGTGTTCGGAAACAAATCAATCGATTTTTCGATCGATCAATCAATTATCGATTGAGCAACAAACCGCGTGTGCACTGACTCCTCGCCTGTATGATGGAGGCAAACGTGTGACCACATAAACCATTTTTAAGTGGATCAAACGGATGGCAATTGGACGTGACAAGATCGAAACTATATCAGGGATTCTCTGACACCTCGAAAGGCAGATTTTGAAGAGCTTAGGCGGAAGAATGTAGAGACGGGTTGTCTTGCAACCAAAGAATAACTTTTGACAATCCAGCTGAACATTCTCAAATGTAGAACAGAATTACGTGCATATGGTGTACCATTTCACCAATTGCCACACGTGAGTTAGTCAGAATCAGGACACGGACTTTCTCAATATTGGATCAGCAGTGGATGAGGTTGGACATCTAGATTTTTTCTTATTCTGCGTACTTGTTTGACTGCTTTTTAATTGTTCAAGCCATTGATAAAGTCTTTGCCATGGAAAAACATTATAACTTTATTGTGCTGAAAGTCTTCTGAGGATTTCAGCTTTTGATACGCACCGAAATCCCGCAAATGGATTATAAGGGCTTGTTGTTGTTTGGTGCAAACGGAGATTGATGCAGTCATGTTTAAGTCGCAAGAGCTCAAACGAGCAGTAGGTGATAACTCAAACTTAGCGTACACAAAGTAAAGGAAGTCATATGAAGGCTGCTATATTCACAAAGCTGCACGATCAGATTATACCCAATTTGAACGTAAGTGTAGATTTTCATTGATTTGCTCCCGTAGAATAGACAAATAGATAATCTCGAAAGAAACTAATATAAACTCTCTGCTTTATTATAAAATATTACGCTATATAAATTTCTGTACTTCATCATATACAGCATAGATGAGAGGTCTTTCTTTACTCTTGTTTCATTCCCATGAATTTTATTTCGTCCATCCACCGCCATCTTGGAATTTCCCATTTTTCTGATTTGGGACTTGTACTCAAAACTTCGAAGTGAATACATGAACTACCAATTCTTTGTGGATGGTAATACCATGTGGGATCTATATGAATTCAATATTTGGCCGTATTGCTAATTTCGAGCGCTCAACTAATATCTTTATTTTTAATATGGTCTCTCAAAGTGTAGCCTCTTAGTCGTCTCATCAACTTCAGTTTTTTCTTCTTTTCTTGAGCAGTTACTGACCACGGCTCTACTCTACATAAGAGGATTTGAACTGCCATAGTTCAAGGGAATTTGAAAATGATCTCAACTATATTTGTCGGAAGAATATGCTTTATTATATCAAGTACGTGCATAATTAAGAGTATTTCTCTATTTCATACATATCAATGCACACTTGTACTCACGTGACAACTGAAATATCTGCTCGTGAACAGACAATGTGAAAAGTCTTGAGGGGTTCCCTTGATGTGCACGTGCCATCGGATATGCGCTGTGAACATGTAGGGGGAAAGAAAACATTTTTTAATGAAAATAATAATAATAATAATAATAATAATAATAATAATAATAATAATAATAATAATAATAATAATAATAAGAAGAAGAAGAAGAAGAAGAAGAAGAAGAAGAAGAAGAAAAAGAACTGTACCAAAAGTACGTTGTTTAATGTTTATCTCCTTATTTTCTAAGTTATTTTAAAAACCCTTCAATAAATTCAGATAGTTATATTGAAATATATAAAAAAAAACATTTATATGAATATTCTTCGTTGATGTTCTTTAAACCTTTAGAGTGTTAGAATGTTTAAAAAGTTTGAGGACCTCTTGCGCGCCGCAACACAATCCCTTGCAATCTTCGAATCACGGACTTGACCGGAAATCTCTCTTCACACACCCTTCATCGCCCCTTCCTGTCACTTGTCTAGAGCCGCAGCCACTTACTAAACTTAACTGCGTGTATCGAACCGCTTCCACGCTGTCCGTCACTTCCGTGGCCGCGACCCCGCCCCTTGCCACCCCCGCACGACCGCCGCGTACCGCACACAATTCGCACTCACTTCTGCTCTGTCACCCCCGGCCTCCCTCCCCGGGCGAGCGTGTCAACAACACCGCCGCCGCCTTCACAACCACCCCCGCCCCCGCCGCCGCCGCCGCCGTCATTGCACGGCCTTTGTTAGGGGAGCACAATGGGGGCGCGGGATTCAAATGGCGGCGGAGTCCATTTAGGCACCGGCGGCTCCCGTCAGCCCCCACAGCGTCCCCTTCGCCCCGCCTCGCCCCTCTCTCCCCGCTCCGCTCTGCCGTGGCCCTCTCCGCCCCGCTTCACCACGCTGCCACCGTTCCGCTATCCACCTCACCCCACCCCATTCGTCCCGCTCTGTCCTGCTCCTCCCACTACCGTCCTGCCCCCTCCCTGATCCACCCCTCCCCACCCCTCCCCGCCCCTACCGCCCTGTCTTCCCCGCCTGCCACGGCCTGCCCCACCCCACCCCGCCTCGCCTCGCCGCGCCCCGCCACGCCAAGCCGAGATATGGAAAACCACCATTCAGAGCCTCCAGCCTACCAAGTCAATTTCAAGATGGAATATTGGAATCTGGAATATTTTTTGCCCATTCTTGATACATTATGATAACTCAAAACGTAACAATATTTGTGATAAATTGCATCATAATTTGAATGAAATGCACATCATAACCCATATGAAGGATTATCATCATCCTAAAAAACAAACCTATAAAAAACAATCATCGGTGAGCTTCCAAGGTTCCCCAGCCTCGGAATTATTACCAGCCAGTCATAATGCTAAGGGTAATAGTGAAGTAATTGTGTATGTCCAGTATCATCCCGCACGCTCTCCAAGGACCGGCAGTGTTGGACGTACGATGATGCCATGCTAAAGCCCGAACTTGGATGTAGCCTTATCGAAATAAGGAAGGTAGATAGTAAATGGATAATTTGTGTTTCCCGGCACGTGAACAATTTTTTTCATTAGTCACGTGAGTATCTCCTTCTGCGGAGTAACGGCTGGTCGGTACACGCTCTAAGCTCCCCTCTAGTCTCGAAATGTGTGATAGTGCAGAGGATGTAAGTGTACGTATGTGTGGAGGAGGAGGAGGGGAGGGGGCAGGGATGAGGACAGGCAGACAAAACGTTGTACTTCATTTTTTTAAGGCACAGCTCCGACATTCGTCTGGCATTGATCGGACAAACCACGCGAATCCACCGATGAGAACATCTGGCCGTTAGAATTTTGAAGATTCGCCTCCAACTCTTTAGCTACTGACGAACATCCGCCACCGTGAGGATTGGAAGCCTGGAAGTTCCCGGTCAGCATCACATCAGCGACAACGGCTGTCGCCTCTAAGGGAGTTGACCTATTGATTGATGTAGACATGTGGACGACGGACCTTGAGCAGCGTGGGAAAGGCCGGGAGCGCGAAGCGCGAGCGCCGAGGTGGGGGCGGGGACGTGGGTGGGGGCGGGGGCGTGGGCGGGGGCGGCGCGGGGGCGGGGGCGGGGCGGGGCGGGGCGGGCGGGGCGGGGCGGGGGCGGATGGGCCGCGCTCGTGCGTGGTGGCGCCGCCTCCGACCGTGAAGTGACATGGGGTGACCCGATGGACGACGCGAAGAGAGAGATGGGCTGAGCCAGGCCAGGTAGGGATGTTGTTAAAACTATTTTGTAATGCACTGTTACAAAAACGACTTAGATCGTGCCAACAGAAACGAAAAAGCACACTTAACGGATGGCATCCGTTAAAAAATTATAATCGAAACAAATGGCTCGTGGCTCCAGTTGTGTAACGGTTTGCGTATCGGTCTGTTATACCCCCGTTCGCAAGCTCAAATCTCATTCGAAGCCGTGGATTTGTAAGGAGAAATCTTTCCTATACTTCCTTTCGGATGGGAAGTAAAGCCGTCTGTCCCGTAGTCCTGTTGTAGGTTTATTGCATAACACTCCAGCCTAAATGAAGCCTCAGGGCAAAATTCAAATTACCTGTTTCATCGCCCGAGTGAGAACTCTTTTCTCTGCCAGACGATGAAAGGATCGTAGCGGAAATTGTGAGATCAGGATTAAGGGCAGGCATCATAGTCTAAACCTCTCCATGGAACATAAGGCATCAGAGAATTGAATTGAAACCAATAAATATCATGTGAACGTAATAAAAATTATTAAAAGAAATAAAATTTCATTTTACATTTTTTCTTACAAGATGTTTATCGCTTCTGATCACCAAATGTTTGTGTCTAATGTTTGCTATTGGACGTAGGATTGCATTGTGTCGCCCCGCAGCGGCGCAGGCGTCAGCCGGGGCTCGGGGCGTCTGGCAGGGCCGTCTGGGCCGGCCACTGGTCAGCCCTGGCGGCGCGGGCGTCGGCGACACGGAGGCCAGGTCGGAGGGCGGCCGGCCCCGGGTCAGGTTGGCGCCCCGGCGCGCCCTCGTCGCCCTCGCCGCCCCGCCCCCGCCGTCGCCCCCGCCCTTCCCGCGTCTTGAGTGACGGCTGCACCGGATCGATGCAGCCGCCGCCTCCGCCGGACCTGTTGAGCCGCACCACCCGCCCCGCACGCACGGCGCACCCACGCGCCCACAAGCCCCGCGCTTGCTACCCTCCCCCCTCATGCCCCCCTTCCATTCCACGCGCCGCCACTCTCCTCTTCCCTGTCATTCCCCTCTTCTCATGCCCTTCCTACTTTCCCCACCCATCCCTGCTCTTTCCCTCCCCCTCTTCTCCCATCCCTGTTCCTCTGCCCTTCTCCCTCCCCTTCTTCCATCCCTGTTCCATTCTACTTCGCCCTGCCCCCCTCCTCTTTTTTCCACCATCCCACTCTTCCACATCTTCCCATTTTTCTTCCGCTTCGCATTCCCTCCCCACACCCTCTTCTTCTCCCTGCCCCTTCCCTGTTCTTCTACCTCTCCCCATCCTCTACCATCCCCTTTCTTTTCCATCTTGCTCCGCTCTTCCGCACCATTCCTTCTCTACCTCTTCCCAATTCTCCTCATTCCTCCCCTTTGCTTTCCTTCGTCTTCTCTTCTTCTCCCTGCCCCTCCCCTCTAACCCTCCCTTTCCCTCTTCCTCTTCTATACCCTCTCCATTCTATCTTGCATCGCCTCTCCTCGTCTCCCATCATCTCACTTTTCCATACATTTTCCACTTTTCCCCTTTCCTCCCCACCTCTTTCTCTCCCCTCCTCCTCTCTTCTCCTCCCAGTCCACCTTTTTCTTCTACCTCTTTCTCTTCATACCACCACGCCACACCGTCTTCCCCAACATTCCTTCTCATCCTCTTCTCAATTTCACTCATCCCTCGTTTTCTCTTTCCCTTCTCTCCTCTTTTCCTCCCTGTCCCTCCTCTCGTCTCCTCTCTTGTCCTCTTCCCTTCTCCACCCCTCTCTCTCCCCGACCTTCCCTATCTTCTCTCCATTCCACGCTTCCCCCTCCCCGCCCTGCCTCATCCCGCTGTCATCACTCTCGCCCCGTCCCGCTCCGCTCCACTGCAGATGAGCACAACGCCCAGGACATCAAACAGGCCAAGTCTTCGAATGAAGACGTGAATAAGTGAATCACAAAAATACAAATAAAAACGCGACAATTGAAAAATTAAAATCTATCAGTCTCTATAACGGTTAGAATGCATCCTTGCAATTGGCTGTTCGCGCACTTACCCTTAGGGAGTGCAGTGTGCATATTCCCCTATCTCTTTTTTTTTACCGTCTCCACGCCTGCCCTTTAATCTTTCTTTCTTTCCTCCTAATCGCTTAACACATGCCCTTAAACACATGGATATGTTACAGAGATATATTATTGATTAATGATTCCGGGCGCTAAGGTCATTAGTCCCGTAAGTGTAGTGCGTACGTTTTCGATAGAGGTGACCACGATCTTTCGCCGCTGGATGGCGATATCTGGCGCATGCCTACCGTCGGCTAGCGGAGTTTTCGCTAATCAGGTATCTCTAACCAGCAGGCCACCACCCCAGCGAAACAAACTCTAAGACCGAACCCCCGGCATGTGTGGTAGTGTAGTGAATGTTAGGGTAAGTGTATATAAGTAAAGGGTAAATACAGAACAAGGAAGAAGAAGAAATGATCGCGCTCGGTCCCTGACCCGTTTGTTAGAGTACTGTGACAGTATTCCCTGGTGTTGATAGCAGAAAACACATAAAACTACCAATCAGAGCAGCCGGTCGCTAAAATTTTCCTCCAGACTGCGGCAGAATTCGACCTCTGATTCTGACATTTTTAATGCATTGAAATACACACGAATTCGCAAACGTTCAGTTTTTGAACACTGCCAATAGAGTGGTAAGATGCCATGCTGTGCAGCCGACAAATGATCCCGTTGCACAGAAAGAATGTAGATACATCACTGGGTTACGTTGCACTCAATCTGATCTGAGTGATTGAGAAGGGTAAGTATTTAGAAGTATACAATATACAAGGAGTTTTGTGAACAATAATATAAATATTGTAAAATAATTCGTGTCGGCGAACATTATTCAACAATGACGTTCGCCAGTATTCGAACACTGGAATGCGAAACTGACGTCACAACTCCAATGTTATTGTGAAATGCCCCCTGATGCAGAGAGAGGTGAGCTTCGCAGCCCCTTGGGGCAAGACCAATTCGTGTCAGCGAACATTATTCAACAATGACGTTCGCCAGTATTCGAACACTGGAATGCGAAACTGACGTCACAACTCCAATGTTATTGTGAAATGCCCCCTGATGCAGAGAGAGGTGAGCTTCGCAGCCCCTTGGGGCAAGACCAATTCGTGTCAGCGAACATTATTCAACAATGACGTTCGCCAGTATTCGAACACTGGAATGTGAAACTGACGTCTCACCTGCAATGTTACTGTGAAATGCCCCCTGATGCAAAGAGGGGTGAGCTTCGCGGCCCCTTGGGGCGAGACCAATTCGTGTCAGCGAACATTATTCAACAATGACGTTCGCCAGCATTCGAACACTGGAATGCGAAACTGACGTCACACCCGCAATGTAATTGTGAAATGCCCCGCCAGAAGGGTGCGGGGGATCCGCTTGGGGCGAGCGAGGAGCCTGGCGGTGGTGTTGCGGTGGCCGAGGAAGATCCCCTGGCCTCAAGCGCGGTCGGCGCGGGCTGCCAGCTGTCGATGCGTGGCTTCGGGGACCGCCCGCGCAGGCCCTTCCTGCCAATTCCCTTGCCGACGTTTACCACTTGCGCCTCGCGGAATCTCACCTAAAGGGCGGTAATGTTCATCTCTATGCCGAGCGTTTTAAGTTTTGTCGAGCTCAATTTTCATGAAGCAAGAACGATTTCTTCCTGATCATTAGTATTGAGTCATAAATAATTTATTACCGGCACGGATCTTTGCTTCAAGCCTTTTATGAGCGGCGATTAGATCATACTACGAGAAAACTCAGTTTATCATAATTGGGTGAAACACAACAAAATGTCATAGTGTAACCTGATTGATGGTTATTCTACCAGGAAATTCTCTCCGCACTGAGCCGAATCAGGGCCACCTATTAAAAATTGTGTATATATTGGCAGCAACCAGATCACTGGGAAAGAAGTGTCGGAATCAACACATCCAGTATCGCTTATGATTGCGTTGGGTACGCAATTCACGTTTTCAAGCTGTAACTAGGGCTACCAACACAATTTCTGTTGCGCACTCACAAGCAAGGTATCACTGTGGAGAGAGTTTCCTGGCGCCTTCGAGACCAATATGTCTCACAGGTGTTATGTAGACCACTGCTTTGCACTTCAGACAGAACCATTCGCAAGTTAGTGTTAAGCATGAAGTAATGTTCTTGCGAACAAATCAGCTTGACCCAAAGAATAAGTGCCATTAGTATTGAATGACGACAGTTGCATTGCCCTGCTGGTAGATGCCGTCTTTCTGAGAAAAAAAAACAAACACTTCATCTAGGGGTTAACATGGTCCTCAAGGATGACTGCATACTTCTGTTGATTCATTGTGCCTTACATAATGATGAGATCACCTACGGAATGACACGAAAACCCCTCCCCCTCACGCTCCCGCCTGTGGTCTGGACTCGTTAGCCGATTTTTGCAGGGTGATTGCGTTCAGTGACGTCTCGCGCCATAGACGCCAACGACCATATGTTCGATGGAGCAGAAAACGTGATTCATCTGAAAAGTTCGCCAGTCGCCACTCAGTGGACGTCCAGTTTCGGTACTGACGTGCAAATTCCAGCCTTCGTCGCCGATGAACTGCAGTCATCATTGGTGCATGAACCAGGTGCCTGCTACGGAGGCCCATACGCAGCAACGTTCTCTGACACCTTGTTCGTATTTCCTTTCTTCATCTGGACGGTCAGTTGCTCTACAGTTGCATGTCTATTCGCCCGTACACACCTCCGTCGTACACGGCAGCCGTCGTTCTACCTAGTCCCAGCCACGCACCATGGCCGCGTGGTGTTCCACAGTTACCTCGGCGTCGGTTTTGGGTATCACCATTTTGCTAGCTGCGGAATACATTAACCACGGCGGAACTTAACGAACTTAGCCGTGTCGGAAATGCTTCCGCCCGTGGCCCGAAAGCCAATGATCATGCCCTTTTGGAACTCCAGTAGACCGCTTCCTTCTGCATTGCGACAGCTACTACACTGTTTTCTGCTTCCACCCGACACGTTTTATATACCCTCCACTGTTATACTTCGAATTTTCTGTAGTAACCAATGACATTATGTCATTGTCATGACATTATGTCAAACTCCTGTTTTATGAATGAATGAATCTTTTTGACGGAGATAAGCACATTTCTGAGGCCACGAGCCCCGTTTATAAGGATGTCTGCGTATTAAAAATATTCATTTTATAAGGCAGGAGGTGTAACAATGTCCTAATGTCATCGGTCACTACAGAAAATTCGAAATATAGTGCTGCCACTGCCGCCTGAGATGGGTTATTGCAACATAGGTGATGGTTACATTAACATGATTGCACTGCACTGAAATTGCTTATACATTGCAGTAGTTGATGGACAGCTCGATAAAAATACGAACACAATGCGAATCTAGAGATACGGCATTATGGGACTTTAGTGCAAACTCTGCCGCCACATATCGGAAATTCTTCCATCGTCACCTAAACGCTGTTCAAAAATTCTTCTGGATTTCTCCATTTATTGATTTTGAAATTGCTATTGATTGCTGTAAGCTATGCTATGCAAAAAAATTCTATTGGAAGGTTTTGGGCGTCGATATCAAAAATATCGAGATGGACATCATTAGAGAATTATTGCGTAGCGTGAAGGACCTTCGCATGTGTCACTCTTGACCCTCTGAGCATGTGCAAAACAGACTGCGATCTTCCCCCGCTGGATGGCGATATTCGCCGCCAACCTACGTCGTCTTGCGTGGACTTTCTCCCACCAGAATGGCTCCATCCCAGCCGGTCAAGGTCTAAACTCCCGACTGGTTTCCCGGTAAGTGTGGTAGTGCAGTGCTTATGAGTATGTGTATGTAAGGGATAAGGATAGGTCAGGGAAGAGGAAAGAAAGATCGCGCGTGATCCGTGACCCGTTCGTTAAAGTACTGCTCCGGCATTCGCCTGAGGTAGATCAGAGAAACCACGGAAAACTACCGCTCAAAGCTGCCGGCCGCTAGAATAAATCTCCTCCACGCAGCAGCTGCATTCAATCTAGCTATCAAAAAAGTGTCGAAAATCCCACCGTCGTCAGGACTCGAACCTTTGGACCACCCGGTCCGAGGCGTTCTAGAGACATCAGTCGATGCCGTGAGCCACCTTTGCCGGCGGGTGGCGTAGGGGGGGAGTGGTGAGCGGCGAGGAGAGTGGCGAGGCGGGGGGCGGGGGGCGCAGCGCAGGTGGGCGACGGATGCGGCGCGGCCGGAAGGGCGCCTCGCGCCGCCTGTCAGCCGTCAGCCGTCGGACGTCAGCCGTCGGCGCAGTCGCCCGCAGCGCCGCCGCCGCCGCCGCCGCCGGCACGCAACGCTCCGCGCGCTCACAGGCGGCGCCTGCGTGTTTCCGAACGTCACGCGCCGCCTCTATGCACGGCACGGCAACGCACGGCCGCGGGCGCTCCGTGCGCGCGCCTCGCCCGGTCAGTGATGACTGCTCACGTCATGCGGATCAACCTCTGACCCCCACACGCCCCTTTCGATCACGTATCAAAGCTTAAAGTGTTAGGCAACAATCATACTGTTAATTGTTTGATTAGTGATTGCGGGCGCGTCAACTGTTAAGGTCATTTGTCCTCGAAGTGTAATGCTTTTGTTTTTATCGCGGGGGGGGGGGGGGTGATCTTCCTCCGCTGGATGGCGAGATCCGACCGCCGTCGGCCCCAACCAGATAGCTTCCACATTCGTCAACTTACTTAGCTCTTACATTAGTTGGGTTCAATTAGCAACCGACGATTCTTCTGTAGGTGTCTGTACATTTTTTTAACCATTGTTGTGTATACAACACTAAAATTTCGAGAAAATTTCGGAATTAAAAATTTCGTTGCAAAATTATTCTGGTTAGCCAGAAAGAGTCAAAATAAGTAATATTATGATATGTTACTAAATGTAGTTCACTCTGAATGAATAAAGCGGTGACGGCAGGAATGGAAATGAGAATGGAAAGCAATACATGGACGAATTCTTCGTCTGAACCCACACCATTTTTTTATTTACCAAGGGCGGCCCTGCTAATAACTACGCTACCAATAGTTGTTTCTATTATTATTATTATTATTATTATTATTATTATTATTATTAATATTAATATTATATTATGATTGTTGAGAACTAACTGATGATTTACTCGAAAATATACAAAACATGAATTTAAAAAAATTCAAGGATAAATTACGGAGTTACAGACCAATTATAGTATCAAAATAGGAAAACTTTCACTCAAGCATCACGAACACGTTGTAAGAAGAAAAACCTAATGCTTATTGGGGAATAAAAATAATATAAATGACACACAATAAGAAACTAATAATTCTTTTAAGCTTAGAACTAAAAAAAATTGTTACAAAAGATAAATAAAATTTTCAACAATTGAAAGTATTGTATGGGATTATATGCTTCTTTTCCACCTGAAGTAAATTTAAAAGGAATAATTATTCTCACCACTGAAGGAACGTTTTTTTCTTTATCCCGAAATATTATAACTAGAGAATAGGAAAGAACAATGTAATTATTCTTGTGCAAGTCTAGATCGTTTTAATGGAGAAAGAATGAAAAGTAACTGTTATTAACTTATTATAATCGTTATAATTATTGTTATTTCTATTACTAGTAAAAAGTAGTTACTACACCAATCAAGTAATTAATTATTACATTTTTCAAACATTTTGCTGGGAAAGTAGCAAAATATGTATCATTCTAACAATATGCTCTAGATATTGTACAATTATAAAGTATCCCAAAATATGGAAACACATGGACTATGAAAATTTGGATTTTTATAATGCATGAACGTTCTTCGATGGACGTTGTATTACATTTTGCATACATTTAAATGTAATGGAAAATAGTTGTTATTACATAACTATTCTAGCCCTATTCATGAATTCGTCTCTCCGAACCTGCTTCTTGCCTCATCGCCCAGGTACCTCATCTTCATGTCACATCACCATTCTCTCCGCACCCTGCGTTTTCCATGCGATATTCACTTGGCACCTCATCTCCATGCCACATCCTCATCCTCTCCATACCTTTTGCTCTCCATGCTACATCCACTTGACACCTCATCTCCGTGCCTCATCCTCTCCATACCTTTTGCTCTCTGAGACATCCACTTGACACCTCATCTCCGTGCCCTATCCTCTCCGCACCTTTTGCTCTCCATGCGACATCCACTTGGCACCTCATCTCTACGCCTCATCCTCATCCTCTTCCGCTCGTTTTGGTCTCCATGTGACATTCATTTGGCACCTCATCCTCCCTGCGTCTCGCCTCCGGCGTCGCCGTCTGCTCGCGTCGCCTTGTCACGAAGGAAACGAGCCTCCCTTCTAATTGCCAGAACAAAATGCCGGTTCTTCTAATTACGCGGAAGTTGCTAATTGCCGGGAGATTTCTCAGCGTCGCGGCGGGAGAGCGCGCCTGTCACTCCTGCCGTCAAGGATGGTGACGCCTCGCGACGGAGAGCGGCCGGGAGCCAGCGCTGTCATTCAGCCGGTTCACACCGGTTCGCGCGAACCGGTTCTTGAAAATATTGCGATGTGCAGAACAAGTTCAAATTTATCACAATACAGTAAGTATGCCCATACAATTGCAACACAATTTCAAATGAAATTTGTTATGCAGAAAAGTTGAAATTTATCACAATCAAGTTGTAGCTCTGAATAACAAATTTCATTTGAAATAATGTTGGAGTTGTATGGGAATACTTACTCTATTACGTTCAAGATATCTATTTTGTAAACTGATTTACTCGGAGAAAATGGACTAATGCGGTTCCTAAATAAATCTTGAATCACTATCTAGTGGACTGTGAATAAAGCACTCGAGTGGCTTTCGAAATGGGGTAAAAGAAACCATAGCTATGCAAGCCTGTATTAAACTTTATATTTTTATGTTAATTATTTTATACAGTTCGATTAAACAGTTTTATGTACAGTACGATTTTTAATTTTCCTCTTTATAGGTATGTTTGTCATTTAATGAATCATTTCTTTTATTGAAATTAAGAAATAAGGAGTTATTGGACATCAAGAAGTTATTGGAAAGAACGCATTGTTAAGGGCCCATGGAATGCCCAATTTTGGCAATGTTAAATGACTGAGTCTAATTCTCAGAATTTATTCAAGGTAGATTTTTGAAATTTTACACGTTACAGACATATTGCTCATAATAACACTGAAACAACAATTTTGAAAAATGTTTACTATTTTTGTAGATAAAAAGATTTTCTTATAATACAACTTTTATCACGATTTCTAGTAAATACAGTTTTGCACAATGGTATAATACTAAGGTAATTAGAAAAATGTAAGAGACCTTTAGTAACCACCTCTGAAAATGTCATTTTCCTATTACAAATGGAAGTTGAAAAATAAAAGATATTTTAGAGCTAAGATTATTAATTTTCGGGAAATGGGGTTTTAAGACGCAACCCTCCGAACACGCCAGCTCGATAACTTGCCTCATCAGAAAAAAACATTTTCTAAAAACTACTTCCTTTTAAAAATTGTTTATGTTGGTTAGCTTCACAACAAATTTTTCAATTTACTTTCTGCATGTCTAAGTCTTTCAGGATGTCTTACGCGCTGCATTGTGTAACAGCATCTAAAAGTATTGGAGCCAGCACCTAAGTCTCATGTGAGGACGACTTCACATATAAATTTTAAAAAAATTTTTCGTCAGAGTGATATCGAAATAATTCAAACGCCAATTTAAAGAAAAATTATGAAAAATTGTATCAATAAAATACAAAAACGTGTTTTTGATAGAAAAATCGCTCTGTGTCCTCTTAAAAAAATAGAATGTCATCATTGCGGGGGGCCCAAGGAGCAATGTCGAGGTGTAGATGGCAGGCAGGACAGTAGGAACGCATGTTGCAGGCGCAACGTACGTTGGATTGTTTCAATAAAACAGTCACTGTCAGCGGGGGTAGCCAAAGTCACTGCGGTCTTCGCGCTTTTTCAACCTTGGTGGACGAGTCACGGATTGCGTCATATCTGCCTGAGATTCTTAATCACACTCCTCTGATCGTTCATTCAGGTTTTATGTTTATCCCGTTACATATCGTTTTAACACGTTCATCATATACCGGTTAGTTATCATGGACACACACCTTGAAGTCGTATTCTTTCTCTGGGTGTATTCACTAGTATTCACCTTCTGTAAATAATATGTTTATAACTTAGCGACATAGTATAATATTGTCAGAAGTTGACCGGAAGAATTAAAAGAATATTTTAGACAAAGGTTTAGTGTGTGTCGGATGTGATAACAATAAATAGCTTTCGTCTT
The DNA here is from genome assembly GCA_038098605.1 of Gryllus longicercus. Taxonomy (NCBI): domain Eukaryota; kingdom Metazoa; phylum Arthropoda; class Insecta; order Orthoptera; family Gryllidae; genus Gryllus; species Gryllus longicercus. Next base: position 33,458 of record JAZDUA010000183.1, on the reverse strand, counting down.
ATAGTTCGGTATGTTTCTGTCGCTTATTATAGCCAAGACTCTGGAAACTTTCATATTTGACTCTCGCTGACAAGAGCTTGTTTTCAGACATTTTCAAATTTGGCATCACATGAGCGCCAAATTTTGTTTAACTCCATTACTCGATGCCAGTGACAAAATAATTATCTCATCTGCCATTCTGTCATTCCGTAGCTGTGCAAATTTGGAATCATATTCGCTCTAGGAATTGTTGAAGAGTTACAGTTTACCCGACAATTTTAGGTGTCACAAGCCTGTTATGGCACAGATTTTCTTCTCTTTTTATTTCTCAATTTAATTTTTTTCAATAATGTGTTTGATAAGTGGTTATTACTGTTTACAATAAAATGCATAATCATTTATCTCACAAAAATTTTGAATTACGTTTTCCATTACTGGGTCAGTTCCTTTTCAAATTATTCTTTCTTAAGTCAAAACCATGTGCTTCCTGTGTTGCTTCAAATGTACAAGATAAAATTGAAACGTTTATGAACAATATAGATTTTTGTTATTTTTAATCCGAAAACTCTCGGTTGATATATGAAGCGCACAAATTCATTTCATTTGCTATAAAGAAATTTCTTTTTAGATGAAAATCTTCTCCTGTCTCCCGTAACATTAATTATCTCTTTTTTCTTGATGTGTAGGTGTTATTTCAGTCGAACCTGCAGAGAACGGACAAACTGATTGCATAATTTGGCTGCTGTGAAGAATTCTGTATCTGAACGTCTCGTTTGTTGCTTCGATTTTCTCTAATACTGTGAAGTTCTCTGTACAGTGTATTTCGAACAGTCACAATCAACGGTTCTAAAGAAACAAATTGATGGTACCCACTCAGCGAGAGTAGAATGTTACAATGACTGTTGAATGTGCGGATACTGAAGGAGGATGCCTTCGAAGAATCGTCAAACAACCTCAGCACAAGTGACAGCAGTTCAACGAACATCTTGAAAAAACATCTTTGCACAAAAGCGTTCCAGCTTTAAAGGGTGATGCAAAAGCCCCTCATTACGAAACCTCGTGACAAAAATGATGGTGCATAGAGCATAAAACACCAACCATTCATGACTGACAAAGAACGCAATGCGATGATTCATCATTAATATTGTTTCTGATATCATTGTGGACTTACTAATGATTGACAAACAAAGGAATTATTGCTGCTGTGGATTACTTGTATAAAGTATCAATGCGAATCTGAGTTTTGGGTAAGAATGTCATTGCATTGTCCTTATGTTATTGGCTATATAATTAAGGAACAATTCTCCCCGCTATTATGCAAATGAATTAGACCTTTCAAAATATTGAATGATTCAAAAGATTTTCTTTTAATAGGATAAAGTATTTTAAATTGGCGCTGCACCAATACATGAGCTTTTAAAGCTTTTAAGCTTTGAGCTTTTAAATCTCAATTTGGTGAACACGACTGTGAACTTTCTCGTGACCATACCAATGACTCAACTCTCGCCAATTAGACCTTAATACTCGTGCATGAATGCTGCCGTGCGCCTTGCATTATTTCCTTCTCCATCATCACTGCAGAAAGTGAATGCTGTTCCTCTCACTTAGAAGGAAATTGAAATTTATTGTTAAGCGTATTAAATCTATTGTTAATTCTTCATGTTATTCAGACTTTACGAGTCTATGTACAATAATGGTGAGACTAGTCTTTGTAGTTGCAATAAAATCCAAAAATAGTTCAAAATTGTTCTTTAAGGAAATACATATAGCGTTTAGGTGGTTTTATTATTTTGTCCAACTCCTGTATCTCAGTTCATCGTGAAGGCTTAAAACATGAACTAGCAGAAGAGACAGAACCAAAAGCGTGTCATGTTCAAAGTTTGTTTGAGATCGACATCAGGAAACCCCACACAGCTTTCGGCAATGAATACAACTTGACGCGAGGACAGGTTGACACGAAACTGATAATTGGAGTGGAAAGTCCGGTGGAGCCCTGCCTGGGCAGCTGTTAGAGGGAATCCTGAAAAGTGGTCAGGGCAGAGAGCTTTAGACTATGAGAACCAAGATAACTCACACATGTACAGCACATGCACACACACAAATAGAAATTGGATGCAACGTGATTAGAAAATGCTTTATGCTGGATTAAATAGCTTAGATGAAACTACGCCTGACATTTTATTTTCTACTTCTGAGAACATCATAAATCCTACATGACTTCCACGTATTACAACGTGATTAATTTCTGAAGTTTTATAATTTGTTCCACAAAAAGGTAAATCTAATGGATCAACAGCAATAAATTTTTAATGGAATGTATAAAATTTCAAAATAAATTCATCTTATTTTTTCATAGTTGCATTTGTCAACGGTCTAGAAAGAGGTTTGTAATTTTGTTAAATTTAAACTAAGAGATCGTTTCATCGATGAATTCCAGAGCCGACAAACTTTTTTTTAAAACTTTGAGTAAGGATGTCACAATACACTGAATTCAATGCGAAAAGTTTGATTGCGATTAAAACGTTTTCGAATCTTCAAAAATTAAAGATGTGCATTTGTTTATCGAGTTCCCTATACTGCATTTCACGTTGTGAAGGCACAATCTTATGGAGAATTCGTGCGTTGTTGTCAACACATGCGTTTGCCCGTTCGCTCGAGAATCGTCAAAATCTCGGCTACCTTCCTCAATAAGCGCCTACTGAAAAACTTTTTTTATTCGGACATTTATTATTATTATTATTATTATTATTATTATTATTATTATTATTATTATTATTATTATTATTATTATTATTATTGCCGTATTTTTTAGTGTACACAGGGACACTTTACATTCATTCTCTCAAACTATTTTCGCATGTTTTGGATTATACCGTCAAATATTTAATAATTAATTTATACAATAAACGATACACTATGACCAATATTTATACACCTCTAACTCTATTAATTTTCTGATTCATAAATAATTTCTACCATCAGAACCTTTTCTTATCACTTTAAAATTAAATTCCATTTCTATCGATAAGTCATAAAATGTAGAACATTTAGAATTTGATAAATGTTTATCATCATTACGCACACTACTGTTGCGTGAACATCCCCATAGTTTATATTTCAGTGCAGTTAACTGTATTTTTCTGACCATTGATATTTCTCCATTTTCGCGCTCTAAAAAAGCAAAGTCTGCTGATGCTTATTGCTCAGCAAAATTAATTCTCACGATTGACTCAATTTATGGAGGTATTCCTTTTAGGTTCTCGAACACTTTTGTTTTCATCAGTTTTAATTACTTCATCATTTTCTATGCGATCCATTCTTACCTCTTAATATTAACACGTTTCAGAATTGAGTAAATGACGTACATCCACTGCACATCCACCACCTTCACACATATCTACCTGCAAAAATTGACTGACCAGAATTTGCAGCAAGACGAAATTCCCGGAAGAGCTATGTGTGACCATTCGAGTATTGTTTCGATAGTCCTTTCCGTTGATAACGTCATATAAACAAACACTTCCTTTCAGCTCTACAGATCAAACAGCGCGCATTTCAAATGAGGTGGCGCTGCCGTTGCACTAAATTGAGACTCGCTTTTTATGATTATAAAACGGGTGATCACAAACTATTTTAATGCACAAATTAAACATTTACAAGTTTTCCGGCGCCACGCTGTCGGGGGATACCTGGTTGGGGGAAAAACTCGCACGTTGTCGGGTAGGTCGACGCCAGATGTCGCCATCCAGCGAGGGACAATCCCCGCCACCTCCCGCGAAAAAAAACAAGCACTACAGTGACGGGACGAATGACCTTAGCAGTTGACGCGCTCGGAATCACTAACCAATCAATAAATCAACCACTTAAGATGTTGCTGCGACAGCGCGGACTAATCAGTTGCAATCAGGAGGTGACCTCGCAGCAGCTGAAGGGATTAGCCATGGAACGTGTCACGAATCTAGTCCGATGACCAGAACGCGTTCCGAATTACGAACATTAAGCTCCATAATCTTATTGATGCAAGACAGACGCATTACCTCCAAGGAGATCTGATACTGTAGAGCTGATGAAATTGGGACATTTATTAACTGGATCAAAGCAAAAGAAAAGTATGTTTTCTTGACTATCTTCAACTGAAGCAGAAGTTTGGCATCTAAATATCCACATTGCCGTTGAGAATGAATGTCGCAATATGATTTGAAAATACTATAATATAAGGAGATGTTTGAACTGTTTATTCATAGTATGTCTAAAACTAACCTAAGATTTCCAGGAAGACTCCATTTTCCAACTACACTATGCGCTTCAATTCGTTATGCAACTACACTATGCGCTTCAATTCGCTGCAACACCTCTGCAAAAGTGTCGTATCGTGAAAGTGTCATGCTGTGTTTGCTGAAGATTTTATTTCACAACTCAATAGGTCGTCGATTCCTTTTTATAATACACATTTCATGCTGTCGAGAAGATTAGTCTCTGCCATTAGAAAAGCTGTATTCCTGTCAATGGCTTTCAGACTAACACAATTTCTCCAGCGTTAACTGACGTGTATAGCAACCAACGGCGAGAACTCTCAGAGTTACGGGCGTGTGTTAATGTTTTAGAAAATGTGATAAAAGCATATTATAAATGTTCACGAAATAAATGATATTGTCATGAATGGTATTTGTAAATCATTTAAAAATATTTATGGAGAAAGGTCGATTGACGTATCTTAATTTTTGAGATTTTTTTCAGTTTAAAATACGAAAAAAATATTTTAAAATGTGAGAAAAAATTAAAACAATACTAAGACAGAGCTTCCGTACCCATTACATTTAAGTATTTTTTCGAAGATATAAACACAACTTCTAAATTGTATAGCCAACACGAAAACTATTTCAATTCCTCTTGGGGTGATAATGCGTTTTACAATTTAAAGAAAAACCGAAATTCTCATATATTTTTATTTTTTAGTATTTTCTGAAAGTTCATCAACTAAATGCTTTGTTTTGAAAACATCGGATTCCGAACATACAGATGTGTGGAGTGAAATATTACTTCTGAAAATGAGCCATTCCACACTTGTAGGCATGATTTAACACAGCGTAAATCTTAATAACAATCAAAGTTTTAGTACTGCTCTAAAGCATTATTAATTACTTTTTAAATTTTGAAACATAAAATTCAGATGCAGAAAACTGCTCAAAATAATATATATAATTTTATTTACTGTATCAATTCTCTGATTTTATAAATAAATGTATTTATATGTATAAAATGGAGTGATTTTGGAGATAAATTGTGTCTTTAGGAAAAAATTTAAGGCAATGCTCATCACGCAGTTGTTTGTTATATAATTCAACAAGTACAGTGTTTACTTGCTGTAAAACTCAGTTCGTTGGAGCTGTTCACCCTGTCTGAGCCCTTTCAAACATTTAAAAATAAAATGACCAAAAACATTCGAAGAATAGGAGTGGTGTGTCCTGTGGCGACCTCCATCGGCCACCGCCAGGCAGCTCTCCCGCGCATGTGGTCGTCGGAGGGCCACTGGCTTTCGGAGCGGGCTGTATCTGGCGCTCATCGTGATTGCAAAGTACACGCCAACGTCTGGCGGCGCGGCGGCGGCGGCGCGGGGGCGGCGCGGGGGCGGGCGTCAGGCGCTGTCACGAGCCCTCCTCGCCGCCTATCGCGCCATCTCGCTGCGCACGTCTTGCTCGCCCCTCGCCTTTCCCCGCTCCTCTTTTTTTTTTTTTTTTTTCTTTTCACGCCAGATTTCCCGGCGGCGGCGGCACCGGCGGCGCGCGGGGCGGGAGGGGCGGGAGGGGCGAGAGGGGCGGGGCGGGGAGCGACGTGCGGGCGGAGGCGGCGGCGGTGGCGCGCAGGTAACGCGAGCCGACACGGCGTGACAGCCGCCGGATACCTGTCACGAGGCGCCGCAGCCGCCGCGCGCTGCGCCTAATTGACAGCGACAAGTCAACCAGCTGGAGATAATCCGCGCCCCGGAGCCTGTCATCTTGTGAGCTCTTCTGCCAATCTCGCGCCCGCCGCCACCGCCGCCGCCGCAGTCGCTGCCAACGCCGGCCCTCCTCGTCACTGCCGTCTCCGTTTCACGCCCCCCTTCCCCCACCCCCCCGCCTCTAAGGGATGCCCGCGCCCCGTGCTGACCCCGCGCGGGCCCCCTGCAGCCCCCTTCGCAGAGAGAGTCACATCATCGCCGCCGACACGGCGCACACGGGCGTCGTGGCTTCGTGGCCGCTTCGGCATCCTCTGCCGTTCCTCTTGCGGTGGCGGTGGTGGTGGTGGTGGCGGTGGCGGTGGTAGAGGCAAAGGCGGAGGCGGAGGCGGAGGCGGAGGCGGAGGCGGAGGCGGAGGCGGAGGCGGAGACGGAGACGGAGACGGAGACGGAGACGGAGACGGAGACGGAGACGGAGACGGGGACGGAGACGGAGACGGAGACGGAGACGAAGACGGAGGCGGATGCGGAGGCGGAGACGGAGACGGAGACGGAGACGCAGGCGGAGGGGGAGGCGGGGGCGGATTCAGAGGTGGAGGTGGTGGTGGTGGTGGTGGTGGTGGTGGTGGTGGTGGTGGTGGTGGTGGTGGTGGTGGCGGCGGCGGGGGTGGCGGCGGGGGTGGCGGCGGGGGTGGTGGCGAGGGTGGCGGCGGGGGTGGCGGCGGGGGTGGCGGCGGGGCTGGCGGTGGCGGCAGTGGCGGCGGCAATGGCGGTGGCGGTGGCAGAGGCTGCGGTGGTGCTGTTGGTAATAGAGGTGGTGGCGGCAGCGCCCACCGTGAGCCCTCAACTGCCCCGCCCCTCCGCCCCGCCGGGCCCCGCCTCACGCGCCGTCCCGCGCCGTCGCTCGCTCTTTACACCGGCAGACAAGCGGCGCCTCGGAGCGGACAGCCCTTCATTACAGTTCGCGTCGGCCGCCGCAGCGGCGACGGTGGCGGAGGCAGCACGGTAGCACGGCGGCGGCCGCGCTCCACAGTAAGAATAGCGCGCGACGAAGAAAGCTTCTTCCCCTGGCACCCGGCCCCGCCCCGCGCCCCCCGCCGCCCCCCGCGCGGTCTCCCTAATCTTAATGGCCATCTCGCCGCCGTCAATGCTACAAAGCCGCCGCTGTAATTACAAATTGCGGCAACGACAGCGGAGAGCGCGGCGCTGGGCGGCGGGGCGGAGCGGGATGGGGAGGGGGTACAAAGGGCGGCAAGCTCTTGGGAGGCGGAGATCGCGTCCGGTGGCGGGACGCGGGCGTGGCGGGGAGGAGCGGGGGTGTGGGCAGCGCACTATGGTCGGGATGAGGAACAAAGTGGACAAATAATTTTTTTAAATTACACATTGTGAAGAACACCAATAGCGTCCATGCCCAAATATTTAATAAGTAGTACTTCTTCCCATTTCTTGTAGCAAACTAGTGAATCCGGCAATACTTCGCTGAAGCGTATTATACCTCCCACACTACTAGCCATGTGATAGTTAATCACGTGTTTCGCTACATTTTCGCTTCGCTAAAATTCTAATAGATGAAAAATTTATCGCGAGTATGGGCTTGTTCTGTGCCCTGGATTGGACGTAGTTGAAAGATATTCTATTGTTAAAATGTTGTGCATCGATTTGCTATATAACTGTCTTGGAGAAATTCGATTTAATTGTCCAAAATTTAAGTAACAATTCCAGTCGGTTTTACAATCGCAGGGATATAATACTTCTATGCTGTAAAGAGGCGCTTAATTCTAGACTGTTCGGCGGGTTATGTAGATTTCAGGGGCATCTGAGTCTTCTTATACGAATAAATCATCAATAACGTCCCCACATTTCCGATTAAATTCAAACCACTCTTTAATCACTTTCATTAATAATGGGAACAAAGTGTGAAACTTTCAACGAAATCAGTATTTTTTGCATATATGTGCGACACATACACGCACATTCCCTTTTATTTATATATAGTCATAGTAGAAATAGATAATAAATATATAGATGTGTTCCGAAAAAGAATGGATTTGTTGTGGCTCGCTCTATGCAGAAATGTTATAATGCGTTATTATCGAATTTTGTACATGTTGAGATTGCCCTTCTTCCACAAAACCTACCCAGATCTAGCTTTCTTTACTCTTCTGAAGAAAACATGGCATTCGTATGTTGTTCAGAATACCAAGATATCCCTTAGCTTTGAGTCCGAACGGTGAAGGTATTTGACACCCTCTAAACAGCTGGGTCAAAACTGCCTGAATGGGAATTCTTGCGGCAGGTGGCTCGGATCGATTGTTTATGGGCTTTTCTTCAAACAATCCGAAACGGTGGGATGAGGAGTGCACTACAACACGGCATTGTTTGCACGTAATTTTGCCATCCGTGGGCCATTAAGAGTGGATGTTTGTTTCTCTATTTAGGTTTGTTAAATCTACATTACATTGCATTATTACTTAATATTTTATTTAATGTATTTTCAATGGAGAGTTGCTTTAATTAGCGACCGTTAAGCGACCCAAGGTTGTGGTAAAGGGGCTTGTGCCTGGAGACAAGCTCTAAGAACTGCAGTCATAGCCGCGCGATAGCTAGTCATGTGAGCTTTTGAAACGTAATAAAAACTTGTTGGTGGAATATTACAAAAACGTTAGAGATATAGTATTAAGCTCCGAGCAAGATTGAAACTTGCTCGAATCTTGTAACTTGAACAGCTTAGAGGGAGTGAATTTTGTCCGTGCTCTGCGTCATCGCAACCAACGTGCCGAGCGGGGCGGAGCGGGACGGAGCGAGGAGGGGCGGGGGCGGGGAGCGGGGGGGCGCTTGCGTGCACAGAATCGCCAAGAGGAGCTGTGACTGCAAAGCCAGCGACAGCGGGCAGATCCGCCTTCTCTAAACGCAGATGATCGGAAAAAAAATGATCCACGAACTCAATTTCCAGTTGTGGATGATCTTCTTTTACGACACCAAAGATGTGTAAAGTGGATTCCAATATTTATTAATTATTTTTCTTATGCTTTTCTCCAGCCGAACGCCAGTTACCATTCACGTCCCGGTGGGACGCATATTCGATCATACACTAGACACCAACACACATGTAGGCTCCTCTGATCTGGGGTCAGCAAAACGCGAGGCCCTCCGCGACAACACAGACATGGAAGACAAGGGACAAACCACCATGTCCGAAGCGGTACTCGAACGCGCGACCCCTCGGACCGAAGTGCTGAGTCAATAAACGCTTTTAGCCATCCAGGTTGGCTTCCAAATATATACGAGATTATAATTCTTGTGTAGCTTAATAGGGATTTTATTAAAAAGTCATAATTCCATGTTGATGATTTCAGGGCAATAGCTATTTTAGAATTCGCATGGTATTCTTTTTCGCCTTACGTGTTTTTCCACGATACTTAGGACTAACTACCAAGAAACGATTCTTGACTTTTCTGGGCGCATTATTGGTGTATAAGACGCAATGAACCCTAATTTTAGGTAGAATTTTGTAAGAAAAATCTAAATTATTTTTCTCATTTACTTTACTAATTTAATAATTATTACTTCCATACATTAATAAAATTTGATTTTTCCTTAAACTCAAAAACATTCAAAACAAACCAAATTCCCAAGAGCAGACGAAATGCCCAATCATTTGTTATTGCTTAAATAATTGATAGCATTATTATCATTATCAATCCATTACTTTCACTTTCGCAGCTCCTCTCGGCGATTCTGCGCACGCAGCCGCCTCCCACTCGCCCGGCCCCGCCCCTCTACACCCCCCCTCACCCTTCCGCCCTGCCCGCTCGGCACGTTGTTTGCGATGACGCACAGCATGGACAAAATTCACTCCCTCTAAGCTGTTCAAGTTACAAGATTCGAGCAAGTTTCAATCTTGCTCGGAGCTTAATTCTATCTCCCACAGAAGCAAAAACCGCATCTGCACTAGGCCATATCATCATTTGACATCTCAAAACTTGAGTACCAGTGTACAGGACGAATACACCTTTCCTAGGCTTTCTTTTAAAAACAAAAAATCAGCGTTTTGTATGTCGGCACAAAGGGCAAACAATAATTTAGGGCGATGTTATTATGTGCGAGCTGGTTTCCCCTTTTCCCTGGCATTACAATAAACAGAAGTCGAAGCTATTTAGGTGTTGGCCGTGATTGAAAGGATTCCACAATCCTAGCACACAGCGTGCGCCATCAAGTTGCCTGAGGTATTTTCTGTCGGTTTATTTAGGATTAACAACGGGTTTGGATGCTGTTGGTGGTTGTCCTGTACCTACTTGCACCGGGTGCACTGATGGCACTCCGGGCGGGAAGATGTAAGGGTGATGAAGCGGGAGCTGAAGGGGATTTCGGTGCCCCTTTGTGCTCTTTGCGCGCTGTCACGCCGCTCAGGTAGCGCCCGCCGCCCGCTCCGCCAGCCCTCACCGCCACCATCCTCCACCTCACCTTCGCCCTCTCGCCCTCTCGCCCTCTCGCCCTCTCGCCCTCGCGCCCTCGCGCCCTCTCGCCCTCTCGCCCTCGCCCTCTCGCCCTCTCACCCTCTCGCCCTCTTGCCCTCTCGCCCTCTTACCCTCTCGCCCTCTCGCCCCCTCGCCTTCGCCCTCTTACCCTCTCGCCCTCTCGCCCCCTCGCCTTCGCCCTCTCGCCCTCGCCCTCTCGCCCTCGCCCTCTCGCCCTCGCCCTCGCCCTCTCGCCCTCGCCCTCTCGCCCTCGCCCTCTCGCCCTCGCCCTCTCGCCCTCGCCCTCGCCCTCTCGCCCTCGCCCTCTCGCCCTCGCCCTCTCGCCCTCGCCCTCTCGCCCTCGCCCTCTCGCCCTCGCCCTCTCGCCCTCTCGCCTTCGCCCTCGCGCCCTCGCCCTCGCCCTCTCGCCCTCGCCCTCTCGCTCTCACCCACTCGCCCTCTCGCCCTCTCGCCCTCGCCCTCCCCCCGCCCTCTCGCCCACGCCCTCTCGCCCTCACCCTCGCCCTCGCCCCCTCGCCCTCACCCTCTCGCCCTCTCGCTCTCACCCTCTCACCCTCTCGCCCTCTCGCCCTCTCGCTCTCTTGCCCACTCGCCCTCTCGCTCTCACCCTCTCACCCTCTCGCCCTCGCCCTCCCCCGCCCTCTCACCCACGCCCTCTCGCCCTCACCCTCGCCCTCTCACCCTCACCCTCGCCCTCTCGCCCTCGGCCCCTCGCCCTCGGCCCCTCGCCCTCGGCCCCTCGCCCTCGGCCCCTCGCCCTCGGCCCCTCGCCCTCTCGCCCTCACCCTCTCGCCCTCGCCCTCTCGCCCACGCCCTCTCGCCTTCGCCCTCGCGCCCTCGCTCTCACCCTCGTCCTCTCGCTCTCACCCTCTCGCTCTCACCCTCTCGCCCTCACCCTCTCTCCCTCTCGCGCTCTCGCCCTCGCGCTCACCCTCAACCTTCCTCACGCCATCCCCTGCGCCTTCACCCCCACCTTCGCGCTCCCCCTTCCCTTTCCCTCCACTGAACGCCTCGGCACCGCCCGTTCTCTCAGCACCCTACATCTCCCCGCATCGTCCCCTCCTCCTTTCAGCCTCCTCCCCTCGCTATCTCACTCTGTGCTCCGCAGTCGCTCCTCCTCCGCGTGGCGGGAGGGCGGTTTTCCGCCAGGTGAGCAGCCCCTGCGCCGTCGCTGCTCCGCGGGCGCGAAACCGCGTGGAAGCGGCCGTCGTGGCGGGGGAGGGGGGGCGCTTAGGAAACAAAGACGTCGAGCTGCTGAGTAATCCCGCCGTGAAAAAGGACGCCGCTGAAATGTGTTGACGCTGCTTTTTGATCTTCAAGAAACCTTCAGTTGATTGCACCCAGATAATGAGTAGAAAATCCACCATTTTCGGTAGTAAATAGAAAACCTTTTTCCCCCGTTTTGCCTTGCGGGTTTATCCTCGTTCTGCTTAGAAAGAAGCGAGGAAATAGCTGCGAAGGAATTCGAGGCTCGACTAGCCACAGAACTGATTTGGAGTGGCAACATACGCTTGTTTTAGTGACAGTCGCGTAAATGTTGATACATTCAAAATTATAGTTGCACATGAGTGCTCGTTGAGAGTTTAATTCAGTGTGTAATGTATATATAATATATGATATTGTAATGTATTTCTGACTTTAATAAAAACACACACTTTTTTTAAGGTCAGAAATCCATTAAATTTAAAGAAACACGATAACAGACGTAAATACATTCCTTAAAATAGGTTTTGGAATTTGACTGAGAACGTCCAATATGATTACTAATGATTTCTTACAACATATCAAATGTCAATATGGAGAGAAATCCATTAAAATTAAATAAATACGAAAGCAAACGTAAATATCTTCTTTAAAATTGATTTTGTAAATTGGCCGAGGTCGTCTAATATGTTAACTAATGGTTTCTTACAACATATCAAGTGTCAATATGGAGAACAAACATTACACCTAAACAGACGGATGAATCTCTCCAGGGCATTCATCCGGATTCAGCTTCATGTGAAGATACCGACGAAGTACAGAAAAGTGTTCTATTGTCCAAGCACATAATATCAGTCAATATGAACTTCAAAAGATTTCATTTGCATAGCATTAAAATCAATATTAAATTTCACGACTATGTTAATAGACTAAAAAAGAATATTTCGACATGAGAAATCGAAGAGTATCATCATATTGTAATCTCAAAAAATCGATTTTCTTGGAGAAATCTACTGTAAATTTTCTGTTTTACAGATATGTTAACTTGATATACTATACTCTGTCACCTTTCGTGTAAAATTGTCGAAGTATGAAAAAAATATAATAAAATACACTAAAAGTTATGTGAAAGTAAACTTGAATTTATGAACGGTTTATAAATTTAAGTAATATTAACATACCATCAAAAGTAGTCAATATTGTGTCTATGGGCGAATCATTTTATACAGTCATACCGTACATAGAGCAAAAAAGATCAAATAGAACTTGTCAAACAATTTGAAACTAATATGTATTTAGTTCCTGTTTCTGAATAGAAATTAGAATTTGTTAAGAATAGGAATTAGAATTTGTTAATATCATTCAAAAGGTCAACAAAGATGAGCCCAAACCAAACATGTAAACTATCTCAATTATGTCACCTTACCAAACATTAATTTCACAGCCAAATTTATTAAATTAATACAGATATTCTCTTTACTAAAGCTGACAAGGGTAATATTATTGTGGCAATGAATGAGCATTGCTACAGTGACACAGTGGCAAAAAATTGTCACAGTGACAAGTTTTGAATGACAAGCAAAATACATAATTCTCCAAATTAACCCTACCAATAATAATCAATGATAAGAAAGACTTAGTTGGTGGAAAATAAATATTACAATTCTAATTATGAATCCACAAATCTTTTCATAACTTCACCAACCTGTCCAAAGCATATGCTCTCCCCCACAAAAAAACAACAACAACAACAACAACAAAGAAGGCATTTCTTTTAGAATCATTATTGCAGGAATAGGCAACCCCCTTTATAATTAAGACAACTTTTGATTCAATGTATTCACACATAGTTAACAATCTGAAAGTTTACCAGTATTTCTAACCAATTAGTGATCCAAAGTATTCATAATAAGTGACATCTAATAGAATCACATTGCTTTATCCCACAGGAAGAAATTGATATTGCTTTTTACCTCATATTCAATTCCAATTTCTTTACTTTCGACCAAAAAATTTACCAGTATGTTGAAGGATCACTACTTTGTCTCTTCTATTTGCAGAATTGGTTATGAGAAAATTGTAAAATTAGTGCTTGTGCAACTTAGATTTTAATTCAATTTATTATTGTTGGTATGTTGACATTATACGTATCATCCCATCTAACCAAGTCAATAATACTATACTTGATATGTTGAATACATACCATCCTAAAATACGTTTTACACCTCATGAAACACCACAAGAAGGTTGTATCAACAACCTTAGTGTCAGCGTCACAAATCAAAGGGGTCAATTAATCACTAATTGATATATAAAAATAACTATTCTGGGAGACAACTTACATTGACAACATTCTAAACGTCATAAAACTGCATTAATTTAGTTGATAAAGCCATTGAACTTTCCAACCTTACATTTAACTATAGAAGTTTAAATACATTTGTTTTCAATTCTTTTGGCCAATTATTATCCTCTACAGTTTTAACAAATTTACACATAAACTTCATTCTGTCTACATTGCATTCATTAGAAATGAAAATACATCCTCTCCTACCACATTTTCTGAACCTATTAAAATCATTCTTCCATATTTACCTTCAGTTTCCAAATCCATATGAAAACCACTCATTAAATATAACAACATCAATGTTAAGACTAATGGAAATTTCAGTCAGAATATTAAGAAATAAAAAGATCCTACTTCTCTCAACAGGCTACATAATGTTGTTTATTTACGAATTTGTAATATTTGTCAAAACTGACTTACTTAACGGTTTGAACATATTTTCATGCAGTACTGATATTTATAATTACAACACACGTACAAATCACTTCCATTAAGTGTATCTTAAATTTTATATTAGAATTCAACAGATGAACTACTCACCTACTTGACATTCGATCCACATATTTTACAACTTGCCACTTCGTAATTTTCCCATTTCAGTTTTATGACTTCACTTTAGAATTAAGTTATATCATTCTAAAAGCACCTATCTTCTACTACTGATATTACACACGTATTAATTTCTTCTGTCCCGTAACTATTCACATATGTCGTAATTTTTGGATGACAGGGTGGTCATTTCCCACATCTCTGTATACTCTTTGATCCTTTCATATATTTATGCATATGTAAACTCTGATGTGCCTGTGGCTATTTCAAAAACATGAATTGCATCATACATATGTAAACTCTGCTGAATCTGTAACTAATATGAATAGCGATTTGTTTCATACTAGTTGAGGGGTGTCCAACTTGTAAGGCCTCAAGGGCCACAACTAAAATTTTAATTTGGTTGCGGGACATATTTTCATTACTCGGGCGATCCACACTTGACTTCTTCGTATTGTTGATCTCGTCAGTTTGCCCGGCTACTTTGAAACGGGTGTGTGTGTGGGAGGGATCAGGCGTGATTATAAGGCCGTACCATGACCGACGGAGTGAAACACTTTAGGATGATATTGAATTTCTGAATTTTCTAGAAAATACCTTAAATCTAACAACCTATTTTTACACAAAAAGGAGTTTTGACCACGGATGGGCGCATGCTCTAGGCGCTCAATGCTCCCGCCCATCATTGATGCAAGGGACTTTTACTTTGGGCTTATAACTAGGGGGGCAGATTTTAATGATTTTTTATATTTTTTCACTTTAGAACAATGCCTTTAAGTATAAACATTAATTTTATATTATTATAGAAGAAAATTACCCATTTTTATATTTTTTACCTTTTATCACAATTTTTAAAGCATTTCTCGTTGATTTCATCGATTTTAGTATCATTTTAAGGGTTCTTGCTTAAAAAATATGCGATATATAACAAATGTTCTCCACAGAATTGCTGAGTAGCCTATTCGATATCTTCATTCTGAAGCTGTAATGCTTGCCGTTGTAATTTTGTAATCTAAGGTTCCTGTGACGCCTATTAGAGCCATTGTCGGTTCGGTCGATTTTGAGATAACTAAAGAAATATTTTCTGATAAAGAATATCCAAACTAAAAGTTTGCAAGCTGATTTCGAAGCATGTAAATGAAAGGAAGAAATTTCGGTTACATCAGTAACATATTGAGTTGTTCATCTCAAATGGTTTTTGTACTTTTTTACGTTGTTTTGTTGTTGCTTTTGAGGCATTTTTAAAGCATTTTAAGAGAATTTTATTAATAATTTATGGTGAAGTTTTAGGCCATCAGAATCAGCTCCCTACTAATAACCTTTCGCAGGCCACAATAAATATCACCGCGAACCGCCAGTTGGACAACTTTGTACTAGTTGACCAGATGATGTTCGCTTACTTGACCAGTGTTTTTTATAACAATTTCAATTTTTAATTAAAATTCTAACTGATTATTTACGATTTGTTTACAAAGAAACCTGGGCCATAGTTATGTCACAATTTACTATTTTTATTACTATGGTTCAATATCTAAAGCATATGCTTTATAAAACAACTTTTATTATTTTTTAATTTTTAAAAATACCCCATCTAGGGTCGAAAAGTCAAAAAGAAATAACTTATTGAAAAAAAATATTTTCGTGCCTGTTTTTATTAAGGTCATAAATCCATTGCAATTAAAGAAACAAGACACCAGACCTAAATATATTCCTTAAATTAAATATTTACTATAATGACGTGAATGACAGTTATAAAATATTGATTATGTAAACGCTTAACCAGAATTTTAGAGAAGTTACTGAATAAGTTTATGATTAAAGACTACTACGATGAATTTCTGTCCCTGGTATGACTTTTACCTTAACCATTAATACTGAGAAATTTCAATGACTGGATTGATCCTCCTGAAAATGGAGCAACGTCTGAAGTGGCCAGTAACCGTAGTTTCTAGTTAAAAGATTGTTCCTTTCTTTGCGATAAGACTTATTTAAATTTTGTTAAAGATTTTTTATACTAACAATATATGTAATAAAAATATTTACTAAAAGAGGAGAGCATCGTATCTGGACATGGGAATGACAACTCTCCCAGCATTTGCTGAATATTATACAAGACAATTTAGAGAAATATAATTCATCGACTCATCACAATCATTCACCAAATCCAAATGCCAGCTTTGGAACATATAATATAAATGTATCACTTCTGCACATCGCTTAAGGATCCTCCCCCGCTGGCCAACCCTTTTCCTGGCCTGCAACGAATGATTCTTTGGGCGCCAGCTCTCCTATTATGGACATCCGTTGCTGCCATCACTTTCCCCTCTTCTGTGTGCATCCATCACCACTGTTGCTGTCTCCAGTAATCCCCGTCACTGCGACCGTGCCGCCCGCCGCAGCAACCTCCCGAGTGGGTGGACAGGTCCTGCTGTCCACCCGCCCGTCCGCCCGTCCGCCCGTCCCAGCAGCTCTCGCCGCCTGACAGCGACATTGATGCTGTGTCTTGTTACGGCATATCTGCCTCAGCTGCGTTGAACTAAGGAGCGTTCCGGTTTTAGTTGGAACATGATCGATTGAATGGGGTCGCTCTGTTCGTTCTTTCCCGACCGTGTCATGGAACACAGCTGTAATCAGATCACCTGTCAATAAGTCGAATAATCAAAATTTTCAAAAATGCATTGTGTGTTTGCTGGTGTGATGCATCGTTTTTGCTTGGCTTTGTGATGGCCCCATCGCTTCGCAAACATCTCTATTTGCGCCATACACAGTCTAATGCGCGCTTATCCCTCTATCTAAGCCTGTGATAAACGTATTGTAAGCTACATATTATTCGGTGAAGGAACAGTACGATGAAGAGCTATGAAAAGAAACTTCTATTATTTTTTAATACTTCTATAGGATACGCTTATATTTCATGCATTTTCTGTGATGTATTATGACAAAATGAAACAGATAAATCTAGATTGTTTTATTAAATCATTCGTCGGAAATCATGATTATTATTTCAGTTTGCAACTACAGTTCTGTTTGTCTTAATTGTTCAAATCTCAAATTTTCAACTACCCTTCAGTTTTTTTACGGATCTACATTTCCAAAGAATACATCTAAAGCTAAAGATTAGTCACATCAGCATTTCACTCTGCGTTATCTCTGAGATTAAAAAAATATTGCTAGATGTCTCTTTTAAAATATTTCTCTTTCCTTGTAGCACAGAATCAAAGCAGACCAATAATATCAGTTCAACGCGTCTTAAATATCGACCGAAAGTAATACATGGTGGAATACATCGGTGGAATACATAGAAAGGAAAAGAGTCTAATAAAGAGGAAAAGAAAACAGAACTCACTTTTTGAATGCTCTCTTCTTCTTTATTTGATCTTCTAATTTTCAGGTTTTTAATTTCTCGTATACGTACGTATATTCTGAATAAAGTACGTAGTATAAAAATGTTGTGTAATGCTGGAGCGAAAAGTACCGTTTTTGACAGTATACCTTCCCCGACAGAAATATAGTTGTACAAATTTAAAACCAAAAGGTTGAAAATTCTCAATTAAGACAAACCTACCAAAGGTAAGAGAGAGTTTCGCATAAAATGAACTCCCCACCTAAAATGAACTTCTCAACCCCAGTTCTTGTAACATAGCATTGCAAAACTCTGTAAAATCTATATGATTCACTAGATAGTAAATAAAGTTGTTAAAAAGTAGTTGTTTATCTAATTGCTCTGGACAAGCTGTTATGTTTCTGTACCCGAAATCATTGACCGTGCAATCGGGATCCTAGAAAGCGGTCGCGGAAAATGTCGGATGCCTGATTGGGAATCACCGCAGGTGCTGGAGGACCAGATACAGGTTGCAACCTTGCAACCAGGTTGCCGTACTTCCAGGTGCAGGAAGGTACGGGTTCCAACCTTACTGCCATCAACACGTTTGTTAATCTTACTTTTAGTGAAATCTGCTCAAACAGCCTCGTCGCTTACGCAGTCCCCTCCATTAACGCCATTTGTTTCGCAGAACCAACTGATTGTTCCATAAAAAAAAATCCCTCTTTTAAGCACCCACTTGGCGTTGCGGTCAACGACCAGATGAATTTCGTGAATTGACCTGTATGAAAAGGTCCCTTCTAGGAACTCTAATAGAACAAAATAAGATCGGTTATGATTACTGTTGCTTCAACATCTTCGTGCGACAATTTAATTTGAGTACGGTCGGTCGCGCATCTTGCAAGGGAATTAATTTGTTTTAGGTAAGATGTAATTTTGATAAATGTTTCTTTATGAAATAACCAAGAGTTTGCTTCGCTCCTTCCTCAGCATTCTCGTGAAGTATCATTAAGTCTTACATCTTCACCTTTAATTTACTTGCAAGTAAGGTTCGATGATGAGTTAAAGGGAGTTTATCGAATTACAGAATGAGCGATAAATGAAGAAGGGGTTTCACGAGAAAAGGCAAGTGATCCAAAATTCCTTGATGAAGTGGGATTTTTAACTTGAGATAATTAAATCGATTTTAAAGTTACTATACTTTATTTAATATCTGTTTACTCAATAAGATCTGATGTCCCCTCGAACAAGCGCCCACTTCAACTCATTATACGGAGACCGCTTAAGGTACAAGTTACACTGTATTTTTCTCGCAACATATGGATCGCATTACATTTCAAGTAGAGTTCCCGAAATAAATATCCGTTTCATTAACAAAACAATAAAAATGTATTTCAAAAGCATTGTTGGAGAGGGTTAACTTGAATTGTGTCCTCGTGAAATAGTTCCTGCCGTTGGCAGGCGCCTTCTTTTGGCTCGGCCTCGCCCGCCCGGGGGTCGCCGCGTCCATTCCTTGCAAATGGCGCGCGCCCGTTCTTCCCGCTCTGTCTGCGCGGGGGGAATATGACGCGCCTCGCCGCGTGCGTGTGTTTGCTCAGCTGCTCGGCCGCTGAGGCGACGGCCCGGCCGCCGCCGCCGCGTCACGCGCGGCGCACGTAATCGGTGGCCGTTCTCGCCGCTGCATTGACTTCCGCGCGCCCCGCGCCGTGAGCGGCTCATTTGTCTCCATGCAGGAGCACCAACCGCGCGCGACGAAGAAATGAGTCGTGGCGTTCACGGAGGCATTGAGATGCGAGACAGAATCTCAATCATAGAAGATTCGCCGCGAGAAGGGAACGGAATTAATTCCCAAATAAAAAAGAAAAATATGCATATATATGTATTATTTTTTAAATATGTAACAACAATTTTTAAAAAATGATTTGAGTTATTTGATAATATTACGCCACAAGGTTCCGTTTAGTTGCGGTCCTTTTGTTATTGAAATAATTTAACATGTCGAAATTAACCCCAATGGAGTCTACATTCTGAAGCAACTAAGGAACTAAAGCATTGGATTAAGAGTCGATGATTCCACTAAACAAACCTAAAGCAATATTCAGATAATATTATTAAGAATTTTTTGTATCTGAAATGGATAATAGAATCTCCGAAATGTTGTACTGTCTTTATTTGTGTAATGAAATTCATAAATGAAATACATAAATGTGTAAATGTGTGTTTTGAAATGATATACATGTTTTGTTTTGACTGTCTATAAAAATACAGAGCAGTAAATGTGCAACAAAATCAAAATGTGTAAAATGAAAAAAATCATGAAGGTGTTCAAATTTTGTTCCAAACAAGTATTTGTAAATTTTCGAAAACAAAAGGCCGTCGAACATGCCTTAAAATGGATTCGGAGTGGCTGAATGAGCGTTCGTCCTCTGAGACGTAACTGAACACTAGACTTCACTACACAATACGAGTTTTGTACTAAATGTATAATACATACGTAGTATATACAATGATGTTTACGAGAAGCTGGTGAATACGTGAACATTCTTACTACAGTAAAATATGTCTAAACTCGAATCTGTACATGCCGGAAACTTGCCTTAACCGGAAATTTTCTCTGGCCTGTGAAGTTAAACGGCATTTTAAACAGGATAAAACGGAACAGTTTTTCATATCCTACAGGAGGGAATCCTTTATAAAGAGGAATTTTTATATTCATGTTACACAGGTGGAAACGGAACAGCTTTTCATATCATACAGGAGGGAATCCTTTATAAAGAGGAATTTTTGTGAATTGGCAGAGAGACGCGAGATATTCTTAAGGAAAAGAATGCATCGGCAAGTCTTAAATTGTGTATCTCAGTGACACTCTATTTAGTCGTGGCTGCCGCACAGTGAGTAAGGCTTCAGCAACCAGCGTAGAATTCGACCTCGGGGTTGCTTGTCTCTCATGGCGTAAGTTATGGCGTACATCTCCCTCCTGACTCTCTGAGCATGGGAAAGTGTATGGGCATGGCTCTCTATTCACGTATCTCCCTGCCCGCGTTAGAAATCATAACCCCTCGGCCAGAGGCAAACTGCTCAAGACAATGCGAGGGTACCAGAAAGTCACAGCACTCAGGGCTGTGATGTATTTTGCGTTAGAGTCAGCAAGCAGTCCGACTGCAGCCACTAGGCCATGTGGTATTGTGTGTGTGTGTGTGTGTATGTTTCAGAACCAGTTTAACAATGGTTGAAAACAACAATATAAAACTCTAACGTGAGATGAAAAGGTCAAACTTATATAAGCAAGAGAAAATCAGAAGCTGTCAATGAAGAATGTTCAATACTCATTTATTGGTGATTTCCAGCCACCAATAAATGACCATTCATACGTTATATGTTAATGTCAATTATAATTAAGTCGCGTTTTTTACTACTTTCAGAACGAAAATATCAATATTATAAGTGGCATAAAATAGACAACTCTGCATAAAACGGAAACTTCCCTAAACCGGAATTTTTTGTCCCAATCGATTTCGGCTTAGACAGATTTTGCTGTAATAATAATTATGGTGGGGACAAGTAAGAGGTCTAACCCCCCAAATCTAGCATTAGTTGTAATTGAACTAAATTTATTGAAAACAAGTATCACGTATAGATAATATACCTTGCAAAGGAGTATTTCCATTACGCCTAAGCAGGCGGGATTTCAGTAATAGGTTCCGAAATCTTCGTTCCTCCACAGGAGTGTGATGTTTCTCGGCGAGGTGAAGGAAGCACGATAATATCAGAAGTGTTTGCCAGATTTTAATCGAGTTACGCATGAACTCTATGAAACATGAGTAAACATGCACGTACTTGTAAGTAAATTTCGTTCCTTTGTAATTTCGGGAAGCACGCATTAAGTTTGACAATACATGTCGAATGTCAGCAGATCACAAATATCTTCGTTTCACAAAAACACGACTTCAGAAACTCTTGCAAACTAGTATCTGGGATGTTCCGATTTGGCCCGAAAATGTATTAAAATGTAATGTAAAACATAAGAAATATATGTAAAAATTTTGAAAATAAATATGGTTTTAATTTATTTAGAATTACTTGCAATCTTTAGAAAATGATTGGAACCAAGTTTCTTGTACCTGTAAAAACAGTATTTACAAGAAAATCCATTCGGTAGTCATGCTTCGTACAACAAAACTTCCGTTGAAAAACTAA
Organism: Gryllus longicercus; assembly: GCA_038098605.1. NCBI lineage: Eukaryota > Metazoa > Arthropoda > Insecta > Orthoptera > Gryllidae > Gryllus > Gryllus longicercus. The sequence continues at coordinate 11,448 of JAZDUA010000183.1, read as the reverse complement.
ATCCTCATATGCTGTTGAAGCTTACATTGGAGATCCCCATAGGGATATGCAGATGTTTGGGACAGGAACCGTGGACTCCCCGAACATATTCAAAGGGGTCCCATTGTCATAGGGGAGAGGGGGGCTAGTGTGGGCTGCAGGCTACTGTGAAAAAATGTAGTCATTCCCTAAGTAACACATGTAATCTATCAAAGTTGTTTCTTAGATGTTCGCCACGTTGCCTTCTTTAAGCCAACCAAGTTTGGTAGGACGATCTTCATTTCTCGTTGTACAATGGTGAAAAGTGTGTTTGTGGTTGAATTCGAATAAGTTGCGATTCCATTAAAAACGTAAGTACAGAGTTTTGATCTTAAAATATTGAATTTAAATGTATTTTCTATGAATTCATGATGTTTTAGATGTCTTCTGTGCTTTGTAAAAATACTTTTCATTTTAGTACAAAGTGATACTGATACAAAACCTTCAAAATGGAGGTTGGGAATTAATGTTGATATTGTCCACACTAACTCTACAGTATTGAGCAGAAATACGTTTCAGTTTTTGTTCAGAGTGTGTTGAAATATAATCACACATGTGCACAATTTGTAATAAAATACCAATTCTACACTGTTTTTAGAAAAAATTTATTTAGTTCGTATATCATTCATTCAAGTTGCAGACACAATGTCATGTTGTTTCAATGCATTCCTGAGGTTAAATATATTTTTTTCTGAAAATGGAATGGAATTAAATGTCTCTTTATGAAACTGTTATAAACGTATTGGCTAGAAATTGATTTTCCTATTGCGCTTGAATTAATTGATTTTACAATATCTGCAGTTATTCAAATTTCACGTTGCTGTTGATTGTTGAAAAATAATCGATTAATTTCTGCAAAAAGTGCACACCATCCCTGCTAGCTTACCATTAGTTAAAATTGACTATGTTTATATTTTTTTTTCGTGGATCATATTTGGCATTTGCGAAAGTTTTGCTTCGTCAAGTGACGTTCCGGGAAGTATTGATGGGTTCTGGAATATGTCAATACTTTCTGAGTGATGTCACAATTTTCTTTACATATTTTCAAGTGTAATGTAAATAATAGTGTTTTCACAACGCTAAAGAATTGAAAATTTTCTTAAAAACGTTGTAGTATCAAATTAATAATTCACTTATCTTTTACTTCATCGCGATAAGAGAAGTATACACACACGCTATATGAATGCCATTTTAATCGCCTGCCGCCGTCAGCAGTCCATATTAGTCTCGAAAATTGAGATGTCGACCTTTCAAATTACCGTCTCTTTCTTCCTTGTGTAGAAAATGAATCTAAAATCAATGTAACAAACAGCTTCTATTGAATTCTAACTGACGTGATAAAAAACGAACAAGGAAACACACACGTATGACACTCGACGCAAGAACGAAGACACCGCAGCAAGAAATAAAACATAATTGGAACTGTTTCTCTGACACCGAAGCCGTGTCAAGGGACCTCCATAACCCGTTTCTTGTGTGACAAGTTAATTCGTTCGCAAGTGGCGGCCCTCTTACCGCCCCCATCGCCATCTCCATTATTATCACCGGCGGCCCCAAAGTCGTTCGCGCGCGCCTCGTAGTGAACTGAATGGCGCAAATAAATAAATAAATAAATAATAAAAATAAATATATTTTCATAAATATTTTTTTTCAAAATCTTCCAATATATAATATTTAAGGAGCTCGTCTGAATTTTCTTGTACTGCTGATTTCAATGACAAAAAGTGGTCAAAAATATTTTTTTCAAAATTTCGAAATGCATTTTTTTAAATGTTCCAATTTGCAAGATTCAATGAGCTTGTTTGATCATCTTGTCCTGTTGATTTCAATGACATAAAAGGTGGTCAGAATTTGTTTTTCAAAATACCGAAATACTTTTTTTTCGGTTTACAAGGTTCAAGGGGCTCGTTTGAATAATCTTGTATTGCTAATTTCAATGAAATAATATATAGTCAAAATTTTTTTTTTTTAATTTACACTTCAAATCAATAAAGCGGCAAGGGTGGTTAAAAAGATGCAAACGGTGCTGGAATTGCATTTTTCCAAATTTTCCAATTTACAAGATTCGAGTAGCTTGTTTGAATCGACGTGCTCGGTTGATTTCAAGGACATAATAGGTGGTCAAAAATATGTTTTTCAAATTTCGAATTTTAACGGCTGGTTTTTATTGTATAATCTCGAAATAGTGCATACAAAGATATAAATACCGGTCAAAATTTTTTAAATTAAAAAAAAAATATATTCGAACAGCTGGTTTCAACAATATCACAAGGGAAGTTTGAAAGACACAAACATCAGAAAACATTCATATTTATCAAAACTATTCCCAAAGTATTCCAAACTATATACTACATGATTCTAGTACATAATAGAAGAAACATTATTTACTAGGCTGTCCGGGTGACGCCGCGTCCATGGCGAAGGTGCCGACGTTTCGGTCGCCATTCTGCGACCTTCCTCAGGGCGTAATGAGGAAGGTCGCAGAATGGCGACCGAAACGTCGGCACCTTCGCCATGGACGCGGCGTCACACGGACAGCCTAGTAAATACTGGCTCCGGCCGCGGAAGCCTACGCTCTTAGAAGAAACATGTTTCATGATTCTTTCACATTGTTTTACAAGTTTACTGTAAAAGGTCCGGATACCTGCTGAATTTCATGTCAATGTTTCTCAGTATTTTGGGGAGCTGAGTGGAATAACAATGTTGGTGGGAAAAGCTGCTTTTGGGAAAATGAGATTGAATATGGGAAACTATCAAAGAAAAACAATTTTTAAAGTAATTATATAATGTGATTAGCTTGTTCAGTAACAAAATATGGCATTGAATTATCTATATAGTTGTAACATCTATAATATCCCCACCGCTAGAACTATCGTGTCTATTTTTTAAAAAAAAATATTTCGAATAATAACATTCCCACTTATGCTCTTTCAGCATAGAGAGATACTGCTAGTCTTGTGTTTCCATTATCTTATATTTTCATATGAAAATTTGAAAAATATGAAGTAATGTTCCCTGAAAATGTGAAAAAAGCCAAACATTCTCTATTACATGTCCTTTTCTGACAATGATTTACATTATACATCATAATTGTCATTATTTTCTCAAATCAAATCCGATGAAACCACCCTGCATTTTTGACATTTGAGGTATTTACTAAAAACAGAACATCTGCATTCTTTACAAGATGCCACTGATCACTTGTGATTTTATGAAAGTTCTAATACTGAGAAATCTATCGGTTTATATTTTCATCTTTAAAGGGCACTGAAATGAGAATTTCTGAAAATGTTATAACTCCCCACTGACTGTAGTGCAGAGATACATAGTTTTCATAAAAAATGTGCATTATTTTGTATATGGCGCTCTTTTAAATTCTACTTGCGGTACCGCAAACAGTCTCTAATCAAATAACTAATCCTAATTTCCAAGGGAGGTTTTTACCTTGCCCTATAGGATAGACAACTATCGATTTGCCTTGTTAATATGTTGTACTCTTTTTATCAGAATGACATATTAATTGTAAAGGCTGTCAAATAAATTTTTAATCTGTCACAGTATGGCATTGATTCTACTTTCTGTATTTCGTACTGATACCATATTTAATGATTTTACATTTGTTGTCCCGGCTGTCGCTGGCGGGGAGGTAGGATGTATAAGCTCCGTTAATATTTGTAAGTACACCCAGTAGTTTAATTCTAATTTCACTTTTTACTGAAGACTTTTTCGTATATAAGTTACAATAATAACAATTATTTGTTGATATTAACTTTAAGACAATGAAGCGGTATTATGGTGTACACACTAAACATCTTTTGACGTCCTTCATTTGTCAAAAGGAGAAAATGCATGAGAAAGGAATATTGTCAAGCGGTCTGAACGGGGGGGGGGGGAAGATGTAGGAATTTCCTGCGAGCATGCATTTTGTCTAACGAGGAGGTCAATGATGAGCACGATCCTTGCTACCTACACTCCGCCAATCACAGCCGCGGTTCAGTTTATTGTTAGTGAATTCATAGAGCTGCGACATAACTTTATATTTTTATTTTGCCACGTGCACCGTATTAACTTCAATAAACAATAAAAATTGCACAGGAGGGAGCAACACACCCTACGTTTCTAGGCGCTTAAAGATATACTGCGTATTATGTACTACTTGTTATGTTTATATGAAACACGCGCTAATATTCAAGAGACATCTTTGGAATACGTTCGTAGAGGTGTCATTTCCAACTTTCACCACATATGAAACATCAAACTGACTTTGTATATGGAACTCTAGACAAATCATGGAATTATTCGGAGGAACTCATAGAGGACGTCTAGCTGGGTTCTATATTCTCACGCAAGCAGCAAACTGTATCGGTCCAGCTACTTCACTCACTTAGACTGATTGATAAGTCTGGGCAAGTCATCTGCTGAGACCATTAGTCTCGTTAGTGTAGTGCATGTTTTATCGCGAGAAGAGGTGGTGATCTTTCCCCCCACCCCCCTGGATGTCGAGATCCTGCGCCTACCTACTGTCGGCATAGCGGGGCGATACCCTAAACAGGTATCTCCCACCAGTGTGGCACCACCCCACCCGGAACGAGCTGTAAGATCCCGACCGGTCTCCCGTCCATGAGGGCTAGTGTAGTGCCAGTGAGTGTATGCATGTGTCAGTAAGGGGTGAGGAAAGAAAATGGAAGACGAAAGACCGAACGCTTGTCGTACGTGGCCCGTTTGTAATGATACTGCTCCGGTAATTGTCTGGTGTTGACCGGAGAAGCCACGGGAATACTACCGATCACAGAGACGGGCCGCTGGAATTCTCCTCCAGACAGCAGCTCTACTTACGTGGAAAATCCGACACTAAATAAAGGAACTACGACTCTGCAGTTTCAAGTATTGTTCAAATGAGGAAGCTATTTTGTCCGCTTCTCTCCCAGTCCGGGCCACAGTGCGCCGTTGGCTCCTTCGCCCGCCGCTCAAGGAGAGCAATCGCTCACCGCTGCTGTGAGATGGGAGCACCCACCCACACCAACACACTCCCATCCAAACGCACGCACACACAGTTACACAGGTGGAGGCGGTGGGCGCTTCGAAGCGTGGAAGATGATGGGTAGGGGAAAAGGAGGGGGAGGGGGCGTGTGGGAGCGCGGTCGGCAGCCGGCGGAAGTCTGTCGGCCGGTCAATGGCTCTTAATTTAGGCCTCTTAGCGACTGACAGGCTGTCGGCAGCGCGGACAGACGTGCGCGCTGCACTACGCTGCCCCGCCCACCCGCCCACTCCTCACTCGCCGCCGTTGCCACTTCCGCCGCCGCCGCAACGGGCGTCGTGCTCGGCTCTTGCCCTGCCCGCCCTTGGCCCTTCGCCTGCCGCCGCCGCTCGGATCGTGTGTGGGCGGGCGGGCGCGGGACAGCTCGTCGAGCAGTGGCCCTTTCAAGGGCTGTTTTGATAGTCCCGCCGCGACAATGGGGCACACACCGCCTTTGTGCGCCGCCGCCTGCCACTCCCCCCCCCCGCCTCCCGCCCCACCTTGAAAGCCAAGGAGAGCGCAGCGCGGCAGCGGCCACACGAGCGCCGGCTAGCGGGCCCTTTGTACCGCGCCCGGAGACGTGTATTCATTATACCCACTTCTTGCGACCCGAGCCGTACCTGCGCCCCCGCCGGCCCGCCGCAGCAATTATCGCCGCCAGGGGGCTGTTTGCGCGCGCGGGGGGGGGGGGGGGGGGTGGCGTGGGCGCGGGGGGCAGCGCGGGCGGCGCGGGCGGCGCGGGCGGCGGAGGGGCGGCGCGCAGGCCGGTAGCCGTGTTCGCAGCGGCCGTCGCCGCCGCCGCGGGCTCCAAACACGAGGGCTCTCCCTCGCCTGTCAATATTTGGTGGCCGGCGCGGGGCCGTGCGGTGCGCGTTGGCCGGGATGCGTGTTTGCCTTTGATATTCGGGAGAACGCGCTCTGCCGCCGCGGCCGCCCCGCCCCTCTCCCCCCGGCGGAAGTTCCTGTGTGAGGGGGGGGGGGGGTTGCCGCCTGCGATGGCTTTTCCTCTGCTGGGGCGGGGGCAGGGGGGTCCAATATGTGCACCGGGGCAGGTTCGGCAGTGCAGTTGTCACAGCGGGTTGAGGGTTAGCTCTGAGTGATGTAGAGAATTATGTGTAAAACGTTTGTGATCAAAGCAGGTAAACCTGAATTAATGTTCCAATATGAAGTAACATTTCCTTTTTCTCCGTGTTGCTACTACAATAAATCAATAATTGCATGGAAACGCTTTTTCACTTCAAGAAGTAGAATGTGAAGAATTAATGCAGAATATCAATAGAGCGTCCATACCATTGTCACAAGAAAACTTTTCCTAGACGAACAGCAAATGTGTGGGTTCATTTTTGTTTTCATTGAAAACAAAAATTTAGAGTTAACATAACAGGATATATATTTTAAAAAAACTACATTTACTCGTATCTATAATTGCAAAGTTATAAAATATTATGATTAATTTATTTTAAAAAAGACATTATGATATTATGTTTACAAATTATATATTAACTTAACGTTTCAGCCTAATTGGGACCTTTCAAAATATCCAAAAAGAATGAAAGATTATTCAATCAATTCATGGACATAAAATCAATTAGGTTTGTAAAAATCATAAGTAATAAATAATAAGACAGAAGAAAATATCAATAAAATGAATAAAAACAAGTGGTATCTTGCCTTTGAGTTCAGATTTGTTACATTTATAATTTTTTATTGATTTCTTAATCGTTTCTTATTGGCTTCAGTCCGGAGCTCGATATACACTGCATACCGTATATGAAGGGCGAAAGGCCTACGGGCTCTTTGCCGCCGCTTGACCATTAGAATCATACAGGGGCCTCGGTATATAAAAAACAATTATTTATTAATATGTTGTTATTGATTTATTGTATAATTTCATTTAATATTATATATTTATGTATCATAATATAATATTTTGTTGTTTTACGAACTTTATTCCTTTAATCTCTATGTATTGATTGAATAACTTTTATTAATTTTTAGATTTTTAAAAATATTCCTATTTGTGTCAAAACGACAACTTAAATGATTAAACAAAATGTATTGTCTGTTTTTATAAAAAGGTCATAATACTTTTACAACTTAACTAAATATTAGAGGTTAATGATAAAACAATAATAAGAATAATGAAAGGTTAATCTATTCCTTATAATTGCAATGTAATCATTTACTTCGTGGCTAAAAAGTAATTTATTTAGTAATATATGCATGTTAGCCAGCGTACTTTGTAATTTCTTTTCACACCCGATACTTTTATGTAGTGTGACTCGTTACGTCTCGATGCTTATCCTTAGGGACTTTTGTACTTCACGTGAGAGCATGAAAATGATTAAATGATTGATGTGAAACGGCGGTTAGAAAGAAAACGGTTTGCATTTAATGTTTCGCCAGTTTACCCCCATTTCTAAGGTCCGATGAAGTGGATGTTTTTTCTCGGATCCCGAAATCGATAGCACGAAAGTAATTGACTACACAGCGTGGATAAAACACTCTCTCTCATTTTCTAGAGACACGACGGTAAAGTTAGTTATACATTCCTGATCCACGTGATCCGTGGCCAGCTTGCACATGTCTGCCGTCGCAGGTCGCAGAAGGTGAACATTGGAAGCAGGCGCACACGAGAACAGTGGCCGAGGCAAAGGGCGACGGCCAGGGTGAGGGCAACAGCGAAGGACGAGAGTGAATGGCGAGTGGAAAGGGCAAGGGTGAGAGTGAGGGCAAGAGATGAAAACAAGGCGAGGGCGAGGGCGAAAGCGAAAGGAAGAGCGAAAGCGAAGGTTAGAGTGAGAGTGAGGGCGAAGGATGAGAGTGAAGAGCGAAGGAGGAGGGCGAAGGAGAAGAGAGAGGGTGAACAGCAAGGGAGAGAGTGAAGAAACGGAGAAAGGAGAGGGTGACAGTGACTGCCGTGGGCGAAGGGCGAGTCCGAAGGGCGAGGGCGAAGGGCGAGGGCGAAGGGCGACGGCGAAGGGCGAGGGCGAAGGGCGAGGGCAATGGTGAAGGCCCGAACGAGGGTTAGGGTGAAGGTTGAGAGCAAAGGGCTATGACGAGGGCAAAGGTGAAGGGGCGAGAAGGAAAGGCGAAGAGCGAGGACACGGTCGTGAACCAAGGCGAGGACAAAGTGCGAGGCCCCGAGCGCGAGCGATGGCGAAGAGAGGGCGAGGGCAAATGTGGAGGTGCAAATGCAGAGGATAAATGGTGAGGGTGAGGGCAGCAGCGGGGGTGAAGGGGGAAGGAACAGGCGTGGAGGAGGCGAGAGACAATGGGTAATGGCGAGCGAAAAGGGCGATCAAGTGCACGCGCGAGGACGAGGATGAGGACAAGAGCGAGGGCACAGTGTGAGGGCGCGGGTGAAGATTAAGAATGAGAGGAGAGGACTAAAGCAAAAGATGGAAGCATGGGCGCGTGCAAGGGCCAAGGGCGAGGACGAGAGCCAAGGGCGAGGGTGAAGGAGAAACGCGAGAGGGCGAGAGCGAGGGTAAAGGGAGAGGCCACGGGCGCGACCGAGGGCGAGGGAGAAGGGCGTGGGCGACGGCGAAGGGCGAGAACGAGGTCGAGTGACCGAAGGGCGGAGGTGCGGTCGAGGGAGAGAGCAAGGGGCAAGGGAATCTCCCGACTGTATCGCACGGGCAGTTTTCCCTTACCCCTCGCTTCGCAGATAATCCCCTTTCACTTGTCGTTACGAGTGAAGGCATAGCCCGACTCCATACCATTTCGTTCATCCGGTGCTTCGAGAAAATTTTAGTTAAGTTTGCAAGCATAAGTAGCGCTAATAGATGTTCCCGCTCCCGTACAGAGAAACTTCGAACACTGTTGAACAGGGCAGAATATTCGGAGTTGTGTATTTTAAGTTAGTGAAGTTAGAGGAAGCTCACAATAGGTGATTTCATGTTTTGTATATACAAACTTTTGACGGGTGGTTTTCAACGTTGACAGTGCTCTAAAAGAACATCCAAATGTTTCCTGAAAACGGAAGTGGATAACTTATAATCGTTCAATGTGATTCTAAACAAACCCCACAAAACGTACAAATCAATCTTCATGTAAGGAGGAAAACAAAACGGAATAGAGTCGGGCTATGGATTTTTTTCGAGGAAGGTAAACGACCTACGAAAAGTTGACCGCGCAATGCAGTGGGTTACGCGTTAAGGCGAGGACGGAAGGCGATGTGCTCTTTTGGCTGCGGGCGAAGGGAGAGAGCGCGGGGAAGGGTGAAGTGAGGGCGAGGACGAAAGGCGAGAGCGAAGGGCGAGGGCGAAAGACGAGGATGAAGGGGAGAAAGTAAGGACGTGGTGGCTAGCGAGGGCTAGCAGTGAGGGCGAGGGAAAAGGGAGAGAGGCGAGAACGAAGGCTGAGGGCGAGGTGAAATTCGAGAGCGGGTGCGAAGGCCAGGATGAGGAAGAAGGAAGGGCGAGGGTGAAGGGTAGGGGAGAGAGCGAAGGACGAGGGTGAAGAGTAGGGGAGAGGGCAAAGGCCAAGGCTGAGGGCAAAAGCTGAGGGAGAATACTGAGGGGGAAGGTTGAGAGCTAAGGGGAAAGACTGAAGGCTGAGTGCAAAGGCTGTGAGCTGAGAGCGAAGGCTAAAGACTGAGGGCGAAGGTTGAGGGCGACGGCTGAAGGCGAAGGCGTATGCTGAGGGCGAAGGCTGAAGACTGAGGGCGAAGGCTGAGGGCGACAGCTGAGGGCGAAGGCTGATGTGCGCACTTGGCTGCGAGGACGGCACCGGAAGCTGCCGGCACTGCAGGACGCTTCCGTACGGAGGTCTGAGGACGGAGAGGTGCTTTGCATTGTCAACATCTGAAAAGGCCGCGATGTGGAAGACGGAGCAGATCTTATATCTAGTACTCGCATATTACCCTCTAAAACTTCCTATTTCATAACCCTAAAGTAGCTCCTTCAGGGTGTGCATTTTTTTACATGTAGGATGTGCAAATTAACATAAAAATATTTTTTTTACATTACATTTTATATTCCATCAGTTAGTCTTATTAAATTGTGAGTATGACTTTTATAGAAATGTGATTAGTGCAAGAAGCAAATAAAAAGTAATACAAAGAGTTTTGGAAACGGAGATATTTAACAATGTATATCTATGACGTGCATGAAAACACAAGAATGAAAATAATAAAACAGCTATGATTTTTTTTATTATGAATCGTTTACAACTGAGACGACGAATATTTTAATGCTGAAACATTGAACACCGATATTCGCTTTTGATTCGCCATGAGGCCTGACAGAGTAATAAGAGATTTTTATTAAACAATAGATTTTGCTTCAGTCTGAATATCTGTCCAGAAACATTTTCGATTTACTCGTCTTGGGTTTGGTTCAATCGTCACCCTAATTTGTAAACGCCTCGTTCTGTTCAGTGATTTCAGTCACGGCGGATCTCACGTTACGGAAGCGGAGGAGAAGGCGTTGGGGACATTTTGAGCAATGTTTCTTGTAGTTTCGAATCTGCATGCTCTACAACACAAGTATGTTTTCAGTGTATTATGGTGAATGATTCTCATTAAAAATATGCTATAAACAGTACGGCAGGATTAAGAATGAAGAAATTCCAAAACAACGGAAGAACGAAAGTACCGATATTGGCTGCGAGTGGTGAGTTTTAAGGGCTGTTTGGAAGTTGCGACTTAGCGAACCTCATAAAGCTATGTAGCTCATTTCAGTCATTTACCGTACAACGTGCGCTAAACAGTTTCGTAAATACCGAAAAGTCATTTTTATATTTTTACTGGAGCAATGGGAATTTGTACAACCTAGTGATGAAATAGATACGTTTAGAGCCTATGGATTCTGGTTTTAATATCGTATAGTTATGAAAAGCGTTAAGAATTAATTTAGAGACAAAAAGCTCAAATCAGCGTTTGTTCAAAAATCTTACGTCTACTCATGACAACGAGCAGAACGTTTGAGTAAACGATTCTATGTGTAAAAAAGGAGTTCTGTGGTGAAAGTGTGAGGTGACCCACCATCTTAAGAGAAATACGTTATCGGTGAGTTTAAATCCGCGGACTTTCGATTGGAAATTAATTATTTTCGAAAAAAAAAATCGCATTTATCGAAATGATTGGAAAATGAGGTACATATTACCCCAGGAAAACTTACAAAACTTACGATTGTTAATTTAAGAAAGCATTTTTGCTTAAGGTCAGAAACTGATATAGATACCTGTAGTTTTTTTCTTATGTATAAGAGCACTATTACAATGTTATTTTTTGAATATTTCTTAATGTCAGAGCGTTTAAAATGAGTAGCACATAGACTCTTCTTATCTTGCTTTTAGAGACTTGGTAATATAAATCGCTATTACAATAAATTAATGTTCTTCAAAATTTGTGATTTACAAGCCGAATCTCATTCGTTTTCATCACAAGTATTATTCATTTCCTTTAA